>CM033107.1:11638166-11833344 GCA_019321725.1 Paulownia fortunei | reverse complement strand
TTATTATCCAAGCAACATATGCATTATAAGGTATTATAATACTCACAATACACACATCAAGACACAAGGATCATATTTAATATAGATAATACATGAAATACTATGTCCATACATTATAGTTGCAAATAAATTTTCACTTACCTTTCACATTTGATATCCTACTGAAGGTTAATAATATTCTCCTCTCTAACCTTAGATATAAGGCAACCTGTAAAAATATAGCGTATTAATTTTCATTCTTAATTAATAGGTTTACTATATCAAATCTCATAAGGGATCTTAAATCTTAAATTAAATTAAGTAACATTCAAACCTTAAAATTTATACTTCAACCCAATCAAAATCTTTTAAATACCTTAATTTCTCGTATCGAATTTATTCTAATATTATCTAATTGATGTATTATAACCCCTGTAATCAATCTCTCAATTAAATTAACTCATTCATTCAATTATTACAAGATAATAAAATTAAATCTTTGTAACTAATTTTGAATTAAATGTGTATATTAATTATTATCTCACATGTAGATAACTAGTTAATTTAAATCAAAAGAAAAAAAATTCAAATTAGAAATAAACAACATAAATATATATTTTTATCCGTACAAAAATGAGAAGGGACTTAATTTCTTGAAGCAACTCTCTCTCTCTCTCTCTCTCTCTCTCTCTCTCTCTCTCTCTCTCCTTTCATGCTGTGTTTTTTCTTCCTTTCTTTCCTTTCTTGCCGTGCGTGTGTGTGTGGTGTGTGTTAATAAATAACTATTACTTTACAACTAAGAAACTCTAATATAATATATATTATAACGTATGTATACCTATTCCTTAAACATAAACTAAATCTTGTTATGTACACTGTACACGTGTATACATATATATATATATTATACTACACACATATACTTATATATATAATATATATATATTTCGTACATCTACACATAGGTATATATATATTACATTTTTATATATAATTAATACATAACATTTTTTATATTTATTTATAACCCCAAAATTTATTTTCTATTAAGAATTTACACTCTTAATTAATATAATAGTGTCCTTACTTTTTTTTTATTATTATTACCATTACAATCACTATTTTCTCCCTAATTAATTTATTTGCATAGTTTATCCTACACCGATAAATACAAAGATGCTACCTTTCACTCACGTGTATCATAATGGTATTTGATAGTACCAACTCAACCAATTAGATTAAAAAATTTGGAAACTAATATTGAGTTACAACTTCTGAGGTTTAAATATTAAAAAATTGTTGCATAAAATATATTATATTATGAAATATCAATTAAAAATACAAATGACACATACGTAGCATGAAATACATGAATTATATTGGTCAGGTGAGTAGTGCAAGGCTCAGGTATTACACCCCTACCCACACCCAATCATCCACCACTGCACCACAAGCCCCATAATCACTACCACCACGAAGTCCCACCTTATCGCCACCGCAACGCCAACCAATCCACAACACTACCAACCACAACCTATGCCAGCAACACTCTAATGCCAACGACCACTGCACCACCAGCCCCATTGCGGCCGCTACCCCAACTACCCAAAATCCTATCCACTATTTCGCTACTTCACTCCCACCGCAGCCAACTACTAGTGTGAAACACCTCCACCTGCCCAACACCTTCTCCAGTGGCCAAAAAAGCATCCTGGTGTTAGCGAAAAAGGGGTGGAGGAGAAATCAAAACTAGGGAAAAAATGCCCAAAATTTATGTCGGTTGAAAAATAGTACAAAGAACTGAGATGGGGTTGACAAGTGGCGGCCATCGACGCAACAGGCTGTATTGGTGTTGATGGCAGTGGGAACATGTCACATCCTAGTAATATATATATATATATATATTATATAGAATTTTTTTTATAAAGTATGTTGAGTAAAGAATTTTGGCATTAAAAGCCATGTATATAAACAAACAACTATTTGTATAATTATAATATCCATAATAATCACTCCGTACTCAAACTTATATACAATAAGATTTTAGAAGTTATATACAATTCAAAGTAAAAAAATGTCATACAACAGGCTCAAAATCAAAACATCAGCCACAAAAAATTCAACAAGTCGTCATCTATGTACAGTGATATATGGAAGCCTATAGAAGCTCCAACAACCAACCAAGTAAACTAGGGATCTCAATACTCACTTTGTTCACCTACAATTCATGAACTACGTGAGCTAATACCCATTAAGTAAAATTCATGTTTGCCAAAAGTATGATATGAAACATCATGCAATTTATTTCCAAAATATCATGTTAGAAAATGTACTCATAAATTAAAATATGTCACTCAAAATGATTTCTTTTCATAGGGCCCTTAGCTGACCTACTATATACTGGATAGAACTCTATGCACTATCAATATCAATAATCAAATAGCCAATCTCAAATTGGCATTGTTGATGGACCATCCTCCCACAACCACCAGTGATCCACTCTCTGTCTTCCCATGTAATCACCCTACAAACACAATCAAGTGGACCATCCTCTCGTATCCAAAGGATTCATCTCCTATCTTTTCCTATGATAATCAAAAAGTATCACACTTGCGATGCCCAAAGTATCATATAAACATAGTGACCAACAAATTATATTTGTAGCATAAATTTATTTATCATAATATGTCATGTATGCAAAAATCTTAGTTTTGCTCATATATCATGCATGCACGTACAAATACTCATGAATGGTATGAATGTAAGTCATTTTGCTCTAAATATCTTTCAAGACTTTTCAATATCATGAGGTGCATAATCTACTTATTACATACCTCTCCAATTACCATCATCACATTTAGTACAAATATATCAAGAAATACTATGTTCATACATTGTAGTTGCAAATGGATCTTTAATTATCTTTGACCTTGTTGGTGGCTTACTCTAAGTGTTAAAGTTTTTCTCCTCAACCTTAGGTGGAAAATAACTTGTAATATTGTACAACATCAAATATCATCCCTAAATTGGCAAGTTTAATGTACTTAATCTCATAATAAGACATTGAACATCAATGTTAACTAGGTAATAATCAAACCTTTCAAGTTACAAATTGATACTTAAAATAGTCCCATAATTATTTTAATTTCTCATCTTAAATGCATGCCAACATCATATATAAACACATTCCTGATAAATATAGGTTTTGTCTAAGTTAGTATGCATATTTAAATCCTATGAACTTAGAAATCAACATGTACACAATTTATGTCCCTAGTGATTCCTATTAGATTTTTGCAACTAACAACCCTTCCTTTGTGCATACTATCACCACAAATAACACCTTAACGTGATTATAAAATAATATAATCTTTAGAAATCATAAACCCTTAAAAAATTATGAAAATAAATGCCAAAATCGTAAGTTCACCTACGTTAGTTTTCAGCTTCTACTTGTTGATTACTACTTTCTTTTGCTTTCTCTTTCACCTGGAACCACTTGAGAACACCTTAAGGAGATTAAGATGGATGTTTGGAAGGTCAAATAAGGTCAGAAAATGGTCTTGTTCGTGGCTTCTTGCCCAGGAATAAAGAGAAGCTTGAGGTGCTTAAGCATGAGGTGGCAAAGAAGCATGAGGTGTGGACTTAGATTTAGATGCT
Source organism: Paulownia fortunei (assembly GCA_019321725.1). NCBI lineage: Eukaryota > Viridiplantae > Streptophyta > Magnoliopsida > Lamiales > Paulowniaceae > Paulownia > Paulownia fortunei. The sequence goes on along the minus strand of CM033107.1, from coordinate 11,829,705 downwards.
TCAGCATCCTCTCACAACTGTTCGTGAAATATTTTGCAAACCGCAAGTGCACGATGTCAAGTTTTAATACAACGGTGAGTTGAGTATCGTATCCACAAGGATTGTAACCAAAATTTACAGTAAGTATTGTAGTTTAAATAGTCCTAATTTTATCTAAAAAATTAAGTGATGATAGGTAAATAAAGTAGAATAAGATAAAAATTGCAAAGATAAAACTAGAGTTCTTAGAAGTAATACAACAAATACTTTATAAATAAGAAATTCTAAAGGAATGACTCACCTAATTATCACATATGTTCTTTCTTTCAAAACATACTAATTCAAGTCAACAATATATGTAAGTCAAGAATTCGTAAGCTTATCAATTCCCTCTCTCAAGTGCCGAATTGATTATAAGTTCTAATATGAATTTCAATATCTCTATAAAAACTCTACAAAGGTTCAATGAATTCTTCTTCAAAACTCCAAAGGTTTCATAAGCTTCTCAACTTTATGATTCCTAGGTTATGTTATCTTTATGATCATGTACAATATTCTCTCTCTCGAGTATCGAATCTCATACATCAAACACTCTTAATTAATGACCAAATAATTAAGATGCAATACTAAATAAGATAACACAAACAAGATGAATAACTTAAACTAATAATATTTGGAATTCAAAATATAGGATCAAATAAGGTTACATCATCCTCTAGAAAGAAATATTTAGTTCATCATGTATGAATATGACATCAAGAAATACATAAGAAAGAACATGGAAATTATTCATCAATTTGAGAAATGAAGAAATGGTTGAAGCACTCCTTGTCTCCAAGAATGGCTCACTTTTCTCCCCAAGAATAGCTCTCTGCCCAACAGCAAGCTCTTACTGTCCAGCAGCCTTCTTCTGTCCAAGAACAACTCCTCACATCTTGGAGGCTATTTGGAGTCCTTAAAATCATATGGGAGAAGCCCTAAAGAGGGCTAAAAACCTATTTTGCCCCTTTTAATCATGTGGTAATGTGTAGGCGCTGACTAGACAGCCTGGCACAGCTAGACACTGTCTTTAGCATCTTTAGCTTCTTTAAACCCATTTTGGACTGCTTTCTAACCCAAAATAGTTTTTTGTGTCTTCATAAGAATTGTAGCACTATGTCTTGTCTTTCCACATGAAATTGAATCAACTAATTATGACATTTTTGGAGATATTTATGCCTGAAATACCAAGATACATCATAGTAGAAAATTACAACCCAGTGTTGACTCTTGAACTTGGTTTTTCTTATTAAGATCGATAGAATTAGATTTTGTGGTAAACATAGAAGTTATAGATATATATCTTATCTTTCAATTGATTTAAGAATAAAGTTAAAATCATATTTGAGTAAAGAGTTATGATTGAAATACGAAAACTGTTATTAGTTGCACCACAATTCAGATTCTTCAACATTTCAACCAAGTTTTTGGTTTTTTTTTCATTTTCTTCTCCTTTTGACATTACCTACAAATTTCAAACTACGTGTACAAAAAGTAGCAACAACACTTGAGAATAAACTAAATGATAATCAAAAAGTATATGAATTGTTGGTATAAAACCAATTTATCAACTACCATACCCTACATAGAGACCTACCCAGTTTATATTGTAGGGTAGGTGGAAGCCCATAAGGCCCCATGTCCACGGTGCAACGTGGCAAAATCTGATTTTATACTCATCTTAGACAACCACAATCAATTGTTCCCTATATTTATTCATCACGTTACAACCTATCTTAATTACCTCAAGATTTCATAAATATTGCCGACACTAATATGTAACCGTTCATTTAATTTCTAACCCAATCCACACCCGATTCTTACACCATTGTCAAGATTGCACCTTCGAAACACTTTGATCAAATTGAATCAAATCAAGCTTAGTACTAACACCTTCAATATTTCCAAGACTAGAACATATGACCGTAATTATTCAATGTATTGATCAACCTAATTTCCTCTCTTATCTTGATGTTAAAAATTGACTACTTAGATATAGTAAATTCGACAATTAACACATGCTAGAGTTTTTGGAACTTAACACTCAAGAATATCCTTATAAGATGGAATGGATTATACCATGCCAATATCAATACAATTGACATATAAATAACATGTAATGCATGAATTATATTGATCAAGTGAATATTATGAGACTTGGATATTAGCACAATGGGTGGTGGAGGCAGCAGGATGACAATGGAAGTAGAGAAGAAGGAAAACAAGATAAAGAAATGAAAAACAAGAGAGTATAAAAAGCAAAAATATAAAATATGAGCCAGTGATTATAATTTCATATGATATCTAACAAATGGATTTTTTTCTTTTTTGAAATGATTAAGTGATAAGATGGACCATTGATTTTTATCTCAAATGAAAATAAAAATTGGTAGGATTTTAATTTATCCACGACCATCACATTCTTATCTCAAATCCTACAATCGAGATATTTAATTCAAAAAAAAATTAACAAAATGAAGGGTATAACTGGTAATTCATTGGAAAAATTAGTGCCATTAAACTTGACTAATTATAAGGGTGAGTGTGCGGCCTTTTTAATTTGATGGGGGGTTTTAGGTAATTTTTAAACACAAGGAGTTTCAAGACGAGCCCAAGATCAGAGCAGTATATTTAGCGGGTCTAAGGGGTCATAATAGAGTGAGGACACATGTATCTTCAAATGATTAAGTTATATCTATTAACCTCTTATTGATAAATCGCTACAGCCTAAACTAACAAATAGAAAGCAGAAATGAGGTAGACTAGATAGAAAGGACAACATATTGTAAATAGTGTCAGACTTCGACTCCAAAAGCAGCGTGACTAAACAACTGCACTAATGATAAGAGAAAAGTAGGTGCAATAGTTAAAAATCAAGAAGAGCTATAAAAGGATGCTAAAAACTGAAAAATAGCCCAAAGGGCATAAGGTACTCTGCAAATCTTCATGTGCAACTCCTTTCACTGAGAGAGACACTTATCACCAACATCAAAGAGCAATTATGATGAACTTAGACCTGTGCAGGAAAAATTCAATCTCGGACCTATGTGAAAAGAGTTAAGTATCTGACCTATATGGAAAGATTCAATAATCAGACCTATGTAGGAAGATTTGATCAGACCTATGTGGAAAAATTAGTTCAAACCTGTGTGGGAAGACCAAGTTGTGGTATCTATGGAGTTCAAGGAACAAGAGGCTGAGAAGAAACCAAATACTTAGTTTGGGAAATTAAGTTGTTGCATTAGAATTGAAGTTGTGTACTTGAAAAATAGTTATATTAGATTCCTTCTGTATGCCAAGGGTAGAGTTGAGTAGAAAGATTACCCTACCCTCAAACCGCTATAAAATTATTGTGTCTTTTAGATTGATTTATGTGATTTTTTATTTACTTACAATTGTATTTATTTGTTTACATTATCCGAACTACATCGCTTGACATATAAAACTGTCGCTTATGTATTTGAAATGTTTAACTATTTTTCCACTGCATAACTTTATAATTTATTGAGTCGTTCTTGAAGGTACACCAACCTAAACATCCTAGTGAGCAACATAATTAACATCTCATTAAACAAAATCAAGCGATAGTATTTCAAAGAAACGATTATAAAGTTTAAATTGTAGCATTTTAAAAGGGTTGTAAAACTTAAGTGAAAAGTTTTGAAAGGGGTGAATACATTTTTGAAAGGTCTATTCACCCCCACCCCAATCCTATCATGGCACTTGGGACGAACAGTTACACTCATCGTCATCAAGCCAAAGCATATCAAGTATAAAGTTTTGTACTTTATCTCACACAGGTATTAAATCACTTAATTCAATCAATCACGTAGGTTCTGGGATAAAGATGCACATGTGATATACGATTTGGTTAAATTTTAAATTTATGCTATGTAAGGTATCTTGGAATCGCACAAATCCATTATGGTAATGAATTAATATAACTCTCTTCACTATCATTTCTCGCTTGGTCACATGCCCTATTTCTTGTAAGAAGAGAAGAACATGAGATTGAGAAATTGTATGAGAATAAGATTCAAGGGAGATCGAGTCTAATATATATGAATGGAAGATGTTGAAAATTGGGTTGGTTTTTTGGATCCATGATCCGATTAACATTCATGTTTGAGTTGGATTTTAATTTCATAATTTAGGTGAGATTGGATTCCTTATTGGGTTGGTATTTTTCCTTAGATATATACCTATATATCAAATCCATATCCTAATTGAATAAGGCAATTAAGTGTTATCTCCCAAATAGACTCTCTTCTAAAACTTCTCTCTATGATTTTTTGTTAGAGTATTACCAAAAACTCCATGGATTTGATATATGTAAATGAGTGGATAATTTTTGTAGTTATCCACTACCATAAGTAAGACATATTCGTAATTGATTCAAATAAAAGGGATTTATAGATATGTTTGATTCGATGAAAGCAAGTCTTGTAAGCGAATTTGATTCGGGATATATGAATCGATAGTTTTTATTGTGTATGGGTACACCCAATCCACTCCTGTGTGTTTATGTGCGATATTTTTTTCAACAACGATAAAAATAGTTAATTATATATGACTTCACTAAAAGCATAGCATGACTTATAAATTTTATAAAATAAACATTAAAAACATTCAACAACCATAAATGAGAATCTAAATTTATCAATACAAATGATTGAATAAAGTATTGAAAGAATTGAAGTTATTAATTATTTAAAACCTAACTAATAATTTACCTAAATAAATTCCTACCCTATGCACTATAACTATTAAAACTCATGGTTGCATTAGTCACCTAGTTTGACCTTGATGACTTAGATATTCTGTTTTTATTTAGGTTCATAAAATTCTTTGTTTTTTTTTTTTTTTTTTTTTGCTTTTTTTGAAATTTTTAATTATATCTTTCCCTCACTCAGAATTTGGATTGTTGATTGCCTTTTGCTTTTCTATTTAACTGATAAAATACTAACAATGGAACAAAGTCATAAAAAAACATTTTTTCTTGAATATTTTTTGCCTCTTCATATTGTAAGTTATTTTCAGAAATTTAATATTAATGAATATCAATTAAACTATAAAGATTCATGAAGGTAAAAGTAGAAACAACAATAGAATCCACTTGCTCAATGAATTCGATGTATTATTAAATATATTCAACAAATATAAGTTATGAGGAACACATTGCTGTAATTTCTTTTTATTTTCATATCCTACAAGGAGTTCTTATATACTGCTTGTTAGAGGAAATAATGGGATTGTTAGATAAAATCATTTATAATTAATTTATTTCTTGATGATGTAACTTTTTTGACCAGCTTCTTTATTGATTCTTACCTTATTTTAGGGATACTTTTGGCCCTAATTTTTAGCTCAGTTAGTGTAATCACTCTTGTACATTATTGTATAGCTTGTATAAATATGGCAGATTGCCAATGGTAATAACGTGAGCCATTTTACCCCAATTCTATTTCGCGCGCCATTGCCGAACTCTCAAGGCTCAGTTGCAAAATTCAACCCACCACCTGTGGCAAATCACACTGCCATGATCAATGGCAACCCTAACTAGCTTGGTGACTCTGCTGCCAGCCATTATGTCACTAATGACTGTTGGTGATGGTTGGGTATGGTTCAGCCATCACTCATACAGGTTGGAGTCCAACAAATTTTTATTATCCAATGTTCTTTGTGACCATCAATTCAAAAGAAAATAATCTTCCTCCACAACTAATGCAGGGTACTACAATCATCCCCAACACATGACATGCTCGTCATATTCATTTCACAATCCAAAATCGCTCCTAGGACAATACCACAATGGATGAAGGAAACTACAATCATCCTCCATTAAACATGAGCTTTCTCGTAACGTTCATTTCACAATCCAGAACCTCCCCCAATATACTATCTCAATTCTGATGCCATTCTTTTATGTTCGGGTCCATAGGATGAGATCCCACAAGCAAAACTCCAATACAATGAACTTCATTAACAACTGCTTCATATATGTACTCATTTGAAAAAATAATTAACTCAAGTGGCTAGTAGAATCAATGATATAACTTATATACCAATACAACTTCCTCCTTCAATCCATGTAAGATATCAATTCATTAAACCCACAACAAAAATTTCTGACATTCTAGTTCCCCGCCCCCTAAACTGTAAAGTTCTGGTTCAGCCATTGGACAGCTTGGAGCTTGGTGGTCATACAGTTCAGTTGGAGAAACAAGCTCCATGACAAAGGAAATGAATCTCAATTCAAAAGTGACATAAAATTTCATAAATCTACCTGTTAAATTTTTCATCATGTTACTGTTCGTGCGCATTTTGTCTAAATTCTACTAACAATTAATATAAATCTGGCGAACTAAAGCTACAAATAATCGCTAAATGTTGTTTGGCCCATGCAGAAGATGTAGTTTTCTGAAAGACTATTGATTAGGCTACCCCATGCAAGTGTTTTACTGCTCTATCTGCTCGGCTGTCAATCCAGATGCAAAAGGAGTTAGACTTGCCTGCTTGGCTGTCAATCAGATGGACCATGCATAATAGTAAAAGGCCCCCTTGTGCTAAGCTGTGTTTGATCATTCAGCACTCTAACTTACACAAGCATGCCAAGTTGTGCATGCACGAACAACTAATTTCATTTATAGCCGGACAAACATGTTTTTACTCAGTTCAAACGACAAAATTCCCTTTACACATATTTCATTCAAATTCCGGATGAATTAGCTGAGCAAAGTGCTAAGAGTGTAGAATAACATAGAAAAGGACAAGTAAATAAGAACGGACGACCCACTTTTCCCTCTTCTCAGCTGATCTCCTTACAAGATCTTTTCAGCTCATGCCACAGGCAAAATAAGGAATCAAATGCATCATTATCAAAATCAATCTCTGCTGTCTTTGAAATAGATAAAAGGGCTTTCAGCCACTCTTCATGCAATGTCGAGAAGTTCTCCCTTTGCTCACTTGACTTGAAACTTTCTCCAACCATTTCCTCCATTTCTTGTCCAGCTTTTGAGGCTGCTTGAATCACTGAGCTTGGAATCCCAGCCATGAGTGCTATTTGCATCCCATAGCTCTCTGGGCATGCTCCAGAGGCTAGTCGGTAGAGAAAAACTAGCTTCTGGTCGACTTGTGATGATGTTTTAGATGTCCAATCAAAACAACATGCCATATGTTGCAGTTTTACACGAGGATGGGCAGCAAACTCCTTTGTGAGAGGGTGATAATGTGTAGCAAACAACAAGCGGCAGTTGACTGACTCAACCAGATGACGAAATACCTGGACATAATGATGAAATATCAAGGATACACACATTCAAGAAAGTGATAGCATTGAGTCAAAGCTCATAATATAATGCAATAAAGCTGAAAATCTGTTAGCAGCAATGTTTGTTAAAGAGCTCATAAACTTCCTAAAGCCAAAAATCATTCTTGCAATAGTACATACAAGTAAAAAATTACATAAACATTTCGAAACAACATTTTTGATCCATATGACAAAATGAATCCATGTGCAACTGTTTATACGCACACAAAACACATATATGTATGTATGTGTATGTATATTTTGTGACTTACAACCTACAAGTGAGAAACTGGAAAGGGAAACATTATAGGATCGCTTGACTATGTGAAAGAAAGTTGAATGTGATGTTACAGCTTTGTGAGATTTTTTAATTTCTCATTATTATTTCTCTTGCACCATAACAATCAATAGATCATACAAATTACATATAAATATAATGGCAATTTATCCTGAAACAAAACGAACGGCATGCTGTGAAAGGTGAATCTTGATAAACAAGATAAGATTTCTGCTATTAGAGATTTACACTATATGTGGGTCTTGGATTTCAGCTAGGAAAATACTGAGGAAAACACTAAGGAAAATAATTTCCTCTCTTAAAATGCTTTATATTTTAGATATTTTGCTTTTCCTTTGTCATTTCCTCCCTAAAATCCAAGGTCCAAACATAGCCTCAAGTCATTAACATGAACACCTCTGATCACAAAGTCATGAATATATGTTAGAATGGGGACAAATATTTTGTTTAAATTTGTTGCTTGCATAGATGTAAGAGTCACATGGCTACATATGATTAATTCAGCATTATTTGTGTTATGTAGCGTCAATATCATACTTTTTCCTTCAGTAACACACATAGTGGTGCTAATCTATTGCATGCAAAATGGTGCATCTGCAAACCAAAAATTTTCATGCATCACTCTTTAACAATTTTATACACACAAAAGCAAGCTTACATATAAGTGCACACAAATACACTACTTGTATGTTATGTAGTACATATTTAAGGGTAATCATGATTGGCATATGAAGCACAAAAAATTTATAGATAACAGATCGAAAGACAAAGCAATTCAATATGCATATTTAAAAAAAATTGCCAAAAGTATTGAAAAGTCCATCTTTTCTTCCATTTTGGAATAAAAGGCACTAATTTTAGCAAATATATTAACCAACACTTGGGAAAAAGGCATCTCACAGCATATGCTATAGCATATCCATCAAAAGTACTCGTTCCACGACCCAATTCATCAAGAAGAACAAGTGAGTTCTGTGTAGCATTTTCCAAAACTGACGCCGTCTCTGTGCACTCAATAAGAAAGGTACCTACAAAAAGTAGTTTTAATCATGCATATCACAAAGTGAGAAGAAAACTTCATTCTTCATAATTTCTTTTCTCCTGGTTTTTTAAATGTCAGAGATTTTTAGAAGAATATTAATCCAGATAACCAGAAATAGAAATTTCAGAAAATAGGACTTGCAAATTCATGCCTTCCATAAACATCCAATCTGACTTGAAACAATTCTGCATCATTAATAACACCTAAAAGTCCCAGTAAGGCATAGATCGCATACACCTTGAGACCAATATATATTGAATCTTTTATTAAACAAAAATAAAGAAAAGCAACTTTCACATCTCATTACATAGATGAACCTTCACGAAGGAGCTGTTTGAGGAATCAATTCCCAATTATGAACAGACAATTGGAAAAGTTGAACGCTGCGAGGATGATGGTGATGACTAGAAAGTGTTCAAAATCCCAGAAGTTTTGGGTCAAAGCGAGATTCTAGGAGCTGTAATTGCTCTATATGATTTTATTCCATAATTATTCCTAGAAATCTGCTAACAGATATTCTTGTAGACATTTTTTTCTTACTGTAGATAGTTTCCTTTTCTACTTTTTTGTACTTTGCCTATATTAGGGTGCTCTTTATTTGTATTTACATACAACTGAATATATTCAATCACCCTATAAGGTAAAGCTCTCCGAAAACAGTGTTTCTTATCTCCGTTCAATTGGAATTTTCCTGTTCAAAAATTCCCGGGGGATACTTCAGCCTATGCTATCACTGAAACTACTTCAAATGTCACAACAGCCCCAGCAGCCCCAAAACTCAGCAATTTTGATTCCCTTTCCCACTCAGTTCAGATCACTACCATTCATTTAAATGGTAGCAATTTTACGCGGTGGTCTCAGGCAGTTCGTACGTATATCAGAGAATGCAGTTCCTACATATATCATAGGACGACGTAAAATTGGTTGTGTGACTGGAGAGACAAAAGAGCTTCTCTGATGCGGCATATGCAACCTGGGATGAAAAAAATTCCATGATTATGGCATGGCTCGTTAATGCTATGGAGGAAGAAATCAGTCGAAATTATATATGTTATCCAACATCAAAAGAACTCTGGGATAATATAAATCAAATGTACTCTGATTTTGACAATCAGTTTATGAATTGGAGCTAAAGTTAAGCGAAATATGGCAAGGAAAAAAAATCTGTCACCAAGTATTTTAATACTCTTAAAGGGTTATGGCGACCTTAACTATTTAATGACTAAGTGCACAAAAGATGGAAATCACTGTAGGAAGATAGTGGAGTGTACCAGAAATTTTAAGTTTCTGGCTAGTCTCAATACAGAATTTGATGAGGTCAGAAAAAGAATCATTGGCAGACAACCTCTACCTTCTATTGGAGAAGTATTTTCTAAAAGTCTGGAGGAAAGAAAGTCAAAGAAGTGTTATGTTGGGGTATTGACAGGTCAATTGAGAACTCAGCCTTAGCTACTATCTCCTACTACCGCTGCAGCAAATAGGAACCCCAACACCCAAAGGAGGACTGATGAAAAGGCTCGAGTTTTGGTGTGATGTTTGCAATAAACCTCGGCATACACATGAGACATGCTGGAAGATTCATGGTAAACCGACAGATTGGAAACCATGGAGAAAAGAAACAACAAACTTGGAGAACATTTTAACCTAACTGCTAATATTGCTGAGGTGCCCTCTCTGAATAGGGAACAGATGGAGCACCTTCTTCAATTATTGAAATGCAGTCCACCAACTGCTACTCCTATTGATTCATTCTATTGATTCATTGGCACAAATATATTCCCCTGGTCATAAAAAGGTCCAAGTTGAAGATGGTATCCTCTCACCTACTACGGAGAAAGGCTCAATTCCTATCTCTGAAAACATTGAACTTCAATCGGTTATAAATGTTCCTAAACTTACTTGCAATTTATTGTCAGTGAGCAAACTTTCTAAAGATTCTAATTGTTGTGTCACCTTTTTTTATTCTCATTGCGAATTTCAGAATCGGACAACGGGCAAGATGATTGGCAGTGGTAGAATGCAATAGAATGCAAGATGGTTTGCACTATTTGATGAAAAAATCAAAAATAAACAAGTTCAGAACTTTGTTGGTAATGTTAGTTTTTTTATGCTTATGACAAAAGAATGCTTTGGCATCTGAAACTAGGACATCCCAGTTTTTTCTATTTGAAACATTTATTTACAGGTTTATTCAGAGGAGTTGATTGTAATTTGTTGCATTGTGAAGCTTGTGTTTTGTCTAAAAGTCATTGAATGTCTTACAAAACAAAAGCGCATTTTCCATCAAAACTATTTTATTTAGTCCATAGTGATGTATGGGGGCCTTCTAAAGTTCATACTTTGAATGAAAAAAGATGATTTGTGACATTTATAGATGATCATACGAGACTTTGTTGGATTTACTTGATGAGATCAAAATCTGATGTAGAACAAATTTTCAAAGAATTTTAAACTTTTCTTGAAATCCAATCAGAAACTAAAATCAATATGTTAAGAACTAATAAAGGTATTGAATATTTCAATGACTGTTTGAAAAACTTTTTGAAGGAAAAGGGCATCCACCACCAGTCTACTTGTAGGGATACACCCTAACAAAATGGTATTGCTGAACGTAAAAACCGTCATTTATTAGAAGTGGCTAGGTCCCTTATGTTTTCCATGTATGTGCCTAAATATTTGTCGGATGAAGTTGTCTTAATGTCTTGTGATTTAATCAATAGAATGCCTAGCCGTGTTTTGAAGTATGACACACCCCTACAAACCTCAAGAAAAATCTTTCTTACAAATCAGTTAACCACAAATTTACCCTTGACTATGTATGTTCATATACCTAGTCATCTTCGAAAAAGTTAAACCCTAAGGCTGAAAAATGTATTTCTGTAGGATATGCTTCAAATAAAAAAGGGTACAAATGCTTCAATCCAACTACTAGGATATTTAATATAACTATAAATGTTAACATTTTTTAGAACACCCTATTTTTTAGCAAAACTTTTCTTCAGGAGAAGCGAAAATGAAGATCAGTTTGTGAAAGTTTCTCTAGTCCCAACTATTTTTGTTCTTAATAATACTTATTCTATTGTTGGGATTGAATTGTTTGATAAAAAAAAATAGGGGAGCCTAGTCTACCTATGTCAAAGGATAGCGAGTTACAAGCAACACTCCATAATGATAATAATCCTTCTGAACTACATGTTTATACTAGAACAAACTTCATCAAACTACTGGAGAAAATCTAGCTACCCTGGAAGAATCATCATCTCCACTAACTTCATATCTTATCATAAAATATCTAAAAAATATAAGGCCATTATTTCTAAAATCACTAACCAATAGACGTTTAGTAAGCTCTTACTCACTCAGATTAGAGGACAATGGTTTAAGAAGAAATGAATGCCCTTAAAGAGAATGGAACATGAGAAATTGCTGAACTCCCTGAGGGAAAGAAGACTGTGGGATGTAAGTGGGTGTTTACTATAAAATGTAAAGCCGATGGAAGCAATGAAAGATACAAGGCACGCTTGGTTGCAAAATGATCCACACAAACATTCGAGCTAGACTACCAAGAAACATTTGCACGTGTGGCAAAAATTAACTCAATTAGAGTCTTGTTCTCCCTTGCAGTCAACATAAACTGGCCTACAACAACTAGATGTGAAAAATACCTTTTCGAATGGAGATCTGGAGGAAGAGTTTTTCATGGATCAGCCAACAGGATTTGAAGAAAAGGGAGACAGACAAAGAGTTTGCAAGTGGAGAAAATCTCTTTATGGACTCAAGCAGTCACCGAGTGGAAAAGTAGTGAAGAGTCATGGCTATACACAGAGTCAAGCAGATCATAAAATATTTTTTAAACATTCAAGTGAAGGTAAAATTGCTATCCAAATCGTTTATATGAACGATATTATTTTAACAGGTGATGACAGGTTGGAGATTGAAAGATTGAAGATATTACTTGCTCGAGATTTTGAGATTAAAGACTTGAGAACATTGAAGTATTTTCTTGGTATGGAGTTTGCGATATCAAGGAAAGGTATATTTGTTACCCAACAAAAATATGCACTAGATTTACTAAAGGAGACAGGATTAGTCTGATGCAAAGCTGCTAAGACTCCTACTAATACTAATTTAGAGTTACAGCCGGCTAAGGTCAAGGAGATCATCAATAGAGACAGGTTTCAACATTTGGTATGGAGACTGATCTATCTCTCCACACGCCCATATATAGCCTTTGTCGTGAGTATGGTCAGCCAATTCATGCACTCATCTGGACAGGAACACTCTGATGCTCTTTATAAGATCCTCAAATACTTAAGGGGAACTCCAGGAAAAGGTCTCTTATTTGAAGACAGAGGTCATTTGAAAGTTGAAGTTTATACTAATGTTGACTAGGCTGGAAGTATGACAGATAGGAGATCTACTTTTGCGTATTGCAACTTTGTTGGAGGAAACTTATTTACATAGCAAAGTAAAAGCAAAATGTGGTTGCTAGGAGTAGTGCTGAATCGGAGTTTAAAGCAGTTGCTGATGGTGTATACGAAGATCTACTTTTGCGTATTGCAACTTTGTTGGAGGAAACTTGTTTACATGGCAAAGTAAAAGCAAAATGTGGTTGCTAGGAGTAGTGCTGAAGCGGAGTTTAAAGCAGTTGCTAATGGTGTATACAAAACCCTTGTGGATCAAAAAAGTACTTGAGGAACTCAAGATAACTAGTTGTCTTCCTATGAAGGGCTCTGTTACAATAAGGCGGCTATATCAATTGGTCGCGATCCTGTCCTACATGATAGGACGAAACATGTTGAGGTTGATGAGCATTTTATTAAGGAAAAATTGGAGGAAGGTCTAGAACAAGTTGTTGATATTCTCACTAAAGGACTCCAAAGAAACAATTTGACAAGTTACTGAGCAAGCTGGCCATGGAAGACATCTTCAAGCTAGCTTGAGGGGTAGTGTTGGCAATCCCAGAAGTTTTGGGTCAAAGCGAGATTCTAGGAGCTGTAATTGTTGTAAATCATTTTATTACGTAATTATTCCTATAAATTTGCTAATAGATATTCTTGTATAATTGTAGGGTTTTTTCCTACTATAGAGATAGTTTCCTTATCTACTTATTTGTACTTTACCTATATTAGGATGCTTTGTATTTGTATTTACATACAACTGAATATATTCACTCACTCATAAGGGATTCTTTAGAAAGAATATAAAAATGGTATAAACCTAATGCAACCTAGAGTGTTCCTCTGAATATAATCAATCATCATATTACTTGGTACGATTGTTTATTCAAGTGATATCTATTCTCATTCTACCGTTTCAATTCTGTATTAAACATAGGAGTCTCAAACTTTCCAATCAAGATCACATGTTAAAGCATACTTATCTTATTGTACCATTACTATACCACAATATATTTCTCTATCCGGAGCAAAGTATCAAAAATAAGTCAAAGAAGAAAGGGAGAAGAGGGAGGAGAGAGTGAGACGGCAGAAGACATGCCAATCACATGTCCAATTTATCCCGCCGACTTAAGGGAAATAACAGTAAATAAATTTTCCACTGCCAGCAAGCCACCCGTGGCAGTGGTTGTATTCAAGTCCCAAAGGTTAATTGAATATTTTATTTCACCATCCCATGATTCTGGCATGCTAAGGACACCATAATTCATTATTACTGGCACAAGATACACATGTCTGACATCATTACTATGATAACTTCTTCCACCAATGAGAATTATGTGTTCTCACGATTTAATATTTTTTTGACTCATGCTGTCACAATCACTGTATAATAACACGCACAGCATTCCATTTACCCTTTTTTCAAGTCTACGACGTTTTATTTTATCTTATTTATTTATATGTTTTAGCTTTCAGGTTTCTGCATCCACAAAAAAGTATACATTTAATGAAAAATAACATACTCTCGCCTGTCATGATTCGGTCTGTTGCACCTAGCCTGGTGAATATGATGTCTACAACTGATACAGTGCAAGTTTCACAAGGCACATAACAGCCTAGCTGCAGTACATAATCAATGTCATAATCAGGAGCAATTAAACTTAGAAGCCAGGAAAATAGTAAAATAGCACACTTTAACCAGTTTCCGGCAAACAAAACAAACCTGAGCCAGTATAACAGCCAGACAAGTTGCACGTAAAAGGGTCGACTTCCCACCCATATTTGGCCCAGTCAATAACAATGTGCCAGGAATGTAACTACTTCCTTCTCCCCCAAGATGGATGTCATTTGGCACAGGCAGTCCCCCATTCTCACCAAGGACATAAGGATGCCATAGCCCTTTCATATGAAGTATAGGGCACATTGTCTCCATGAATGAGTTTGCAAATTTAGAGCGAGGCAAAACTACAGGTCTACACATCGCTCCACAAGAAGAAATTGCAGAAATAGCAAAGGATCTTAGTACATCAATGCAGTTTATGGCATGTATCATTTGAGTCCATTGAATCGCCTTCTCAACAAACAACTCCATCAAAATTGATAATGTTTCAGCCTCCGAGTCTGTAACATTATGGTCCTGTCGTGAAAAAGAAAAGGACATAAATTACATTATGTAATTCAGATAATTTTCCTAAGACACAGACTCGCTCAAGGACAAAGAATAATTGCACTTACGCAAACAAATAAATGAATAAACCATCAGAGAGAGAGAGAAAGAGAGAAATTCATTTAGGCAACTCACGAGCATTAAAAACCAAATTACATTTCGAATGCAGGATACATTAATCCATACAATTCTGCAGCTCTCAAAGGCTAATCTAAAGTAAACAAACCTGCAACAACTTAATCACATCAGATAATGGTGGGACAAAATGGAAATTAATTCAAAAAGAAAGTAAAAGGAAGAGGTTTAGCCATTCACCCTTGCCAATGGAACCTTATATCTAAGATCCAGTGCAGCAATATAAAAGGTTATCTTTCAGTCTAAAAGAATCCCAGATCTTTTTACGCGGAAGGCAGTGGAGAATCTGGCAGAGCTTCAAAATGAAAAAGGCATCCTAATGAGCATCAGTTCTGAGGAATTCAGAATTTCAGCCTCTGAAAGTATTATTCCAGAAGAAGAAAACAAGAAAAAGTTTTTGAAAATACTAACTAAAGAGCACTTTTTTGGCAGCTAGCAATTTCCGAGGCATCTTGGTAATTTAACAATTAGGGTAAGCTGGCAATTTTATGAAAACTTGTCAAACTCATATTTCATTTCCAAGTTCCAATTTTCATGTTTTTAAATCTTTTTTGTTGGAATTTGATCAAGAATTAATTAGTTTAGCCAAATCCTTGCCAAGAGGGATTTCCTAGCATTTTCTAGTTACAACTTATAAGCAGGATTAGGTATCAAAAAGTCTTTGTGCATACATTTTAATCCCTCTAAATAGATCATTGAGCAAGAAATCTTTTCTTGCAATCAAGCTAAGACTCCATTAACATACTTTTAGGAGAGATTCTTGGAAGGCTTTGAAGAGATTCTAACTTTTTATTTTAGCCTAGGAGAGATCCTAAGGTCATTTCTTCTCTTATTTTTTAGTTCTTCCCTTTCCATGTTATAATCTTTCCAGCTGGCCTTTGCATTTTTTGGAGGACACCCTTTAAAATCCAAGTAGAGGACCATCCAACATCAAGTTCACATTCAACTTTGAAGTAAATGACCATTTTTTTATCAAATAACATAAAACTTCAAGATTTGTTGTAATTTTAGTCGCAATCTGAACTACAATATTGGATATCATTTGATTGTGGAGAAAATATAAGCTTTACCTTACTAATGGATTCTTTTTGCATTGGAAAAGTGCCTTTTTTTTTTTTTAGTACTTGGACTCCAGTCATCGGATGTTAACCTTCAATTCAGTGAAAACATTAGCAAACTGCCCTATTTTGAATACTACACTCTTCTGTCATAGGACGTAAGTCTTCAAATTCTATGAAACAAGTAACATGGAGGAATTATATTATTTTCAGGTTTACAACATGTACCAAGGTTCTATCAGAGGTATCACAAGTCTAAACTAACTGCAAGTAGTCTTCCATGTACAATACATAGTTTATGTTAATACTGAAGACAAACAATAACAAGTTAGGAAAGAGCCCAAATTAGCATATATAGTGCATTTTACACAATTTCCAATGCATAACTAGGTCCAGAGATACAAGTCAGACCTGGTAATTGGGGAAGTCGCTATCTATTGCTGCTTCAAATTGAGCAAGGGATTTATCAAGCCCCTCGCTGCCACTTAGCATAGGAAGGGATACAACTTTTGATAATGAAGTGGTCATGATTTCATCCTTTCGCAATAGCATTAACATTTGCATTCCAATTCGCAGTCCTTTTACGAGCGACCCAAACACTTTTACCTGTAGACGCACAGACATTTTGTATTTCTTTATTTCAAGGCATGATGTGTCATACGTAAGTCAGACAGAATATATTTAATGAAAATGCAGCATGTGTCATAGAATAGATGGACAAAATTAAATCAACATTCTGAGCAGTTATGTCAAAAATGTAAAGATAGTTATACTTTTTGTATCAACAGCAAAAGGAAAGCAGCTTTTGAAACGTGACTAATTTTGTGCATATGTTATAATGTAAACTACACCTGACAACATATCACTACCAACGAAGAATGTTTTCACGGTGATTTTCAAGCAATAATGGGTATAAACATTTCTCACTCCAAGATTTCAGAGAACAGTAAAAAGGGAATTAGGTAAAATACTATTGAAAGCCACCCTATCTCCTCAAAACTCATCTGCAGCTGAAGCCAACCTAGAACTGAACACGTTAAACTAAAAGTGAAGGCTGTTAGCTTTCAGAAATTAATAACTAAATTAAACCTCTGGTGGCCAACAAGAAGCCATCTGAAATCTATCTTATCCAACTAGTCGTCAATCCATAGACAAAAGTGAATCAACCAATCAGGGTTAAAGCAAATGGACAGGTTAGAAGAGAATTGTCTCCAATAAGAAGACAATACAAGGTTAAGAGATGTAAGAAACTTCCTCATGGCACTTTTCTAAGTAAAAAAAGAGACTGAAAGAAAGTATTAGACAAGGGAAGCAAAACTAAACAATTTTCGCCGATTCATCTAAATTAGGAACACAAAGATGTAGTCAATTAAGCTTCAATTTCAAGAAAAAAATCTTACTCGCTGTTTCAATAATTTGTTGCCAATTAAGGGCAACAATAGTACAGAAGAAGACTGAAAGCTAGACTTTACACGTCCTAGCAACCTTTCCAAATCTGGAAGCCTGCGAAGAGATTGGGCAATGTGTAGCATGATTTCCGAATTTGCCATCAGGTCCTCAACCACATCAAGCCTGCTGTTTATTTTTTCGACATCTTGAAGAGGATGACATATCCAACTCCTTAAAAGCCGCTTACCAGATGATGTTATGCAATTATTCAAATATTTGTACAGAGTGCCTAAAACGATATTACACATTTATTTTCACATAAGGAAAGAGAAAACAGAGGGTGAGAGAGAGAGCATAGAGTAAATGAAGTTACTAGCCTGATGGGCCACCATCAGCATTATTGTTGAAAATCTCCAGATTTACCAGTGTCTGACCATCCATTCTGAGGAAACACTTATAGACTTCATAAGATAAAATATCTCCATTCCGAATGACATCATTTAACTGAACAAAAGACAGAAGGAACAGATTGCTGATAAGCAGAAAAAAGGTCAAAATCTCAATGTTAGTACACATTTCAAACTCAAAGTACATGTATTTACCATCAATCGTGATAGATGACTGATAAGTCCCCCAGAGTACATAATGCAAGATCGCGGTGCACAACTCCATCAAGTATGTGATGCCATGAATCACAAGACCCACTGAAGTATCTATTTGACTCAATATTATTTCTAACTTCCAAGGCTTCACCAAAAGCATCACTTGGATTTAATTGGGATGGAGTCGATCCTACAGAAATTAATGGTTATGCAAAATCTCTACTTGCATATTTGATATATATTGCGGTTCAACAGGAAGTTTGAAGGTTTGTAGAACTGGAAAGCCCTCCATCAAACAACTTTGACGAGACCGACCATAAAATGTTGAATTCAACATGTCAGGCAATTATACCCACATAATAGTCAATTTCCATGTTCCAACAAGAAAAGAAATTACATGAATGAATGCATTCAGACAGTCAATTTTCTTTAAGAGGAAGGGTGCAAAACTATTTCCCTTGAGCAAAAGACACAAAAGATTATAAAGAAAAAGATAGTATCTGAAAAACAAGATACCTTCAAAAACTGTGTACCATTCAACTTTTGCACCCCAAAATAAAAGCAGCAAAAACCAAAAAACAAAGATATCGGTAATGAACATGAACCCAAATATGCACGAAAAAAGCTTTTCTAAGAACAAGAATGAAAGTTTATGCCAGGAAAACGGAATTAGCTAAACTAAGACTCAAGAGAATTTGCATGCAACAAGGAAATTGATACATCATAAATGTGCAATTAAATGATTTTTATAGTACCCTCACCTGTCAAATTGTACTTTTTAAGAGCTCTTTGAGCATCTTTAGACAGCCCTAAAGTGAAATTAAGATAGCAGCCATGAGAAAAAGCTTCAGCTAGATCATTCATAACAAAAAGAGGAAAAAAAGAAAAAAACCCTGGCCTTCACTAACTGGTAAAATAACACTTTTACCTCGGCTTTCATAAATAATTTCCTTTGGTGACACCTAAGGATAAAAGCCAAAGCAATATAAGTTGCGTTATGTTATGACAAGTTGCATATTCACAAGTAACGTGGAAGAAAAAAAAAGATAGAAGAGCATACTTGCATTAACAAAGCCCCCAAACCTGCACATGAAGCATCATCACTGATAGAACCAACCCAAAATTTTAAAGCAGCACAATCCACAAATGCAAACCCAAACACAGTTGAACCATTTCCCTGCAGGCCATCCTAGATGCAAAAATAAAAGCAACATAAGGGAATCATGAATCTTAGTTTTATGCCAATCATTTAGCATTGACGTGTCATGCGTTCACAAAATAACAAGTTCAATATTACTACTGATGTCAGATGTGCATGAAGAATCAGAAAATAGATGACAACATCAAATCAACCTCCTTTATGGCAAGAAGATGAACAGCATCAGGCCCAATATTGCCCTCACATGTGGTTGCAGGAGTGAGTACAAGAATCAACTTTCTTTGAATGACCTGAAAAACCATCTTGCTGATTATTTTATGCCTCAGGTATTTACCATAGTCCCAATATGGTGGATGGTATAATGATCTGAAATTTAGGAGAAAGCAGACCATATCTAGATATAGAAAGCATAAGACGTAGAACAACCCCAGCCCCAACTCCCAACATCCCAAGCTTCCCACACCCCTGTCCAACCTACCCCACCTCCACCCCTCTTCATAGAGAAATTCAAATCAAAAAAAGGCAGCTGATCTTTCTGGATCAACCCATGTGTACATAATTATTAAATTTAGTGTGTTCTTTTCAGATTAAAATTGGGCTTTTGTTGCATTTCTGACATTTTATAGCCAAAAGACCCAAAATAAACATTAAAATGCCCTCACTTCTTTGTACCATAGGGAATACAGATATAAAAATTGGTCACTCGTTACAAGACAATAGCACAATAAAAATCCCCAATCTCTAACAGGTGGATAAAACAAAGTACAAATCAGAAGTTCACGCTGAACGTACAGATGTAGCTCCCCTGGATTTTGCTTGCTCTGATGTCTCCAATTGTTCCATCCGACCAACCTTGTACCTTCCATATATGATGCAGAGGAAATAAATGATCTTTTATGCAATTTCAAAGATGTAGTTAGTTTATTACCATCTAAATTAGAAAAGTAAAAGAGATTCTTTTTCTTTCTTTTAAATCATACCAAGTACTGGAGAATTGAGTTCACAGTCACTCACCTCCCAAGGAAAACATATAGAAGAAAATCTCAATCAAGAAATTATAATAACAAGATCCATGTATGCCTTTGTCCTCCCTTCCTCTCTGGCCGCCATAATCTTGGCCATGGATCCTCTGCCTCCCAGACAAAAAAAATAAAATAGCCCAAAATATGTTTGCACTCAGCATCTACTGATTCCCCTAGGGCATGGAAAAATACTATTTGCCTCTTTTCTTTCAGGTGAAGAACAAGTTATTTATTCCTAGAAAGCTTGTCATTTATCTTCTGGAAGAAGAGGTACAGAAACTGGCCCAAGTCTTTTGTAGTTGCATTTCTCAGAAAAAATTTCAGCATGAAAAACAGTCTGCGTTTGATGGTCAAGAAACCTTTCTGAAATGGGGTTTGAAGGGAACTTATTGACTTCGTCTACTGGATTTCAATCACATTGTCATCGACCATTAATGTATACATCTAATTGTCCAATGCGAGTGCTCAAGTAGACTTCTGATTTGGATCCTTATGATGGGGATACTGAATGCTCTGGTTTGCGCCTCCTTTCCGATCATTCTTTTCCACTTCTGTAGGAATAAATTGCTTTTTGTTTTCTTCGGTCAGTTCTATTGGAACCCCATTGAAAATTCATAGACCTAAAGCTGCTGGTCATGGCATAGTGATGCTAGAGTTTTGGTTCAAATTAACCTTCTCAAAGAACTGAAACAGATTTGCATTAGAATGATACTAAAATCAGTTTCTGGAAAAAGACTATTCATGAAAATATTTCAGCTTATAGGTCTCCTTGTAACCATAGAGGCACGGATAAAAGGATCGCTTGAGTAGCCTATCCATTGCAGCAGATAAATGAGGAGGGACATGATTTATTCACAAGTGCCAGATGATATTCTACAAAAAGTGCAAAACACAAGCCAAATCATCAAGTTATTGTGCTCATCCGATTCAATCCATCGCCAGGGGTTTGCAATAAGAAACTCGTAACTGCCACAGATTTAAGTGTTTCATCTGAGATGTCAGTTATTCATATGGTGCTATCAGCATTGTTGCCACAGATGCAACAGATGGTAATAACGGGGAGCAGTTCAAATGGCGGAATGGGAGCTGGAGTGGAGTATGAGAAGGTGGATGGGGTTCTGATACCAGTGTCACAGTCACAAGTGCAAGTGCAATGACAAGTCTAAACCAATAAGGTGATGGGGGTGTGATAATGTAGTACTAATTTTTGAACTTCAACTGCAGGAGAACAAGTGAAGGTATTAAGAGCTGCTTTTTGTGTAATTGATACCATAGAAGCTGCTGAAGAATCTGCAAATGTCTGCTTGTTCTAGTGCTGCAATGCCGGTGTTTCATATGGTGCTGGCCTGTGATGTCAGTTAATCATGCAGTGCTATCAGCACTATCGCCACAGATGCAACAAATAATTGGGGAAGAGTTCCAATGATAGACGGGGAGTTGCAGGGTATTGCTACAGTTGTGAAGGTGGTGTTCTGATACCACCATCACAGTCACAACTGCAAGTACAGTAAAACCAATAAGGTCATGGAACATAGTTTTTGACTAACTTCTGAACCTATTGGTCACAAGAAGGAATATATGACAATGCTTGCAGTGCTGGATGTTAGTCCTAAAAGTCGACCATGTAAGCTATTCTTTCTAATGCAACTAAGGACTCATAGGCCTGTGTCCTATTTAAGCAAAAGTCCAGAGAAGTAGGAACAGGCTTCTGTTCAAATGTCGATTCTGTGTTTACCACTAAGCATCTAAGCATAGGCACAGGCTCCAGCTCCGGCTCAGGCTCAGGCTCAGGCTTAGGCACCAGCTCAAGATCAGACGCGGGCTCAGGCACAAGTGGCTCCAATTCAGGCTCTGTTCGAAAGTCTGGTTTAGTATCTATGTATGGGAAGTTTGACTGAAAATAGTTCAAACAAGGGTTTAATTGACAATTAAAAAAGTCATGGAGTTAACATTAACTACAAATTAAGGTAAGCTGTGAGTGAATTTGCCAAAGGCCTTCTGCCAGAGACTGAAAAGGAGAAACCAAAGAGGAACACTCATTTAGTCAAGATTTGAATAACAATCAACTAAAAGAAGCCAATATCGATGTCATATGGGACCTAGCAACACTAAAGGTAATTTGTAAGAGGACTTTAAAGATTTTGCCAGACATAACTTTGAAGCTGGTATTGCTATGGCTGGTGATATCAAAACCATTTTCAGGGAGGATTGACTGATTGTTCCTAACAGGAATCTTCAACTGCAGGATGATTTTAAATTATTCACACAGAAAAATTCACCAAAGAGAACAATGGGAACAAGGGATTTGGGCTTAGCTCAAGAAATCCAGTTTGTCGCTGTTAATATTGTAAGCATTCAAATATTGGAAATAAAGTTTGTGAATCCTAATTGTAAGTTTCTTACTTCTCTTTTCCATTCAAGTAGTACACATGGAGTGTAACCCTCCATCATGCCTATGGTGCTTTATCCCAAAAAGTGAATGTAATTTTCAGTTTACTTTTCAATAAAGAGGGTATTCTGAAGAATAGCTGTGAGGAGTAAAATGTCAAAGCCAAGTTTTGTTCACCAACTGAGCTGAAGTATTTTTCTAAGGTAATTGAATTGCATTCAAAAGATTTCATACCCACGAGCTATCAACTTCTGAACAGCGTCGTCAATTCCACTCTCAGATACACCAACCTGCAGAAAGTATTATTAACTTAATAAAGAGATCAGCCTTAAGGACAAGTGCAACCTTATATAACAGACAAGCACATCAAGTGCACGTATGCGTATATGCATCTATGTATAAGCATAAAACAGTATTTGAGCTTACCTGTCGACACTTTCCCACACCACTTAGTGTTATTTTCCAATCAAGTTCCTTGTGACCAATTTCAGCATCTAATTCATAGAGCTCATAGAACTTTCCCTGTATTGATTGATGATATTAGTGTAAAGAATACAAACACAAATATAAACAGTGCCAAAATAATTTTTTAATCACTAGAACATTGAACATGCTAGTTGTAAATTACAAGAAAAGGAGAATATCATGCAATAGAAAGGACAAGAAATTGCTGTATACATTTCAAAGACAGCCATGGCATTACTACACTCCATATAAGTGTTAATCTATTTCCTTTTTTTGTTAACCGCGTGAAGAATTATATCTCTATTGCTTTCCACATTCATCTTTCATACACATGCCGCGAGATCGAGGAAATGCAAATTATGAATATATCCTCTATCTATGGTACAGTAAGTTATCATCAGTTTAATGGAATACAACCATGTCCGTCCTACAATGAATAAATATTTCACAAACAGATTATCAGAGTTAGGCATGAGTTGTTACAAATATACCAACTAAATACAACCTTCCATTAGTCTCTCCTCTCTAGTCATCTTAAAATCATTGGATGATGTTAAATTTCAGTACTGAGATAAATCTGCATTTTGTCTATTACACAAGAGGTCTCAATCAAAAGTACAATCAAGAAAAGACCATAAAATTATTTAAAGACCCAAATCAGAGATTAAGAATTGCTTTCTATGCTTACTGAGTAAAGGTTTCAGAAAGAAGAGAAAACAAATCAATAAAACATAAACTGACCACTTTAAAGAAGAGAACCACATCCATATACTGGCGTTTGACATCCCAATACTGCCTTTGGGATGCTGACATTTTTCTCAAAGCAACAGGAGGGATGTAAAGTGTCCTCTTATCATAAAGAGGGTCCCCTAGCTTTCTTCCATTGGCATCCTTGATTCGAGAAGGATGGAGCCATTCAAATTTGCTAATCGTTTCAGAGTCCTCATCATAATTTCTCTTTAAAACATTGGAAGCCTGCTGAAGTTTTGCTCTTTTCCTATTATCTGGTAAAGAAAAATCAGCCTTGTCCTCGAAATTACAAATATCCTCCTGGAGTCGCTTTAACCTAGGGACAAGAGGTCTCATGCCTGGTGTGTCTGGCCCAAGAACATCATCCTCAAAAGTGGTTAGAGATGAACAACCTTTGTCCCCATCAGAACACATTGTTCTGCTGGCACAGAATACATTTTGCTCATTGAGTTGCTTGGGGACTAAATATCCATCGCCCAAATCTTCTGGTCCATCAAATTTCAGGAGTAGAGACTGCACACTAGAAGTATTATCCACTCCGAACCTGCATGTTGCACCAAATGAGGAACAAATTCTACTTCAGCATGAACCTGTGTATGCTGGAAAAATACTTCATTTAATGCATATTGAAAACCCTATTTCATGAAAATTGTGCATTAAATTACAAAATCACTGCAACTTTCATCTCAGAAATTTTAACTACTAATATTGTAACTTCACTTTTCCCTAAGGTAAAGACCAACATAGATTTTATGGTGAGATTGTTTGCATATATGAAAGTTTTGCCTTCATAACCTCAGTAGCATAGAGAATTACTTAGTACCCACATATACGAATTTTTGTCCTCTGCTTGCTGTATCGAAGCAAATCACAAGCTTCAGATAAGAAGTTTTACTAACATTTGTAATATGATATAAGATGCCAGTTTAGGATTTCATTTCCTAGTAGCATAACCAAAATCACTCTTGGCTTCATGCCGTCAACCAAATAGATGTTCCAATATCTTCTTGTCATTTCTCCAACGCCCTAACCCACCTTCTTCTCCAAAAAAATCATAAAAAAAATGAGGAGACCTGAATTGAATTCAATAATTGTTCGATTAACCTTCTCTTCAACATATACTGGCCATATATAGACAAAATTTTCTTATTCCTTTTTATTCCCTATAATTTTCAGCATAATATAACAAATCGTTGGATGAAAAATGTCCAAGCGTGTTAGTGAACTTTATTCATTTAAGCATATGCAAATCTGTAACTCAATACTGCATTCCAGTACATAGTCAAAATACCAGCATAATCATTGAACCACAGTAAAATAAGTAAATCTAAAGTTCGTAGGAAACTGGATAAGCAAGAGCACTCGAACGAAGCAATAATGACACAGAATGTGCAGGGCACTTATATTTTCCATCACAACTTCCCACATGAATCAAAATAAAATATTACAAAAGTGCCTAAACATTTCTCGTATTCTTCTTATTTTTGAAAAAATCCACTAAAAGAAGCACCTGGAGTCAGAAGAGTTTTTACTGTAGTCGACTTTCGCGAACTTGTGTTTAATGCTGGAGAAGAGCGAAGGCCGGCTTTCCGCAAAAATCTGACGTGGCACCTTCTCGGGTGGAGTGTCGGTTCCTTTGATTTCTTCATCGGAAACATCGAGAACGACGGGTTTGCCTCCGCTGGAAGTTTCGGGTTTTTTGAGGAATGAAAGTATAGATTTCTGACGCTGCATTTTGATTTCCGGGGCGGAGGTGTACGGCGGCGAGGGCTTACTGTTTAGAAGGAGAGAATTGGCGCCAAAGTGAAAGTATTTGGCAGCGTGGGCCGTGGGGGCGGGCGAGGTAATTCAAGTTTGTTTCTTTACCATCCCCAAATAAAATAACCTTTTTCAAGTATTTGAGGGACCATATTTTGAGAAATTACATTTTTTTAAAATGGGGTAATCCAAAAAGTTCAGCACTCCCTCTAGAAGTAACTAAAATATCCTTTATTTTTTCAATTTATATTTATTTATTACTTTTTACCGGTAGCATTTTTCACATCAAATTTTCATTTGCGAATCATCATTCCCCCTCTTTTTTGCTCAAAAGCCAAATAAAAAATTTTGTAATATTTTTTTGATATTGTTAAGGTGAAAACAAGACAAAAGATAAAACTTTGATTATAAATAATGTTAGTACGATAAACAAGATAAATAGTAGTGAATAATGGCTATAAATAATGTCAATCACGCTGTTCAAAATATTGAATGTCAGTCACTGTACAACTATATAAATATTGTGTGTTCCACTGTTATTATAAGCAACTACTTAACATGTTTTTTATAGTATAAGATATACTATTTGTAGTATCACCATTTGTCATGTATTTACTATTCATAATAATTGAAAAAATTACAATACTTTTTGTTTTGCTTTAAGCGGGAAAAGGGGGGAAAACGCGCAATTGCGGCTGATGAAGAACTTTTTATTAAAACTTAGGGCAAAGTGTTATAATAAGGTGAGGGAGTAAAATATTTTTAAATTACTTTTGAGAGATAAAGTGCTAAAATGAAAAAATTTAAGGTGGATTGAAGTGTCGTTTACCTTTAAAAAAATTTCCTTATAAGGAGTTAATAATGATTACACTCAACTCCCATGTGAACTAATTAAATTACTATTCTTTTCTTCTTTTTTTATAATTATAAAAATATCTCTTCTATGTTTTCTTCATTAAAAAATTAGACATTTTGCCATCGGCTTAAAAATTTTCAAAAAAAATGATTATAAGTTTATTTAATGACTATTCTGCCGTAGATGTTTTTATAATATCTGTATGTTTGGGAATTGGTGTATTTGTAATATTTATATAATAAAAGTGATGTTTTTATAATATATCCACAATTAAATTTCTTACCCAAAAAAATTCAAAATATCTTAAATAAAAATATCATTTTTCCTCCTAATTATATAATAAAATATTTGAATCTTGGAATTGAGCTCTTTATAAATAACTTAATTCTATTTTTTGTTATTTTTACTCTTTAAAAGATGTCGAACCTTATGAAATCCAGAGATTGACTCTCTTTGTCCTCTCCCCATAGCCTATTCGCTCCTCTCTCTCCATCTCTCCCTCTCAACTTCATTTGGGAGAGCAAAACAACAGATACCAATGATTATTTTTTTCCTTCCAACGTTTATATTTTGGATCAGTATTTCATTATATATTTTTTCTTTTATGTTTACAATTATTACATACACATTCCCTGTAAATTTCAATTCATACCAAGGGTATTTTGATAAAAGAAAAATATAAAAGCAATTTGTCAAGCCAAAATAGAAAGTTTACTAAAACTTTTTGCTGACATTATTTTTCATCCAGAACCTAATAGTATATTAAGTTTGGAAAAAAGTGGTAAATTTAGAGATGAAGTTTCTGTAATTATGAAAAATAAAGGGGAAAGTTGGTAATTTAACTATTTCAAATAGGATGGAGTGTAATTAACCCTATTTTTGAAAATTAAGAATGTTTTCAAACCCTTGAGGGAAATGCTTTTCGAAAATATTAAAAGAAAAAAACAATGCTATTATCAAATTTCACCCTAAGTTTTAATCCTATTTCTATACTACATATTTAGAAAATACTGTTTATTTTATATTTGAGAACAAGTAAACAAAATTTATTTCTCAAAATAAAATATTAAATCTACATGTCTACTTATTTGGTTGACTTTATAGTTTACTAATCTAAGAACATTTTATTTCACCACATTCGTTGAATATGGATGGTAATGGGGTCGGTTCAAATTTAAATTTACCACACTCCACTTGGAACGATTTTTTACTATTACAAATGGATGAGGGGTGGGTCTTGAAATTTTATTTTTTAACCCGCCCAGTCCTGAACCCGTCCCCTTTTCTTTTATTTTTTTTGAAATATATTTTATAAATGTGATATTTTTCAAAAAATATATATATTTTAAAAAGTTTTAGTGCATTATTTTTTAAAAAATATATTTTTTAATATTTAAAAATAATAAGATAGATATAACATACCTAATGAGTCTAAGTCTAGGGTGGATCCGGGTTCGAGAACCTTGGCGAGTGGGATATCGGGTTTGGCCAAACCACCTTGTTGCATCCCTATTCTTGTGGGAATCATCGTAAAATATTACTAAAAAATATTTTCATAAAATGGAAATAAAAAGGAATTTAAACGTCATGGATAGTTCTTAGCTAACCAAATTTCATAGAATCAATTCTAAAAAATGAGTTTTTCATAAAAAAAAATAATTTAGGTAAAATGTATTTTCCAACAATCGTGTCAAACTCTTAATTAATTTAAGTACAAAGTTTTGGACAGTTTTGGGCTTGCTAAGGTCAGGTAGCCCTTGGACTTCCTTCCATCGGGTACTAGCATTTTAGTCAATCACAAGCGTGTGATCTTATTCTTGCCACCATATGCATAATTGACTCGAAATTGTTACAAGCTGATAGAATATGAAGTTGCTTTTTCATCAAACTACTTGTCAATTTCATAAATAGAACATTAGTTTATAAATTTTCTCTCAACTTATAAATTTTCTCATGAAAAAATTATGCGATAGCACGTCTAACTATGTTTCAAGTAACATTTTGCACCATCAATTATTAAAATAGATATTTTATCTTGGACTATATCTTTAACAACACTATGCTCTCCTATATCTTAAAATAGGTGATTTGTCCCTTCAAACTATGCCTTGGGTACCATTCTAATCCCCTGAACTCTTAAAATTGACACTCGTCATTGAGCAAAGTACAGAAGTATGATAATGAAAAATAAACTTCTTACCAATTATTACATGCTGATGTTGAAATTTCTCCATTTGAGTCGTGTTAAGTGTCCACCTGAAGAGATAATTCATTTACTTAATAAATTTCTTTTAATTGTCAATACTTTCTTTACTTTTCCTTATCTATCAATTGAGTTTCGTTCTTCTGTTGATATACCTTCTATCACTACTCATCTCTTATTAGTGCCCCCCTATCTAGTAAAACACTGATTATTATTTCTATTTTTTAAAATTCTCATTATGTGGAAAACTTGATCTTTTATCAAGAGTTTATGAAGCATTCAACTTTTGTTGTCTTTGATGATACCAGTGGAGGTGATGTTAGAGTAGATTTCAGCTTGTGAATTAATGATCACTTTTATACTCTCGTAAATGGATAATTTTATTTGGAATATATTAATAAATTGATAATTTTTTATATTTAATTATACTTAAATAATTAAATAAACTCTCTAAACCATACAAAAATACGAGGATTGTTAAGCCCTGGGCCCATAGGGTGGAGACTCGAAAGCAAGATACGACACAAAGGACTCCGCTAGCAACTATTTAGAGTAATTTATAAGTGGGTACAATAGATTTCTCTAATAACTTGGGTTGATAATTTTAAAGTGAGAACGAATGTGAAATAGTTGCTAGCGGAGTTTTTTATGTCGGGTCATGCTTCTAGGCCTCTCACCACGTAGGCTCAGGGTGTGACAAATGGTATAAGAGCCGACCCTGATGGTACTATTGGTACAGGAGGTCAAGTTAGATATGTACTGGGGGCGGTCCTGAATAGTAAAGGAACGCGACGAGGACGTCACATGCCCAACCAGGGGTGATTGTAAAATTCCACATTGATTATATGGGGGCACTTAACGTGGTATATAAGTGAAGTATAATGGACTCCTCTAACAACTTGGGTTGACTATTTACACAAAGTAAGAACGAATGCAAAGTAGTTGCTAGCGGAACCTCATGTGTTGGGTCATGCTTTCGGACCCCCGATAGCGATCATGGAATATACCTATATGACTTTGGTTTAGAAAACTTAACCTAAAGAAAGATAATAATAAATCTTTCTTCCCCCCACCTCTAAGTTTTTTTTTTTTTATCTTGAATGGCATCTAAGAGGTCGTATTATAATAGAATAGTACCTAAATTGATATCTTTAAATTCACTCCAAATTTATTTCAAATGTACTCTAAATTCATATGTCCTTCTTACATTCGAATTTTGTTACACATTTTTCTCTATAAAAACAGTTGATTTTGAAAAAAGTACTCAATATGAAAGTTGTAGATTTGTCTGTTAATTTCATTTTTCAACTCTAATCACTTAATTCTAACTATTTGGAAGAAAATTATGTTTAATTTAAAGAGATATGTAAATATAGATATATTCCTTCCAAAATTTACATTTGGATGAATTTTCTGCTTCTATCAAGGCTGAATTGTGTTGAACTTCCAACAACAAACTTATAGTTTTATTTATTGACTTTCAAATAAAATAGGATTCAAGTTCATAGGGCTTTTAAGCATGAAATTATGCCCAAAATACGAAAACTGTACAAATTTGAAAATATGTTAATTTTGAATTTAATGCAAACCAACAATCACTTGCAAAGTCCAATCGATTTCTTGTATATAGATGATGAACTTAGGTAAAAATGACAATTTTCTTCTAATCCAAAAAAAATATTATCTCTCAATTTGTTCGTGAAACATATTGTCTTATTTGGTTTCATTTTGACTTATTTTGATTTTTTTTGTTCATTGATTTCTTAACACAAAATATTAATAAAAATTTAATATTAAAAAGAATAAAACAAAAAGAATGTAAAGAATTTAAAGCAAAAATATGTAAAATATGTACTGTATGATAAATCATTTCAAAAAAGGTTAGTGTAAGTAGAATGAGATTTCACGTGTAATGGTCTTCTCGTTCTATAATTTGGCTACAAACATGGATTAAACCAGAATAGAACATTCTATTTTATTTCTTTGTTTACTTCAATTTAATACATACTTGGACCAGAATAGATAGCCCATATTTATACTAACGATTGCAATACATAGACACATATTTAAACATAAAAAATTATGCATAATAACTAATTATTTAATTATTATTTTAACTACAATACAGATGCACATTAATATGTGTTTACACATAATTATATATATATATATATATGCATGTATGTCTTGGAGCAACGAGTGTAACATCCCACATCTAAAAAAAATTTATAAGAAAAAAAATCAAAAATTTAAATCGACTACATTAAAATTACCTTGAGCTAAGAATGTTATTTAGCTTTTAAATTATTGAAGATTTTTGGCTACCGAATCCACAATAATTCACATTAACTATACTCTAGAAGAAAGTAAAAGGGCAACCTAAATTACTTCAAGTTCAAAAGAAACTATATAAAAAACAGAACATCAGAACTCCACATTTCAATGAGATTTTCTCCATCGAATAGTAACTTGGGACAACAAATTTCGATGACAGAAACCACATCATGACATTATTCTTTCATGAGAAATGTGATTTGTGTTTATACAAATAATAAATTAGGGATCAATAATTATACATGTTGAATTTTCTATTTTAATTTATATTTTATTAAGTATTATATTTTATGGGTATACATTAAGCGTATGTGATTCAATATCAAATATTTATTTAAAAAATATTTTATAAACTTGACATTTATGTATGACGTAAAATAGAAAATGAAAAACTAATTGAGTATTAAAGATGTATATCTCGTAAAACTCAAAAAATCTAAAACCTCCTATATAACAAGCGGACATAGTTATAAGAAATAATGACCTAAATAAGTCTCATAATTCGTATTATAAAGTTAGAGAATAGACCGATACTCACTATATATTGATCATATAACAACTAATAAAATCTCAATACAAGAAAGCCACTAAACTTAGTAAATCATAGTATGAAAGAGGAAATTTTAACGCTTTCTTAAAAAAAAAACTAGATTGATGAAACGACGAAGTAGAGAAACATAAAGATGTTACATATTATTTTTAACATAAGCTTTTGAAGTGTTAGGAGAATATAAGACAGTAAAGCTCTTATCAAAGAATTTTTTTAAGAATTTTAAAAAATATGTAAAGATCTTTTTATTTTTTTAAAGAGCTTATAAGTTCCTCATATTTTTTCTTTTTTTGAGTTTATAAACTTCTCCCTAAAATTTTTAATGACACCCTATAAGCTCTTAAACATCTATATTTTATACCTTAATTTATGCCAAATACTGTAGGACATCTTATGAAATACCTTAACAACCTTATAAACTCAGTCAAACACCAACCTATAACCCTAATGACAAAACTTAATGCGCCTTGAGTTATGCAGCTATCAAGCTTCTTGACGGTCAAATTCCATATTGGCAAAGGCCGACTTGACTTTTGAAACCAACTTTCGGTATCATGTCTCGTCTCTCCTATTCATTCTTCATATATTTGCTAACTCTCCATCAACAACGTAGTTAGTTTGCGTAGGAAATTCGAAGCCATGATTGAAGATTGCATGAAATTTATTAAAGTGCAAAAAATATTTCGTAGTAATGCGGCTCTCCCCCACTTAAGTTGCCGGAGCATGATCCAAGTGTTAGAATAGTGTCCGACGAGCCAATTGATCTGACTGTTCTTATACTATTGTGAATCATTCTTATTTATATTAATATCATTTAAATATCAATCTTTATCTTAAATTAAGAATTAGATAAAGTTCTTAGATCACACATAACTATGGGGCGTAGTTGCACATATGATGGTGATCGTGGAATATGTCTCTAAGGCTGTGATCTTAAAACGTTCTAAGTCAAGGATCAATGAGATGAAACATTAATGATCCCGTTGAAACTTGCGCATACGATGCAGGCTCGAAAGGAAGATGTCTCGTTCCATAGGTATTGGTGTGAAGACACTAGTGCATGTATGCAGGTGCTTGCTGGGAACAAGTACACTGAATAACCCCACTTGAAAATTTCCAATTGAAAATATTCTATTGTCAAATGGGAATTTTTTCGTTACGATAGTGCAAAAATTAGTCCTTGCACTTGAGACACCATGGTAACCTTGTGCATGACATGTTGTAATTTGATGTATTTTTCGATTGCATGACAATCACAAGGGGTTTATATTGGGTATAACATCTTCATGTATGGAGATGAATGAGTGGCCAACAAAGGATCCGTCACCTATCTAGATGAATAGGTAAATCTCTTATGTGTTCCACTGTACTTGACTCTAAAATCCTTGACCAAGGTTGGATAGAAATTAGACATGGGATTTTCTAATTATTCATCATCGAGTTAAACTATTAGGAATTGAAACATAGTTATTAAGCTAATGGGATTTCGACTTAACATTCATGCCCTAGGCTTAATCGAGAGATTAAATGACGGAAGGACCGTACTTGCATGGTGATAAAAATAAAGCTACACTCATGCATACAAGAGGGAGAACTCACACGTGGACTTGGAAGGACTCAAGATCGGCAATTACGTGATCCATTAAGCTTACCAAGTGGACCAATCACAAAATTTAGGGCCAAGAATTTTAAAGAAGCATTATATGGGTTGATTCAACAAGTTGGTGAAATGCCAAACACATGGGGGCCCAACATGAGTCCAAATTCATTTCAAATAATTTCAAATCAGATTGAAGGAAATTTAGTCACCATGATTTCTATTTTTGAGGAGCCTAATTGAAGATACACATGTTTTCAACTTTGGAAAGGTCAATCACCAAGATTTCGAGAGCCTAATTCAAAACATGCACGTTTTCCATATTTTTGGAAGGCCAAGATTATTGACTTAAATATTTCTTGATTAAGATGATATTATAGGCAAGATTTTGAAGTTTCCTAAATGTGGGGATGAATTATAGGCAGTATTTATTTGATTAGTTTATTGATTAGTTTGTTTCCATAAGATAATTAGTTTCCTATTCTTAGTTCTTTGTTTCCATAAGTTACAATTATTTAAAACCTATTTAAAGAGGACCAAGTTGTATACTTTAGATAGATTGAAAATTTATAAAAGATTGGAGAGTTTATCTTGATCTTCTTTCATTCTTGAAAGAACATTTGAACTTATCAAGTTATTTTTATGGCGTTAAAAAATAATCGAACTTATCATCGAGATTCTTGAGTATTCTTGGTGTGGCGTTCCGTATTCAATTGTAGCCTTGGTTCTTGGTTTGCTAGTCACGGGTCAAGGTTCACCGAACTTGCGTCTTAAAGATCTTGGGGTTGATTCTATATTTTGGTGTTGGGTTTCGTCATATCATTGGCGAGGTTCATATCAGTTGGTATCAGAGCCTAGGTTCCAAAGGCAAGTTTGAATTATCCATTTAATTTGCTTATTGTTCCTAAATTCCTACTTCATCTTTCTAGTTTCTGATTAAAACAAAAAAAAAGAAAAGAAAAAAAAAAGAAAAGAAAAAAAAAAACAAAATCAGAAAATTTCTTGCAAATTCTTCAAAATCGAAAATTCTTGTGGTATTAACCTAGCTCTCCTTATTCGTGGGCCCTTACTTTCACATTGATTGCTTGCATCAATTTCTTGAAAATTACTTCTTAAATCTTATGATTTGTCTTGATTGATTCTCATCTTGAAGTGCCACTTGAATCTTGATTGTTTTTGAGTTTGATTAAGAGTGAAAAGAAGACACAACGAGTGGAAAGAGGCAAGAGTGGTGAGAATATAAGAGGGTAAAAGCCGATTGAGTGCCAAACACGAGAGTGAGTGATACTTCCTTGAGTGAAACACGTGAGGGAGCGCTTGTGAGGTCCTATAACATTGTTTTGTAGAATCTAAACATGTCACACAATCAAGTAGAAAACTCAATTGAAGAGACACAACAAGCAACCATCCCAAACCTACAATTACAGGCATTGTTGGGCGAGATGAAGCGGATGATGAGGACTGAATTGGAGCAAATTCATGAGAGGATGGACAAGTTGGAAGATGAGTCAACTGAGGGGCAATATCAAAACACTCCATTTCGACAACCACCTAGGTGAATGCAACTAGGGGCACAATGGGGTGATGTTGAAGATGAAGAAGAGTGGGAAGAGCTTAACGAACCACAAATAAATTGGGGAAGGTTTGGGCGTGGAGACAAAGACATTGGTAGAAGAATACCTAAGCGAGATGATGATTTAGGAAGCATCAAGGTGAAGATTCCACCATTCCAAGGCAGAAATGAACCTGAGGCCTATCTAGAGTGGGAGAGGAAGATGGAGATGGTCTTGGAATACCACAACTACTCCGAGAATAAAAAGGTAAAACTTGATGCAATTGAATTCACTGACTATGCTATTATTTGGTGGGATCAATTGTTGAAAGAAAGGAGGAAAAATCATGAACGGCTTGTTTAGACTTGGGATGAGATGAAGGTCATCATGAGAAGACGTTTCATTCCAAGCTACTATCATTGGGAGTTGTACAACAAGTTGCAGTGTCTAACTCAAGGATCCCAGAGTATCGATAAGTACTACAAAGAAATGGAGATTGCTATGATCCGAGCAAATGTAGAGGAAGACAGAGAAGCCACCATGGCTAGGTTTTGCACGGTTTAAATTGTGAGATAGCAGATGTGGTGGAGATGCAACACTATGTGGAGTTGACGGATATGGTGCACCAAGCCATCAAAGTTGAGCAGCAATTGAAATGGAAGAACATAGCGAGAAGGGGAATAGGAACGACCTCCTCAATTTCATGGAAAACAGCACCTAAACGGGATGAATGACCTGAATTAAACCTAACCCTGAATCCTCTAAAGATACCAAACCAGCTACAATGCCAAAACAAGGTAACATTGAATCCTCCACTTCTTAAAATCGAGATATTAAGTGCTTCAAGGGTCAAGGCAGGGCACATATAGCTAGTCAATGCCCGAACAAAAGGATCATGGTGATCAATACTCAAAGGGAAATTGAGACAGAAGATGAACAAAAAGATGAAGTAGATGACATGCCACCTCTTGAAGATGCATATGAAGGGCAGTATGCAGTGGAAGGAGAATTATTAGTGGCAAGGCGAGCTCTTAGTGCGCAAGTCAAGGAAGAAGAAAATAACCAGCGGGAGAACTTATTCCATACTCGGTGTTTTGTACAGAGTAAGGTTTGCAGTGTTATAATTGATGGTGGGAGTTGCACCAATGTTGCCAGCACTGAGTTAGTGGAGAAATTGGCACTACCTACGTTGAAACATCCACGACCATATCGGTTTCAATGGCTAAACAATAGTGGAGAAATCAAGGTTATAAAACAAGTTTTGGTGGTATTCTCCATTGGCAAGTACGAGGATGAGGTGTTTTGTGATGTAGTATCTATGCACGCATGTCATATCCTATTGGGGAGGCCATGACAGTACGATCGACATGTCACACATGATGGTTACACAAATAGGTACTCTTTTGTCATAAAAAAGCAGCCTATAACACTTGTACCATTGAATCCAAAACAAGTTCTCGAAAATCAGCTCAAGATGCAAAAATCAAATGAAAAGAGAAAAGAAAAAGAGAGAGATGCCAAAGTTGAGAAAAAAAATGAGAGAGTCGTAGCTTTGGTGAGTGAGAGAGAGGAAAAATACAACTTCATTGCAAAAAAAAAATGAGATCAAGAGAGCTTTAACTTTACAACAGCCTCTTATAGTACTTATGTACAAGGAGGCCCTTTTGTGTACTAATGATCTTGCTGGATCTTTGCCGAGCAATGTTCTTTTCCTTTTGCAGGAATTCGAGGATATATTTCCTGAGGAGGTGTCATCGGGCTTACCACCAATTCGAGGAATTGAACATCAAATTGACTTCATACCTGGTGCAACAATTCCAAATCGACCAGCCTATAGAAGTAATCCCGAGGAGACAAAGGAACTTCAACGGCAGGTTTTTATCCTTCATTCTGGGAATTCACCCTAGAATTGATGATATTCTTATCAAGTAAGGATATCATCTAAATTGGTGCTAAAAAACATCATATGTGATATGATGTGGTAAAAGACTCCTCGTGGTAAAAGACTCCTCGCATATATACCTAAGGATATAAAGGGCCCTGCTTCTTTAAAGCAATTAGTGGGAGATATGATGTATGTGAATTCAGCTTATGCAATTTTATGGGGAGGTAGTGACCTATAAAGGCACGACTGGTAGCAAAGTATTATGCTCAAAGTCAAGGTGTTGACTATTGAGGATACCTTTTACCAGACGTGATGTTAAAGTCTAATCCAACTGTTAGATGTAGTTCTAACCATTGTTTATTGAGTACTAGAGTACTGCGATAACAATGGGGGCTATTGCACAAGCAAAGAGGCCAAGGTCATATCAAAGGATCCAAATAGAAATAAATTAGTGATACCGTGATTCTGAAAATCATTGGTAGAGGCAACATCAACATAAAAAGATTTGTCTCGGCAAAACACATAGCAGACCCACTTATTTAACCCTTTAGATAAGTATTGAAAGGACATCTGGGGAAGATGGGCATTAATACGAGGGTAATTATCTCTAGGGGAAGATGGGCATTAATACGAGGGTAATTATCTCTAGGGCAAGTGGGAGATTGTTAGAGTAGTGCCCGACGAACCAATTGATCTGGCTGTTCTTATACTCATGTGAATCATTCTTATTTATATTAATATTATTTAAATGACAATCTTTATCTTAAATTCATCATAAGAAATAGATAAAGTTCTTAGATCACATATAACTATGGGGCGTGGTTGCGCATATGATGGTGATCATGGAATATGCCTCTAAGACTATGATCTTAAAACATTCTAAGTCAAGGATCAATGAGAGGAACATCAATGATCCCATTGAGATTTGCGCATACGATGCAGGCTCAAAAAGAGGTTGCCTCGTTCTATAGATATTGGTGTGGAGACACTAGTACATGTATGCGGGTGCTTGTTGGGAACAAGTACACTGAACAACCCCACTTGAAAATTCCCAATTGAAAATATTCTATTATTAAAAGGAAATTTTTTCATTACGATAGTGCAAGAATTAGTCCTTAGACTTGAGACACCATGGTAACCTTGTGCATTACATGTTGTACTTTGATGTATTTCCCGATTGCATGACAATCACAAAGGGTTTATATTGGATGCAACATCTTCATGTATGGAGATGAATGAGTGGCCAACAAAGGATCCGTCACCTATCTAGATGAATAGGTAAATCTCTTATGTGTTCCATTATACTTGACTCTAAAATTCTTGACCAAGGTTGAATAAAAATTAAACGTGGGGTTTTCTAATTATTCATCATCGAGTTAAGCTATTAGGAATGGAAACATAGTTATTAAGCTAATGGGATTTCGACTTAACATCTATGCCCTAGACTTAATCGGGAGATTAGATGATGGAAGGACCGTACTTGTATTGTATTTGTAATTAGAATATGTTCGCACATTCACCTTAGACTAGGAGTCATGATGCATTACTAGGTGCTTTCCATATCTTGTGGGTTCTTGGAATTAATGAGTTAATTCCAAAAAAATTAATTAATTTGATTAATTAATCAGAACAATTAATTGTTCAACTAAGTCATAAGAGTTGTGAGCCCACGGCTAACTTAAAGTGAACCTAAAGGGTCACACACAAAACTTAGACAAGTCCATTTCTAGCCTAAAAATTAATTCAAGTGTTGGATTAAATTAATTAATGTAATTAATTAATGGAGGTTAAATTCATTCAAATGTGGAATTAATTCAATTAATTAATTAGATTAATTGATTGGACCAAATTGGATTAGAGAGCCCAATTGGAATATTTACTTAATTGATTGGATCAATTAATTAAGATGAGCCTAATTAATTAAATAAATTAATTTAATTAATTGAATCAATTAAAGTAGGGTCTAATTGATTACTTAGGCCAATGCCCATTAGGTGTGGACTTATAGGAATCTCATTAGGAAATTTGATTGTGAATCCAATTTCTAGAGGAAGTTGAATTGAGAATTCAATTTCTAATAGGTAATAAGGAAAAAGGAAAGTCCTTATGAGATAAAGAAACTTACTAAAAGAGTTGGAGATAAAAAAGGAAGAAGAGTCCTACATGAAAAGAACTTGAGGTAGCCTTTATTGACAATCTTCTTGGATGTTTTTTATGGGGATTTTATTGCAGATTTTTGTAAAGAAAAATAGTTTTCTTCATCTTCAAAAATTCATCTCTCCTTTCTTTTCAATTTCCAAAAGTTCACCAACCTTTTATCTAGTTTAATTTCTTGATTCAATTATTGAATTAAGAATTAAATTAAACACCTAAAATACTAATTGTTAGTGTGTTCTTGTTCCAAATAAAATCGTTCTGAAATAGAATTATCGAATCGAAAACTACTAACATAGGATTCAGTTGTGAGTGGGCATTTAAGGTGTAAATACCGTTAGAGGGATAACATTTGGGATCCTAGAAGCGAACTAGATTTCAACCAAAGGGGTTTTGAATTGAAGAACATAGAGATATTTTCACGCAAGGAAAACGATTTGAATTGTTTTAATCCCTACATCAGCCGGAGTGCAAATCAAGATAAGGGTTTTTGAAACTTTCTTACTTTAACTATCAGAAAATGCACAACTGAATAATCGCGAAAGGGTTTCGGGATTCGTTTTAATTACATGTGATGTAATATATATTTATATTTTTGAAAATTTTTAAATTCCGATGCGTATACGTTTCCCGGGATCACGCAAACCCAACAGTGGTATCAGAGCCAAGGTTCGTGCATTTCTGATACTTTTCGATTATGCTTATTTAATATATGTGATAGATTAAATATTTATATGTGTGATTGGTTTTGAATCAATTAATTTCTTCATTTTGGATTAATATTATTAGTTGTTTAAATGTTAAAAAATTTTAAGAACTGAGACGAGTTAAGAAATTAAATTTCTTGATTTTCAAGAATTTCAAAATTTGTGAAATCTTAAATTTCTTGATCTAAGAATTTCAAGATTTATGAAATCTTGAATTTCTTGAAACGTGGCAAGAAATAAAAAATCAAATAAATTGATTTCTTGATCAAAAAAATTAGTTTTTATCAAGTTTTCAAAATTTCTTGATGAGATCAAAAAATCAAGAATTCTTAATAAGATCAAGAAACTATGAAATCAAAATTTTGTGAAAATCTTGAATTCTTAGACATTAAAAAAAAAATTAGAGTGCCAACCACCCTACGTGTGACGTCGGGTGGGCTGCCAAGCACTCGGCGTCAGGCGCTGGCACCTAACGTGCGGGCACCCAGCCACACGACGTGTGATGTCGGGTGGGTTGTCGACCACCCGACGTTGGGCACCAGGTCGCCCGCTGGCACCCGGTGTGCGGGCGCCCAGCCACCCGATATGTGACATCAGGTGGGCAGCTGACACCCGACATTCAGGCGTCGGGTCGCCAATCGACACCGACGTGCTGGCGCCCAGCCGCCTGACGGGTGGTCTGCCTAGCCACTCAACGGGCAACAACCTTGTTGAACTATTGTCCATCCCGCCTCGTTACGTAATTGTTACGTGAAGTTTATGATTTTTCATTTTAAAATTAAATATTAATTTTAATTTTTGAAAAATTATTTTTCATAAAAATCCCAAATTTGAAAGAAATTGCACATAACATAATCGGTAAATTTATATGTTTTCATTATCATGTGATGATTTATATTAAGCATGCTAGTTGGATGATCATGGAGCCTAGTCCAATGTGATTGGTTTAATTTTATGCATAATTGGTTATTTTTGGATTTTAATTAAAATGAGGCCTGCGAGTCTCACCTTTCTCTATTTTATTCTTGATATACTTCTATCTCCCTCCTATGTATCTCCCCTTAGAATTGTTCCATGATTTCTTGTAGTTTTAGCAAATGTAATGAAAGTAGAATTAGGCGGTGAGGTTAATTTTTTTGTAATTTGACGGACATTATGTAACACCCCCATTACTATAGAACTATATATATAGTATAATTTAACATGATAG
Source organism: Paulownia fortunei (assembly GCA_019321725.1). NCBI lineage: Eukaryota > Viridiplantae > Streptophyta > Magnoliopsida > Lamiales > Paulowniaceae > Paulownia > Paulownia fortunei. The sequence continues at coordinate 11,788,695 of CM033107.1, read as the reverse complement.
AGCCTGTGTGCATGCATTATTATTATTTTTTGTCCTGTAATATATTAATAAATAATAAATATTTTTCCACTCACAGACTAATATATATACCTGTAGAGGACCCATAACAATCATAATATTTATATACCCGTGTACAGAAAAGTTATAAAAGTAACACATAGTATAAATCCCAAAACCTAATACAATAGACTACAAAATCAAATAAGTTAACAATTAACCCAACAAGTCATCATCCATGTACACTGATCCTCATCCATGTACACTGATCCTCAGAACCTGTAGGAACCCCAACAGCTTGCCCAGTAAGTCCATGGTATCAAGTATCACCAGACTCACCTACAATGCATAAACTATATGAGCTAACGCTTAGCAAGTAAAGATTATGCATGTCAAAGAATAATCCATAATATCAAGTCATGCATCTCAAAATGGTATGCCCACAATGCAATTTTATGCATCAAAATATTTCTCTCAAAATCATTTCTTTCTTGGGCCCCTGACCAACGGTACTATCTCATGTATCGGAAAAAAGCTCTGCATATCGCCATAATCCAATGGCTAATAATCATAAAAGCATGCAAATCCATACACACTCATACGCATGCAAATCCATGCACGCGAACCTGCAAATCCATGCATAAAACCATGCAAATCCATGCATGCTTCGGTGCACTAGTAGTGGTCAGTAAAATATTTTTCTTTCTCAGAATCATGCCGTGCAATGTACGATTTATCACAATGCTTGTATATGATGTATGCACGTGCCAATGCCCATGTATGTATGTTCAATGGACATGAATGACAGTAATGCATGCCTTCTGCTACGCACATATGATCAATGGTATTACATATAAATCACACATTTACTATGTCTATGCATTGTAGTTGCACATGAATCTTTACTTACCTTTGATCGGTTGTGTGTTACTTCTAGGTTTCTTAAGTATTACTCCCCAACCCTAGATGTGAAACAATCTGTAAAAATACAAGATATCAATCACCATCCTCAATTAACAAGTTCATTATACCTAATGTAGTATAAAGATCTTGAATCTAAATTTAACTAAACAACCTTACCACTTAGAAACTATAACCGAATACAACCTTCTACATACCTTTATTTCACATCTGAAATGTATACTAACCTCACTTAATTGATGTATTATAACTCTTACATAAATGTTAGGGATCAAATGCACCACATCTATGCTGGAACATGTTAATGAACCAAATGGGACAGATTCACCACTTCACATTTTCTTGCTGCCACATTAATTTGAATGATGATTTTGACACCCTTAGACATATTCATTCACTCCACAATTTTTATCACACTTATATAACATCAAAAATAATGTAACCATGTCATTGAATGGCTAAAACTCACGGATATAGCTTCCCAAGTTCAGCTCCTTTCACAGCATACTTAAACAGATTTTTCCCACCGTTACAGTTTTATGCACTTCATGACATTAATGGTTTTGACACCATTAAGTATATTCAATCACTCCCAAATTTTCACAACACTTATATAACATATAAAAAAAGACAACCATGTCATATACTTGCCAAAACGAATGGATTTAATACTGTAAAACAAGTCCACTTCACATAGGACAGAATCTGAAATTCGATGGTGATAGTTATGAGCATCTCTTCAATATCATGCCCTATTTCAATTTCTAACCGATGAAAATTTATTCCAATACTCTTAACCCATATATAAACATGTATATGATGACAATTACAGGTTTTATTCAACATACCATACACTTTTGAAGCCTAAAATACAGGAAAATAGTAAGGTGACAGTTTCTGTCACAAGTATTTCTTATTAAGTGTTTGTTATCAAAAACCCTTTCTTTGTGCACCAAAATCTAACTAAAAACTTCCTAACACTTTATAAGAGATATTTAAAGCTTAGTAAATAATAAAACCATTCAGAATAATCTGAAAACCAAAGGCAAAACCGTAAATAAGTGTTACCTATGCAGATTTTGAGGTTAAACTTGATGGTAATCACTTCTCCTTTGCTTTTCTTGCTTTTATTTCAACTTGGAATCAATTTGGAGCACTTGGATACCTTAAGGTGTGTGTTTGGAAGATGAAAATGGCTGAAATCAAGGTCTGGTCGTGGCTTAAGGGTGAAGGGTTTGAGGTGTTAGCTTGAGGTGTTAGCTTGAGGTGTTAGCTTAATAAGAAAGCATGAGGTGGCAAAGCTTGAGGTGGCATGTAATGGTATAATTTGATTTTCTCCCTTATCTTGCAGCCCTAATCTTGTGTGTTTCACATATTCTTATTTGGTTGTAACCTATTTTAGTCACCATTCATTCCTATAGGTAATTCCTATGTCCGTTCATTCGATCTCAAAACCGATTGACATCCGATTCTTAAATGATTGTCTAGTTATATTTCTAAAATCATATGCACATATGGACCTTGTATTATGACACTTAAATCACATTATATCATATCCAATATCCCAAGTATGTTAATCCATGGATGTATACTTTTAAAACACATCGATCTAATTAAATCGAATCATATAAACTTACTAGTAATACCTTTAACACTTCCAAAATTATAACATATAACCTATGAATATCCAATTTATCGACCAATCTATTTTTTTTCTTATTTAAATATAGAATTTCTTAAGATCTCAACCACTTATATCATGTGATAGCATTAGAGGTCTAACGATTAAGAATGCTATATAAGATGCCATGTAAATGTTAATGCAAATTAGCATATAAGTAGCATGTAATGCATGAATCATATTGGCCAAGTGAGTTGTGAGAGGTTCGGGTATCACACATTACAAGAAGATTGAATGAAGATGGAGGAAAAGCGAGGAAACAAGGCCCATGAATGTATGTGATATATTTATGTAATAAATAGGTCTATTTGCATTTTAATTATCACCCTTAGATTGATCTAGATTCACTTTGGTTCGAGTAGGTCGCATAGGATTAAGGCTCATGATCATCTATTTATTTTAGGATGTATGTGATATATGTTGTGTTTATTTAATGCTTTCTTATGATGTATGTTTGTCATTGTTAGGATAGTGAACATTAAATAAATAAGAAAAGAAAACGATGAGACCTTGTATAATAAATCCAGTATGACCCTCACTTGAAAATGTTTCAAGTTGAGAACCTTTATTAGTTTGGTGATGTGCCGATACACTACTAAGCATTGAGATGCCCATGGGGTGGACTCGTCTTTATTGTTGGCCACGAGTCGTGGGACGTTTAGATGCCCCATCTACATGGATGTTTGATGGGTAATGCTTGACACTTAGTACCATATGAGCTCATAAAATTGGAGTGTATGAGAAGAGGTGAGGCAAAATAGCTTGAGGGTTGCATGGGGATGCAGTTGCTAAAGCGCAAGTTAATGAATCCATTCTCAAATTTTCCCTCTGAATTCTATCTTCCCTCTCTTCTCTATTATTTTCCCTCTATTTAGTCCACTGAGCTTGAGAATCACCCTCAAAGCTGCAGAGTTCTAACATTTTGGCCATCAGAGCAATCATCCCAGGAACACCATGGCTAAAAATAATAGTCTATTGAAGCAAATTGAGTTACAATTGGCAGAATTTGGTGAAAACTCTCACAGGATGGAGTCCAAATTGGAGAAGCTAGAACAAAAGAAGCAGGAAATGAGGAACATGTTTAGTGCTCAAATGGAGGAGTTACTGAAGTATCTGAAAGGGAAAGAGTGGTGCCTAACTCTGGTTCTGCAAATCACAGCGGCAGTGGAATTATAATGCTCTCCCCTACCCCGGAGTTAATGAATTTGATGAAAATTTGAGGAATATGAATACTATGGGACATCTGACTATGGGAGTGAAGCTGGAGTTCCCTAAGTTTGCTGGATCCAATCCAAGGAGTTGGGTGAGGAAGTGTAACAAATACATCCTGATTAGAAAAAAATCATACTAGCAGCCATGAACAAGGAAGTAAAGGCAGACATTTGGTATCAGGATTATGTAGAAGGGAGGGAAAACTGTAGAGCGTGGGATTCAATTGGGGATTTTAACAAACTGAGGCAAACTGGCTCTGTGCTGGAGTATCAGGAGCAGTTTGAAGAGTTAAAAGTCTTTTATGGTAAGCATAAATAGAAGTTTGCCTGTGGTTCAAATGTTTAGCAGGCCAGGCTATTCACTATGCAAATGCAAGAAGCATCTCTGGAAGCAGTATCTAGAAACCAGACACAGTGGATTGGGGTACCGAGAAGATACCACCTGTGAGAAACCTGAGCACAGAGGAAATTGAAAACAGGAGGAGAAAGGGACTGTGATTGTGATGAAATGTGATGAAGTCTCTCACATAGGGCATAGATGCAAGAAGTTTGTAGTTCTTGTTGAAGGAGAGGAAGATATAGAAGGAGAAACTGAAGAGCTACAAAATCAGGAAGAGGAAAACTTACAAATTTCTGTGCATGCACTGGCAGGAAGGAGAGTGCCAGATACTATCACATTGCTGGGCAAAGTGAAAAACAACACACTCGCCATATTAGTAGACACTGGGGTACTCACAGTTTTCTAGATCCTTAGAGAGCAGAGAAGGCTGGCTTTGAATTAGAATGCATTAATCCCATTATAGTTACAGTAGCAGGTGGTAATAAGATTGAGTGCAATGCTAAATGTTGAACATTCAAGTGGAGGATGGGAAATGATTTCACAGAAAACACGAGGCTACTGAAGTTGGGAAGCTGTGATTTACTTTTTTGGGGTGGACAAGATGAAGTTTAGCCTGTGATCTTTGACTTTGAGAAGCAAAGTGTAACTTTGGTCAAGGAAGGAGAAAGTGGGGAGTAACAAGGTGTACATGCTGAGATGGAACTTAAAATGATTTCAAGTGAGAAGCTGTAAGATTTTTTTCAAAGGGGGTTATGAGACCATCTGTCCGATGTACTTGGTCTTTGAAGTAGAAAACACAGAAACTGAGAGTAAGAACCATACTTCGAATGAGCATGATGTCTCATAGTTGTTCAAAGAGTATGCAGTGACATTTAAAGAGCCAAAGGGGTTACCACCCAAGAGATCACATGATCACAAACTTGCTCTGAAGCCTTTGCTCAACAAGTGAAATTGCAGCCTTATAGATAATCATATGCACACACAAAGGAGATAGAGAGGTTGGTACAGGAGATGCTGGCCGGTGGAATTATACAGCCTAGCAACAGCCCTTTTGCTTCCCAGTTCTGTTACTTAAGAAGGACAACACATTGAGGTTCTGTGTTGATTACAGGATGCTCAATTCCCTCACTGTCAAAGATGAGTATCCAATAACTATCGTTGATGACTTGCTAGATGAATTGAAGGGAGCTACAATGTTCTCAAAAATAGACCTGAGGATTGGGTATCACCAAATCAGGGTCTGTGAAGAAGACATATCCAAAGCTGATTTTGCTACAACCGAAGGACATTATGAGTTCAGAGAGATGACCTTTGGGCTCACTAATGCACCTGCAACTTTCAGTCTCTCATATATGCGATTTTCAGGAGTATTTGAGAATCTTTGCACTTTTTTCTTTTTGATGATATACTTGTATATTGCAGGGACCTTGACACACATAAGGGGCATTTGAGATTAGTTTTTGAGAAGTTAATAGAGCACCAACTGTTTGCTAAGAAGACTTAAGTGCTCATTTGCTCAAACACAGATTGATTATCTAGGCCATGCTATTACTGTAGCAGGCGGCAGCTGATCCCTCCAAGGTTCAGTGCATGAAGGATTGGCCCACACCAAAATTAGTCAAAGCCTTAAAGGGGATTTCTTGGTCTTACTGGATGGATACTACGGGAAATTGGTAAGGTTCAATTGGGTGTTGGCTAAACTCACTCACAGAATTACTTAAGAAAGGTCAATTTCATTCGGATGATCAAAAGAAGGCGGCTTTCACAAATTGAAGCAGGCCATGATTAGCACTCCAATACTTCTTTTACCAGACTATGGGAAGAAATTTGTAGCGTAAACAAATGCTTCTGTTGGAGGAATTGGCGCTGTGTTGAGCAAGACAACCACCCTTGCTTATCTAAGTAAAGCACTTGGTCCAAGGACCTTGGGATTGTCAATCTATGAGAAGGAATTCCTGGCTGTTCTAACTGCTGTCACAAATGGGAGGGCACTACTTAGTTGGAGCCGAGTTCATTTTAAAAACAGATCAACAAAGCCTCAAATAATTGCTGGAGTAGAAAATCACTACAGCATTAGAACATTAAGTACCTGGCAAAACTTCTAGGGTATAATTACAAAATTGAGTATAAAGAAGGGAACTGACAATAGAGCAGCTGATGCACTGTCAAGGATGGGTAGGGAAGAAGGTTCACAAGATAAAAAGGGCTCTGAATGTCATGCTATAACAGCTGTACATCCTTAGTGGGTACAACAGTTGCAACAATCTGATGAGGTGATTTAGTAGCTGAAGAAGCTCTCACTGCTTTTATCTTGAGGCCACAAGATGTTTCAATGTTTTCATACCAGGGAGGGGTGCTGAGGTTTAAAAGAAAACTGTATGTGGTCTCGAATACAGATCCCATGAAGCAAGTGACAGAATCCATGCATCCTTCCTCTGCTGGAGGCCATTCTGGGGTGAGAGGCACCCGGTACAGGCTACAACTAGTCTTTACTTGGCCTGGAGTCAGTAAGGAGATTCATGAGTTTGTGGCCAAGTGTGAAATATGTCAGTTATACAAGAATGAGTAAGTGCTTCCTCATGGTTAACTTTGCCTTTACCAGTACCTGAGAAAGCTTGGAGTCACATATGCATGGATTTTATTGAGCAATTACCACGGTCAGAAGGGAAAGGACACCATTCCCTTGGTTTGACCTCCCGTAGTGGTCCTTGCTTAGTGGTTGTAGACAGAAAGTATGCTCACTACTTTGTACTGTCACACCCCTTGCCAGCCTCTAAAATAGCTGTAATCTTTCTAGATGGTGTGCACAATCTTCATGGTATGGCTGCTACAGTAACTACAGACAGCGACGAGGTTGGTGTGTACAAGCTTCATGGTATGCCTGCTACCATAACTACGGACAGACATGGTTTTTGTGGGGCATATAAGAAATCTCTTCCGGCTGCATTGGGGGTGAAACACTCTATGATCTCAGCATATCGCCCATAGACTGATGGTCAGTCTGAGAAATGAACCAATGGATTGAAAATTACCTCAGGTGCATGAGTATTGAGCAGCCTAAGCAATTGACTAGGCGGCTTCACTTGCAGAGTGGTGGTGTAACACCAACTTCCAAACTGCCATTCAAATAACTCTTTCGAAGCACTTTATGAGTAAAAACCCAGCCAATTCAGCATAGGGCCATTTTAATCTTTAACAATAGGAGGGATAGAAGAAACGGTGTTATTAAAGCAATTTCTGGTGAATAAATTGAAGGAACGCCTCAGTAAGGCTCCTGAGAAGTGTGAGAGAGTTTCAAGTGGGAGATCCAGTCTATCTAACCTTACAGGCATATTTCTCTGAGAAAAGCAGACTTTGGAAGCTTAGTCCAAAGTTTTCTGGTCCTTTTCCCATCATAGAAAGGATTGGTTCTGTTGCATATAAGCTGAAGTTACCTGACACAGCTAGAGTACATCCTGTTTTTCCATGTATCCTCACTTAAAAAAGTGTCATTCCCACTGCTGGTAGTTGTTGAAAGTTTCCGGAGTTAGTTGATCACGGACAAGTATTACTAGTTCCAGTGGCTGTTCTGGGAAGAAGAATGGTTAAACACCATAATGCAGCTGTGCCGCATATATTAGTACAATGGGCACACCTTCCCAAGGAGGAAGCAACATGGGAGGACTGGGAAGTTATCACTGCACAGTTTCCTCACTTAAAGTCAAGCCTCTTTAAAGGGGGAGGAATTGTCAAGAGTGAGTTTAAGTTGTAAAAAGGTTGAACACGGTTCTATTAGTAGAAGTTGCGTATTTAGGGGGTATGACATATTTTTGGAGCTGCTGAGTTTATTAAGGAGAGCCAATTGAATTTTGACACTTGTCTTTCTGTTTTTTCATTCTATTGAGGGTCAGGCATATATGGTTCCTGTAATTTCACTTGTAAAACATTTTCGGCAAGTTAATGAATGCATTCTCAATTTTTCCCTCTCAATTCTGTCTTCTCTCTCTTTTCTCTATTATTTCCCTCTATTTTCAGAGACATCCACTGAGCTTGAGAATCACCCTCAAGCTATAGAGTCCTAAAAGGGGGCTGTTCAACTTACCAGATTTGAAAATTGGGGAGGTGGGGATATGGGAGTTACAGTTAGGCTCAAGGTTGAGGCAGGGACAGTCGTAAGCATAGGGCTGCAGCACTTCTGCACATACCTTAGTTGCTGTTGCCCCTGTTCACCAGCCAAAGTTGTCGCTGTTGTAGCCTGCTGTCGTGACAGGTTAGGGTTGGAGATAGGAATTAGGGGCACGGCATGTAAGCTGAGATGGACACACACAAACGATTCAAATGATAGTGTACAAATAAAAGGGAGGTGGTTGCCAATTTACCAAACCTCAAGGATGCAAATCTTTCAAAAAATTAAACCCCTCATAACTTCGCCTCCCAAAGCTAGAAAAATAATTAATTTATAGATACAAAATGTAAAATCCTAGTGTGAAGAATGAGCAAAGTATGCATGATCACTCAACAAATTCGCAGAAGCACAAGAAGTCAGGTCTCAACTATGCAACATAGTGATTGCTTATTATATAAGTAAAAAAAGAAGTGGCTTTACTTGAAGGGGCAAAAAGTAAAGCTTAGAACCAAGGTGTTCAGGCTCATGAAGATGACCCAACTAAAGTAAAATATTAAGAAGATATTGGATCTGATGTTGATGCATATTCAGTGGGATTTGGTAGATTCAAAGTTAAAAAATTTGGAATTCCTGACACATATTTGCAACAGAAGGATCCTTCTCCAGAAGATTAGGCAAAAATCAGTCAGCAGCAATTGCAACAAGGGTACAACCACATGAAGTTTTAGTAATAAAACATATATTGACATATCGACACAACAGAAAGTCAATGCACCTGATAAGTCAACAGGGAAATTCCTACATCACCTGCCATCTAGTACATTAAATTAAATTTTCCTGCATTAGAGTCCTTCCTCATTATGTTCAGCATAAGGAAATCACTCCTTACAATTGCAAGGAATTCACTTGTCATCTTCTCCCCCGAAACCATCCTGCAACAAGTAAGAAAAACTACAGTTCTCTATAAATACATGCATAACAAAATATGAAAGAAGGCACATGGATTATACAACCAAAAGTAAGAAACATCAGTTACCCCACAGAAATCAAGAAGGCACATGGATTATACAACCAATGAAGCCCACAGATTAACAAGATACTTATGAAGACATAGCCAAACGAGGAGATACTACTGGATCCAATCATATTAGTATGAACTGAGTAAAGGAAGTAGAAAATTATTAATCAAATTTTAGAACTATAGAAGTATAGGAAAAAAGAAAGGGCAAATATGAATATGTTAGCAACACATGAAACATTTTATGCATAAAAAATACAACTGCTAATCTACCCAACATACTGAATCAGTGCTCAACAACTGATTCATTCACAGATTGGTATGAGCAGAGTAAAGTTGTAGAAAATATTCCATGCATTAATCAGATTTTTGAATTATAGAAGTGTAAGGTTAAAAGAACAGGCAATGTGACATTTCGTGTGTCAAAAAAATATAATAACAGCCAAGCTACATCCAAACATGCTCCATGTACTAAACTGATCCATTCAAATCTACTCAAGAAGCACATGTTTGTATCTTGGCCAAAACAATGAGAACATCACTTTTTTTTCTTCCCTTTAGGTACTGTGCTTTTTTCTCTCTTTTTTTCTCCAAGCACGCGCATCTAGAATTGGGGCTGGTGTGGTTTCAAGTATTCTTTTGAGAGGAGAATCTGCGTGACACAATATTGTGAAATGGCATGATCTCTTGTATTTGTTTGAGGCTTCAGCAAACATTCAGAGCCGACTGATGCAACGCAATAGGAGAATGCAAAAAGAGCAGTGTTTTCCCTAATCTACACTCTACAGCTAAACCATGCTTTCAATGGTTGATGAAGAAATCCAGTCTTTGCAAGTTAAAACCACTCACATAAAAACTAGCCATGAAGCAGCACTATTCATCTTTTCTAATCTCAGAGTAAAGTAATTACTTTTCTCTCTTAGATATGAGCCAAAACATATAATTGCTTACCTCAACCTATATAAGGAATATCCTTCCTTTCCCTATTCGAGCCATTTCAAAATTCTGGAGAATTGCATGAATTATAGATGATAAATACTTATCTATAAAATCTAAAATCCCAAAGGTATATGCAGTTCTATGCAGAGAATTCTTATAAACATTATTCCCAGAAAATTAAGCTAAGTGGTACAATGAAGGCAATCCATTGAAAAATATTACAACTTTGAAGTTCAACAGAGACTACAACAATAGAAAGTAAGAAAAAGAAAAATAGTAACTGTTTATTCATTTTATGCTCACCTAGTGAATCTCTGATCTGACACAATGAATAAGGGCACCCTTTAATATAGTTAAAAATAAAAAATAAAAAAATTGCTAACTTCGGGAAAAGAGCATCAATCTTGATATACTATCAACAATCTGGTCAGCCAATACTCTGAACAAAACTTCAAGAATTTACCCATACTTGGATAACAATTACACATGACCCTTTTGTATCCAAACAAAGCATGTGTTAGAGAATAAACATCATATAGTTATGGACTCAAATGAGAACCATTATGATTTGTATATGACTAGAACACCTTCAGATGAGAAATCTTGAACAAAGCCAATAGCCATCATTTTATAAACTTCATTTTATCATGACACACAACCATAACCATTTACATTTAAATAAAAAGCACAAAGAAAAGCAATTAACTGAACAGAAAAACTGAAAGACCATCAGAAATAATAAAAAAAGCAATTATTTCACATCCCCATTCAATTTAAGGCAGCAAGCTTTCCTTCATACCAGAATAACTGCAATCAATGAGCTGAAATTACCTGCATCAATCTCTGAAATTCTCCACGGAAGTATCAGTGTTATCATCCTCATCATCATCCATTTCCCTTATTTTAGCAATTTCGGCCTGTGCACGCTCAACAATCTGCTTCTTCTGCAACTCCAACTCTCTCTGAAAATCCTGTCTCATTGTCTCCAACTCCAGCATTTGCTTCCTCTTACTCTCCTCAATCTTCTCATATATCTCCCCAAACTTCTGAATAGAATCTGCCAACAATTTAGCAGACTCCCCATCATCCTCCTCCTCGCCTCCCAAATCCTCCTCCTCATCATCCTCATTGTCATCGTCCGACTGCCCTGGACTATCCCTCATTTCATCCAACACATTAGACCTGTCCAAGTACACTCGTGGATTCATAAACACGTACTCCCCCGAATCAACACCACAGCCCAAACCGCAATGACCTCTCGTCCTCGTATTCAACAAGACATCCATTTTCTTGAAAAACACCCACTTGCTCCCATGCCCAATTTCCACTTTGGCCCTTTCTTTCTTGTACTTGTTCTTCAGCACATCCAATTGGTTTCTGCACTCCACCTCCGTCCTCTCAACTCCACTCATCTCCAACACTTTCTCAGTAACCTCAGCCCAGTCCTCTGCCTCAAACTCCTCCTCCCCAACTCCATATACCTCTCTCCCCACACTTCCAACAGCACAAAGCTCTCCTCTTCGCTCCAAATTTCGCTCCGAGGAGTGAATTCATAATTGGAAACGAATGACTCAAGCTTTCTCTTCTTGGGGTGCCTCTTGGAGTCCTCATAATTGTAAAAATTTCCATTTTGGGTGAAGTTCTGTTCTGGGTTCTCTTCGTTCTCATCAAAATCATTGTCTTCGTCTTCGTCTTCATATTCGTTGTGGGTTCTGTAAGTGTAGGAATTTAGGTTTTTCATCGGAGTGGAAAATTCTGAGATTTTGTATTACTTTTTTGTTTCTATCCTTGGAAAGGGGAAATTAGAAATTGAAGAACTGAACCTGGGTACAGAACTGAGCTAAAAATAAGTAATTACTGATTTCTGGTTATTGGATGCTATTATTTCATCTTTATCTATATATATGAACTATATATTATATGTATATTATTTTGTGTTAAATTATTTTTACCTTTTTAGTTTTTACTATGAGACTCTACTAATGAAATAAAAAATTCACCTTGTTCCCTCCATTATAATATATGTAGTGCTATGCCCCTTCTTCAATCAAATAGTAAATAGTTATTGAAGCACTTGAAAATAAGTAATTACTAATTTTTGTTTTTTGGGACTAATTTAATAAAAAATAGTAAATTTAAAAAATAATTAAAAATTTATCATGATGTGGCGAGATGTGAAAAAAATACGTGAAAGTGCGATTGAGGATCGCGCTTCCTTCTTTCTACGCAAGAAGCGCAATCCAATGTTGTGCTTCCTGCGTGAAATTGCGATTGAGGATCGCGCTTTCATGGAGAAAGAAGGCGCAACATATTCTACAAATCTTGCAGAAGGCACAACCTGTGGTTGCGCCTTTGGTCGGCATTCAAGCCGATCGTTCCTCCCTCTCTTTTTCTCCTCTCCTTTCCTCTCCCCATTCCCCCTCCCTCCCGCGCGCCTCCTCTCCATTCCACCATTAGAGCCCCACCTTCCTCCTCACCATTTCCTCCATTTTCCCCATTTCCTCCCCCACCAACTTCCCCCATTAGTCTCTCTCTCTCTCTCTTCGGCCTTTCACTCTCTCTCTCTCTTGTCGATTTTTTTTTCCGTCATTTTTTCTTTCATTTTTTGGATTCTCCCATTCCTACCTTCTTGACGTCTATTTTCGCTTCTTTCGGTAAGTAATATTATTATTATTTTTTAAAATTTTTTAATTAAGAAAAATTTACTAATTAATATTTATATATTTTTGTTCAGGTTAGTACGCGATAGATTAAAATACAACGCAGATCATATTGTGAGTGTGACTTACAGGTATCATATTTTAATTATAATGTATATATTTTATTATAATAATTGTGAAGTAAATGTATTATTATATTGAAAAAATAAATTTTGTTGTATTGAAATGTTATTATATTATTTTTTATAATGATACATGCAAGTATATTTTTAATAGCATATTTTATATAGAGAAGGTAATATTTGTATTTTTTTTTGTATATTATATTTGTTATTTGTTATTTAACTTGAAAATGTGAGTTAAAAATTATTGAACTATTTAGGGAATCTTTTTCACAACTATGATAATCTTAATTAAATATTATGTCTTTGAAATTATTATTTAAAATTAAAATATTATTACTTATTTTGATGTAGTTATAACAAATAGAAACAGCATCGATGTTCTGGTATACTTTGGTGGTCAAATTATACAAGATGCTAATTTATTGACATATGATCGCCCTGCAATTGGAGGGAGGAGAATGTCTCGTAGGACAAGATTTTCTGAATTACTATGAAAGTGTATCAGATTACGAGCGTTGATGATAAACAGTTCTTATTGAAATTATTTGGTAAGTACTGTTGCGGTAATGTGTCACAACTGACGAAGGATTGGAATTTTTCTTAGATCCGGGAAGAAAAAATCAATTTGTAGAATTTTATGTTGAGGCAGAACAAAATGTTCACAATACTATGCCTGAGATACCAACAAGTAATGAGTATTATTAGTATGCATCATTTTTAAGAGATGATAGTGTATTTGAAATGACTATAGTGACGCAAGGTATGACAAGTGTTGACATTAATGAGTTTAATGCAGGTGCTTCAAGCTCTGGTCAAGAGCATTTTCAAGGTACAAATACAGAACCGTATAATGCATACACTGATGAATTATCTGAGCCACTTGTCGACAGTTTTGGTGCTGAAAAATATATCAATTTCGAACCTGATGAAATTGCTAATGAAGATGATGGTGATGATGGTGATGATGGTGATGATGATGGTGATGGGGTCGAAATTGATGATTTGGAAGAGATGTATGAGCAACATGATGAGGGCAACTCATCCCCACATCAAGTGCCAGTTTATACCTCAATGCCCTCAACAACAAATAAATATGACTCTAATCGTACTATACCATTCTTCACAACATATTACCCAAAAATAGTTGTTGATTCTATTGATATTCCAAATAGAGGAAAGTTTTATGACTCTAGTATTGGAGAGCTTGAAAAGGGTATGGTATTCAAAGATAAAAAAAATCTCCAAACTTCAGTTAAAGATTACTCTGTACGAGTTGTCAAATGTGAGTATCGGGTGGTTGAGAGTACACAAAATTATGAAAAGTGGAATGCAGCCATAGTACATCGACCACGTGGTGTAATTGGGGGCTTCGAGCATCATTAAAAGCAAAGCTCGGTTTATGAAAAATCACTAAGTGGGGAGACCTTCATACCTGCCTTATGAATTCAGTGTCTGTGGATCATCGCAACCTATGTAAAAATATGATTGCAAGGTTGCTTATTGGCATAGTTCAGTGTAACCCGGCCTATGAGATTAAGTATGTCCAACAAAATGTGAAAGAGAAGTATCAGTATGAAATTTCATATCATAAGGCTTGGCACGGTTTGAAACGCGCAAGGGAAAATATTTATGGCACTTGGGAGAGCTCAGTTAGAAAATTGCCTAAGTATTTGGGAGCTCTGTAAAAATAGAATCCAGGTACAATTGTAGAGTGGCATCATATCGACACCGAGTTTGCAAAAAAAATAAAATATTGAAATATATATTCTGGGCATTCAAGCCATATATTGATGGGTTCCAAAATTGTCGTAAAGTAATAAGTGTTGATGGAATACATCTTTACACAAAGTACAAACACAAGTTGTTGATTGCTGTGGGGATAGATGCAAATCAACAGGTTTTGCCTATGGCTTTTGCAGTTATTGACGAAGAAACATTTACATCTTGGAGATGGTTTTTGTATATGTCGGGGTTGAGGGTGTCTGTTTGATATCTAACCGACATAGTGGCCTACTTGGAATTGTCCAACACATACCTGATTTCACGCCATCTCGCGGGGTGCATCATTTTTGCTTAAGGCATGTGTCATCTAACTTCAACAAGCGGTTCAAGAGTATTGCATTAAGGGATTTGTGTTATACAGCGTTCATAATTGACAATCAGACAATTTGATAAGATAATGAAAAAAATAAAGGCTCTTAACGAGGATGCACATGGATACTTGGAGAATATAGATAAATGTCAGTAGACTCTGGCTTATGATGGAGGATGACGATATGGTATTCTGACAACAAATGTCAGAATGCATTAATGGAATGTTGAAAGGTGCACGACGGCTCCAATCACTGCTATTGTACAGATTACGTTCCATCGTGCTATTAAACATTTTCTCGATCGACTATCCAAGGGTCGTCGAATGGTGGAGAATAACCAACCATGGCCTGATAATATATTACAAAGGTATGAGAGTTAGCAGAACCTATCTATAGAGCATATGGTATATGTGTTTGATTACACAGATCAATCCGTGTCTGTCATAACCAGGATCATCCAAGAGTTTTACACACGTTGTGAAACTGAGGTCAATGGAGTGTTCATGCGGTAATTGGAGTCAATTTAGAATACCTTGCTCACATGTAATGCATACTTATCGGCATTTTAGAGTTAATCCAGCAACACTCATGAAATCGTACTATAACACTGCTTCTTATGTAGATATTTACAAAGGAAAATTTGAGCTTTTGCCAGATGAAGTTTATTGGGATGTGCCCCTTTTCGAGTTGTGGCATAATCCATTGTTGCGGATTTAGAATCGTCGTGGATGGAATACTACTACTCGAATTCCTAATGAGATGGATTGGCCTCAGACACGTACTAGACAATAAGTGCGAGCAAGACAAAGGGTCAATGCAACAGAATGTGGAACAGTTTCGTCTTCCCAGCATAGATGATGTCATTACAGTTAGATTAGTATTTGCTTTTGTGCGGGAGTAATACTTCTTATTTGTATGAAATAATTTTGTAATGATGTTATATTTAACTGTTGTTAATGATGTATGTACAATTTCATGTTATATGTTAAAATTTATGTTTAATTATTGTTAACCATATGGTTAAATTTCGTATTATATGTAAACATTCATGTGATGCTATTAAAAAAATTATCCCTGACACATGGTGTTATTCATTTGTAAATAGGATGGATATTATTTCTGTATATGGTCCACGGGATACGACAGTTTTATCCCTACAGGCTACTCACCGTTCAGAGAGTATATTTGCTGGTACGGTTGATAGGACACTTACAGTTAGGCACGCAGGCGCACCATTTTGGAGTCTTCATGGTGGAGAGGGTGCATTGCATCCTCGTGTAGTTCATATGCTGTATGATATGGGATTCTATGGCGTCTACCGATGTGGACACTTTGATATGAACTTTTATTTGATTACTGCTCTAGTCGAGAGATGGCGATCTGAGACTCATACATTTTATTTTTGCATTGGTGAGGTGACTGTCACACTATAGGATGTTGCAGTTATTTGGGATTTACTATTAGATGGCCAGCCTGTTATTGGAGTTGATCCGAGGAGATCTACCGAGCAGTGGCAGGATTATTGCCACCATTACTTAGGATTTCGACCCACTTCACAGCAATTTAGGGGTGGACGTATATTGTTGAGTGCCTTGAGGGGTTATCTTGATGCTAACCCAGTGACAGATGACACTCCCCACGATGAGTTGGAGCGATATGCATGCGGCTGTGCATTGATTCTACTCGGTAGCATTATGTGTCCTAATTCATCAGGCAATGGAGTGTCATTGCTATATCTACAGAGTATGGAGCAGATTAAGGATGTTGTTTATTTTAGTTGGGGCAGTGCAGTACTATCTTTCATGTATCGTGAGTTGTGCACTGCATCGAATAAAGATAAGAATATTATTGGTGGTGCGATGGTGCTTCTACAGGTAAACTTTATATAAGTGTTGTTACTTTTTTATGTTATATCAATATGTTTGTCTTGTACTATAGATTAATATATATTTTTACAGATATGGGCATGGTCTCGCATTACCACGTTGGTGCCAAGACGATTACGTTCGCGAGTAAATATGGGCTCACTCATCGGCGTTAATGATCATGAGCTTCCACTTCCTCTATATGGTGTAAGGTATAGGTCCATTTATTAACGCTAATGATAATGAGCTTCTACTTTCACTATTATTTTGTGATTATTGTTTCATGATTATTATTTCATGATTATTTTTATATACATATAGGTGGATGCAGTATTACAGCTTCACGCGTACAGCGAGTTATTCAGTCAGGATTATTAGGGATATACTAGATAGGATGACTGATAGAGAGGTGAGTAAAATTTAAGACACTTGTTTAAATTTGATTTGAATTTTCTTTTCATATATGTACAAATAATTCAAATTTATGTATTTTATAATTATAGTTTATATGGGAGCCATATGATATGAGTTCACCGGATATTATGGTGTTGGGTCCAAGGTGTAATACGCCACTGTGGAGATCTCGTTGTCCATTGATCAACTACGCTATTGTGAAGTTCCATCACCCAGAGCGAGTCATGCGCCAGTTTGGCATGCTCCAGTACATTTCACCAGATATATCAGCGCATGAGCAGACTTTACATGATGTAGATCGCAGGGGACACAGTGGAGATGATTGAGTTTGATATCACCGGGAGTATGTGTCGCAGTGGGCAAATATATATCAGTTTATTATCGTCAACCCTCCCATTACTGGTCCGATAGTACTGAGCCTCGTTATATGGATTGGTACGATGTCATTACACGCTGTCTAATATCACCATCCCTTTTGCCTATGGAGGAGGGTTACCAGCCTCACACATATCAAATTTGGAAGCTATGGTAAGATATTCATTAATAAAATTTTTATAATGTGTATGCATTATATTTATGATATTCTTTAATATTATTTCTTTTTTACACGTATTTTAGAGTATGGTGGTCGAGATGGTTAGACTCAGTGCTGATGGTGCGAACGAGCAAGATATAGCTTCACTTATGCAGTTGAGAAGTGAAGCTACACACGCCACTGATGATCTCAGACGCCTACTTCGTAGATAACAAGATAATGTAAATATACCAATGCCACCACTACAAGACACAGCCAGTAGGATGAGGAGGTGTACTAGAGTAGTAGATAATGCGGGTCCCTCTACCTCGACACGGGGTGCATTTACTAGCCATGGTTCTACATCTTACGACATTCCTCATCCACTTATGTCTAGTGTAGCAAATGAGGCAGGTCCATCCACCTCGACACATCGTGTATTACACGGTTTGGATAGTACCACCGACTATTATGTGCCTCAACAGGCACAATCGGATGACTCATTCACTCCGTATTGGGGTATGCCACCATCTACGATCTCATTTTCTACACTACTTGGTTCAGATTTAGACATGGCGCAAACACCATTATAGGACACGATTCTGGACGTGGAGATTTTATTGTCTCGCCTGTTGCATTTCCACATCTACACAGCGACTATCATGATCATGGAGAGTCAAGCTCCACAACTTCGTCAGGTTGGCCGAGTTTCAATTTAAACTATAGTACATATGTTGATGATCCGACCCCATACCAATCACATGATATTGCTACTGCTCAGGGTGGACGTCGAGGTAGACGACAATGCCAGCGATGTACGTGTGGCACTGGTGGTTATTTTTAGTATTTTTTTTATTCTTGTATTTTTCAAAACTTTTAAATTCAATACTGTAATTATTATTCAAAAAAATTATTTTTCTGATTTATGAAGCAAAAATAGTATTGTTATTATCTTTATTAAAATATTTATATACATATACTTAAGTAAAAAAAAAAATAAACAACATAACTTTATGTTATTTATTATTATAATAAAAAATATTTACCTAAATATATATATAATTATATTTATATATATTTATCTAAAATATATGTATAAAATATCTATCATCCTTAATTACATCTCACTCCTTATTTCTCCACTCCCACAAATTTATATATTAATTATATATAAAGTAAAGATACATATATATACATACATATATATTTAAAAAAAATATTAAAAAAAAATATATAAAAATATATTTAAAGGCGCAATAGTACCTTGCGCTTTCAAATTTTTAATTGAAAGCGCAAGTTAGGGTTGCGCTTTCTTTATGACAACGCAATCTTAACTTGCGCTTTCAATCAATTTAAAAAAATAAAATCAAATCAAATTTTGAAAGCGCAAGCGAGGGTTGCGCTTTCAGACAAAGTCGCAACTCCCACTTGCCCTTTTACCTATATTTTTAACACCCTCCGATTATACGGTATTTTATTAATTTTAATACAAAATTACTATTTTTGATTAAATGCCTCATTTTTTGGATGCTTTTATTTCATCTGTATATATATATATATTCACACTATTTCTATCCATTTTTTTTAATCTTTTTACTATGAGTCTCTATCAATAAAACCTTCACTTTGCTTCCTCTATTAAAATATATACTGTACTTTATCCCTCTACAATCAAATATTATAATTTTATTTTAAATTTATTCAAAACTAATTTTACTAAATAAATCAATCTTTAATTAGATATAAATTAAATAAATAGCAAAATATAATTTCAATAGTATAGAGAATATACATTAAATTTAAAATTATCTAACGTAAATTTATATAACTATAAGCATCTCATAATTTTTTTTAATTTAAAAATTCTTAATTTCCAATTTTGACTATCCTTTCACAAATAAATAACTACATATTAAAATTATATTAATTAATATGTTATGATCTATGCATAAACACCTTATTCACATAATAAAATTATTTATAGGATTACATGATATCAATTAATATATCTCAAACTTTAATACTTATTGAATAAATTAATCTTGAATGAGTTCTAAACTACATTTAAATTAATATTTTAAAACTATTGTATAAACTCCTATGAACAATATACATTAGACTACTATTTATATATTAATTTTTATTTCTACTTATTACTATTATCAATTTACATTATTACAATCAATATTTTCATAATTGAATCGGTGATCAAATAGATCTTATTGTCGGTCAATTGCTCAATCAGTCAAATCGATTTAACCATCGATCTGACATGTCTCATAAAAATTGACTAAATTTTTTATTAGAATATATAAAAATAATAATATAATAGACTAATGTTAAAAAAAAAATAACAAACTAAAAAACACATTTACCAAAACTCAAAATTCAATTAACTACATATATGTAACTAAATACCAACTTTAAGATTTCTAAAAAATAATAATAAAAAAGTTTTGACCAGGTCTACTGGTTTTTTGGCGGATCTTGTAATACCCGAGCCTCGCGCTACTCACCTGGCTAATATAGTTTATACATGTCATGCTACGTATGTGCCATTGCATTTTTAATTGATATTTTATAATGCATTATATGTTATACGATATTTTTATCTATACTATTATAAAAGTGTGAATATTTCTTCCAATTTTGATTCGACTAAAATACCCTTTTAATATTACTAATTTTAATGGTATTTATGTAATTTAATAATTATGTAATTTTAAAACAAATAATGCTTATTTGTTTAATTGTCAATGTGGTTATAGGATAATTGCAATAAGAGAACACTAAGAGTCCAAGACAAAATCTACTTTCATTTGTTTGATATTCCAAAAATATGTGTGAAAATTATTTTTATAAGTATTTTACCTTTTATTTTCTCTTTTGCCCATTTATGTGTTCATATTTTGATTCAATTAATTTGTTAAAAGAATTTTAAAAAAAATAAAAAAAATTTAATAGTTAATTAACAAAATCTAATTGAATTTTGAATTTATTATTTTTAGTTTGGTAAGTTAAAATTAAAAAAAAAGTAAAAATTAATTAATAAATATAAAATAAGATATAAAAATCATTTATAAGATTTTTAAAAAATTAAAATTTGATATTGGGTGTGGTTTGATAAATCAAAAAAATTAAACACCAAAATTAAGCCAAATACCAATTTTTTTGAAAATAAAAATTAAATAATAAATTATTTTTTTTTTCGACTTTGATAAATACCAAATTTCCAATTTTGATTTGATTAGGTCGGTTTATCAAATTGTTGTCACCCTCTATAAAAAGTCACATTGAATTAGAATAGAAAAAAATATGACACACTATATAAAATTTATTTTATTGTGAAATATATCTATTTGAATAAAATAAATATATCTCATAATATCCAATCTAATATTCATTAAAATTAATGTGGAAAATAACATTTAATTTTTTATATCAATTCGAAGGCACATTTGAGTATTGTTTTTATAATTTGGTTATTCCACTTATTGAAAAAAAAAATTGAATGCAAAACCTATATATTAAAGTGCATTCATGACTAACATTGGATATTTTCTAAATTATGAGATTAAATTTGCAAAACCTTCTGAACAATGAGACTAAAAATATATTTTCATGTGCTTGAGAGAAACAAAAATAATTACATCAATTAATGGCATATTTGATTCCTTTGACATATGTTTTCTCAAACTATCTATATCTGAATTTTATATTATCTTTACCAATTTGCTAATTTCTTTTGAAAACATGTGTCGAAATTATTTATAACTATTTTACCTTTTGTTTTATCTTTTGTCCATTTTTGATTCAATGATTTTGTTAAATAATTTTTTTAAAAAATAAATGTTCAAATTAAATAACAAAATTTAATTATATTTTGAATTTATTATTTTTAGTTTGGTAAGTTAAAATTAAGAAAAATAGTATAAGATTAAATAATAAATATAAAATAAGATATAACAACTATTTATAAAATTTATAAAAATTAAAACTCGATATTTTGTACGAGTCGACAAATCAAAATAAAAAACCAAAATCAAACCGAATACCACATTTTTATGAAAATATACATCACAATATCCAGTCTAATTAGATTTATTAAAATTAATGTGAAAATAACATTTTATTTTTATATCAATTTAAAGGCATATTCTACTCACATTCTAAAAATAGAAGACAGTAAAACTAAAGTGTATTTATGACTAAAATTAATTTTTTTTTAATCATGAGACTAAATTTGCAAGACCTCCATAAACTATCAGACTAAAAGTGCATTTTTCTATGTTGGGAATATGAAAATAATTATATCAATTGATGAAATATTTGATTCTTTTAATATTTATTTTCTCGAGCCACTCACATCTAAATTTTATATCGTCTTTACTAATTATAAGGTCATATTCAAAAAACGATGTTATTCTTTATATTTCACATATTTTATGCACAAAATTTAAAATATATTTTAATCATTTAACTTATGTTTTGTCGTTGCAATCATAGTAGTCCGCCCGATTGCAATTGCATATGATATTTGACTTAGTAAATTTTTTTTCACTTTTGAAATTTATGCTAAATTACTCCTTGAGTCACTTCATAAAAAAAAAAAACAGATCTTTTGGGTTCATCATTTAATCTAATGAATTTTATTTATATTATTTTATTGTGAGTTCCAACATTATAGTTTTGATTGGCTTTCTCTTCCTACTTTTCTTCCAAATATTATTTTCCTTCTTCGAATATGAAAAAGTGTTCCTTGCATTTTTTGGTAATGGAGATTTTTCCCCTGAATACCAGATTATTTATTACAATATTGAAAGTCCTTGTGTAGACTCCACCAGTTAGAGTTGCGAGGGCAAGGAAGAAGGGGGGAACAAGCACACTTGGAGAGCGAGATAATCATATACCCTAAATTGTAACTAATTATAATATAATAACATTGACAATATATTTATAGTTAAATATCTATCATTAACTACAACAAAATAATATTGATCTACAATTGAAAATGTCATTCAAAATATATCGTATCATTTGTCTTAACAAAATATACACTTTTTTATTTTGTACATGTTCTCTAAACTCACGTCATATAACACATTTTTCTAGAATACTCTCCCCAAGCATTGTAAAAATAAGTTGTATGAACCTTTATGATGTATCATTGTATTTCGACATAAATATTTTAAAAAATAAAATATATTACATTAAGATCAAAAAACCTTTATACTACATTTACTTATTTATTTCTTCATCCTTTTACATATTATTATATTGAATAAATTATAAAATTGATAGATAATTGGAGCATTTTAAAAAGTATATGTAGGGGGTAAAATTAAATTACAATAATTTTTTTTAAGGTAATCTAATAGAGATAAAATATTATTATGTCTATAATTACAGTACTACAAAGCTATATATAACATAATTTTAGCTTAATTTCTTCTTTATTTTTATTTTTTTTACAAAATCTAATTGTATTTTGAATTTATTATTTTTAGTTTGGTAAGTTCAAAATAAGAAAAAAAAGGTACAAAATTAACTAATAAATATAAAATAAGATATAAAAATTATTTAAAAATTTATAAAAATTAAATTCGATATTTGGTACAGTTCGATAAATTAGAATAAAAAAAAATCAAAGTAAAATTAAATATCATATCAAATTTTTTTGTTCGACTTCGGTACATACCGAATTTTCAGTTGTAATGTCAAGTGCAATTTTTTTTGTAATACCTTAATTTATATGTTTTAAAAAAAACTTAATTTTTCCATTTTAATTTCAATTCATCTTCTTTTTTTCGAGTTTATATATATTGTTAATTAATAAAATCACAAAAAATAAAATTATAAAATTTATAAGTATCATCATTTATATACACTAACTGCATGATTTCATAGTTATTGATATTCATCAATATGCTAAACTTGAAAAATAAAATACAATCAACCATCAAACATGATTTTATATTTGCTTGTTGGAGGACATGATATTACTAGCTTTACATGCACTTTTACTGTTAAATATCTGGTCGAGCTATTTGAAATTTACCATAGAGTTGATATATATTGTGTACCAACAGATGTGAGAGTTATTTAGGATATATAGTAATGTCTAAAGATTTCAAAAGAAAATTAGAAATCTCAGTTGAACTGCAAGTTGCCAAAATTTTAAAAAGTCTGAATTTTATATTAGAGAGTATGAAAAAAACACATTAGCTCATATGATCTTTCAAACATTCCTATTGATATAGATAACATGAACAATAATTTTCAAGAGAGATACAAGATAAACTGTTAGTAGAAATACTTTAAAAGATTATAAAGCACAACAAAAGTTGAGTTTTGTAAACCATAAAACCTTTTTAATGATCTTAGATTGCATCCAAAAAGGTAAGGGTTTCTTTATTTATGGGTCAGGTGGAATACAAAAAATACTTTTATACCATGCATCGTTAACTCATTTTAAATCCAAAAATCAAATAGCACTTGTTATTGTAACATCCAGAGTTGTTGTCGCAATAATGTCAGGGGTTAGAACAGCACATTTTCACTTCAAAATACAATTAGATATAATTGAATCAAGTGACTACATTATATCTAAGAATAATAGGATTGTAGAGCTATTACGTAAAATACAACTATTTTTAAAGAATGAAGCACTAATGATGAAACGATGTCTATTAAGAATGTTAATAAACTATGGAAAGACGTAATGGAAAATATTGAGGATTTTGGTGGAAAAGTGGTAGTTTTTTATAAAAATTTTAGACAAGCATTACTGATTGTTTCTAAGGTAAAAATCTATCAAATTATTCTGTAAGTTTGGTAAAATTATATTTCTGGCCCAAAATTAAAAAAAAATTACTTTGTCAGTAAACATGAGTCAAGGAATACTCCAAACTTAAATAAATTCTTATTTAGAGTTGAAAAATGTGAGGAATCAAGTATACTAAAAGTAACATCAAAATTTCAGAAGAGATGATTATTGAGTATGACAATGAAGAAAACTCAATATTATGACTTATTATGGCTATTTTTCTAACCTTAAATAAGAATACCCACTCAACTCATTACATGATAAGTTGAGTATTGAAAAACAAGAACTTTTAATAGTTTTGATGAAGGTATTGATGATACATATTACTATTATGAAGAGAACATTTTGAACTTTTTAACTCCAAGTGGTTTGCCACCTCATAAGTTGGTATTGAAAAAAAAAATTGTGCCTTTTGAGGAATTTTGACCTATAAAATAAATTGACTAATGGTACAAGAATGGTATGCAGGATTTCAAGAATAACGTAATTGATGGAGAGATTGTATTTGGACAATATACTATATGTCTTTATACCTAGAGTGGCACTTTCGCCAGCTGCAAATGAAGATTATCCATTTTTGTTGTGTAATGACAATAAAAAAGACTCAAGAACAAACAATTCCAAAGGTTGGAGTCTTAATTATTTTTTGAAACTTTGGGATCTGATCATATTTGCCTCATTCAATGTCTTTTCATGATCAATTATATGTTGCGTTCTCCAGAGTGACTTCAATGTTTATAACCAATAGTTGATTAAACAAGACGCCTCAAATGTAAGAGAAATACGTAGAACATATTGTGTATTGACAAATTTTAAGTATAGGTACAAATATTTTTTTTAAGTAAAATTATATATTATTAGTAGTAATTAATATTTTATTTTTATTAGAAAAAACACAACATTGAAGCAGGATTCATTGTAGTACAAAGTTATGATACCTAACAATTATGTAATGTGAAAGAAAATTTCATCATTCAATAATCTATATTTTACTTAATTTTTAATCTTATACCCTAATCATTTCACTTAGTTCCACATGTATTTGTCATTGAAGAAGAAATATAGCTAAATTGTAGTTTTATTAATGTTTGTAAAAGAGATATTTTTTAATATTAATTACTTATCTTACTTAATATTTAGATTTTTTCAATTTGTCATTATTTCTTCAATCTTTAGAGAACAAGTGTTGTTTACAAAGTATGAGTTGGAAAAAAGTCTTTTACTTTGTTGCAATATCATATCGATCAATAAATAATTATGAAATATTTTAAAATATTTTATTTTTTTATTGATTATATTTTTATTTAATATTTTTTAATTTATAAAGTATTTTATAATATCTTAATTTTATTAAATTATTAAATAATATCATTAATTTACTAAAATCATATAAATCACGTGCGTCGCACGTGTTACTTACTAGTAATAATTAAACTTCTGAAATTATCACCCAATATTAGTTTCCAAATTTTTTAACCTAATTGGTTGAGTTGGTACTAATATACAAAAATTTAGGTGTCAATTATTAGAAACCATTACAATACACGTAAGTGAAAGATGGTATCGTTGAGTTTATCGGTGTAGGATAAATTATACAAATAAATTAATTAGGGAGAAAATAGTCATAGTAATGGTAATAATAATAAAAGAAAGTAAAGACATTATCATATTAATTAATAGGGTGTAAATTCTTACTAGAAAATAAACTTGGAGTTTATAAATAAATATCAAAATATTATGTACTAATTATATATATAAAAATATAATATATATACATATATATATGTATGTATAAATGTACGAAATATATATATATATATATATATAAGTATATGTGTGGAGTATAATAAAAGGATACCATAATATGTATATATATGCATATATGTATACACGTGTATAGTGTAGTAATAGTTATAATATATTACAAATATGTTATAATATATTATATTAGGTTATAATATATTATATTATATTAAGGATAAGTATACATATGTTATAATATATTATATTAAGTTTTCTTAGTTGTTAAGTAATAGTTGTGTATTAACACACACACACCACACACACGTCCGCATGGCAGCAAATAAAGGAAAAGAAAACAAAAAAAAGAAGAAAAAGAAAAGAAGAGGGTGTTTCGACAAATTTCAATGGTAGGAATTGGAGAAAATCTTGGGTAAATTTCTTCTCATTTTTGTACGGATAAAATATATATTTATTCTATTTATTTCTAATTTGAAAGAAAGTTTTTTTATTTGAATTAACCAGTTATCTATTTGTGAGACAATAATTAATATACACATTTAATTTGAAATTAGTTACAAAGATTTGATTTTTGTTATCTTGTATTAATCGGATGAAAGAGCTAATTTAATTGAGGGATTGGTTGCGAGGATTATAACACATCAATTAGACAATATTAGAATAAATTCGAGACGAGAAATTAAAGTATTTAAAAAGTTCTAATTGGGGTGAAGTATAAATTTTAAGGTTTGATTGTTACTTAATTAAATTTAAGATTTAAGATCCCTTATGAGATTTGATATAGAAACATATTGGTTAAGAATGAAATTAATACGCTATACTTTTACAGGCAGCCTTATATCTAAGGTTAGGGAGGAGAATCTTGTTAACCTTTAGAAGGACATCAAATGTAAAAGGTAAGTGAAAATCCATTTGCAACTACAATATATGGACATAGTATTTTGTGCATTATCTATATTAAATGTGATCCTTGTGTCTTGATTGTGTATTGTGAGTATTATACATACCTTATAGTGCGTATGTTGCTTGGATGATGGGACATAGGATCTATTGTGTCATTGGACATGCCATTCGTCATCATTTACATGTCCATGCATAACACGTGCTCATATTTAAGGTTTTGCATGCATAACATTATTTTCACAAAGAAAATATTTTGGTTGGCCACTACTAGTGTACCGAGGCTTGTGTGGCTTATTGATATGATATTTTAGGGCGCTGCGAGTATTAGTTCTCGGAGGATCATAGGAGTGGACGGGGGGTGTACCTCTGGTAGTCACGAGAGGGTGGACCACTTGACTGTGCCCTTATCGACACGCTGGTGGGAAGACTTCTAGAGGATCATCGGGGAAGACAAGGGGTGGGCCTCTGGTGATCCGAGGAGATGACCCCCGAACTGTGTCGATCTATTTATGGCCATGTGATTATTGATATTGTTGAGAGCTCTATCCGATAATTAGTAGGTGGGCCAAGGGCCTAGTGATGGAAAATAATTTTACATGAAATGATTTTTATGTATAAGTTTGCATTCTTGTCATGATCTCATAAAAATGCATTACATTTATGTTAGATTATCCCTTCATCATGCATGATTTTCATTTGTTGAGCATTAGTTCACGTAGTTCATGCATTGTAGGTGAGTTTGATGATACTTGAAGCCATGGACTTATTGAGCGAGTGGTTGGAGTTCCTATAGGTTCTGAGGATCAGTGTACATGGATGACGACCTATTGGGCTGGTTGTTAACTTATTTGATTTTAGAGTCCATTGTATTAGATTTTGAGATTTGTACTATGTGTTACTTTTATAATTTTTCTGTTCATGGGTATGTAAATATTATAATTGTTATGGATTCTCTACAGGTGTATATATATATATATATATATATTGGTCTGTGAGGAGGAAAGTAGTTTATTATTTATTAATATGTTACAGGGAGATTTTTTTTTCATGCATGCACACAGATTCTATCATGTCAAATTATGCTGTATATATAGTTGTATCATAATGAGGGCATTACAGATCTGACCAGTTAACCAGTTAATCAGTTTGATTGATTTATTGATTGATTTTGACTGATTTGATGGGATTTTCAATTTTTTACCCCTAATCGGATTGGACCAGTCATCGATTTGTGGTTGAACTGGTCAAATCGATTGATCTGATTCAATTTTAAAAACATTTGTTAGAATAACATTTTTTCAGTCAAACTCAAAAAAAAATTATTTTTTGAATATTATATTTTTATTAAAATAAAGTGATAAAGCTATTTTTATAACTATATATAACATAACATATACATATTTTTTATGCCCACAAGACTTTTTACATTTAATAGTGATCTATTATTTTTCTGCTTTCTTTTAAAGGTATACATAATGTTATGAT
The DNA here is from genome assembly GCA_019321725.1 of Paulownia fortunei. Classification (NCBI taxonomy): domain Eukaryota; kingdom Viridiplantae; phylum Streptophyta; class Magnoliopsida; order Lamiales; family Paulowniaceae; genus Paulownia; species Paulownia fortunei. The sequence continues at coordinate 11,759,837 of CM033107.1, read as the reverse complement.
AGAAATAAGATGTGCGTGCATAATTCAATATTGTGAACCTAATTATTTGTGAAGGATAATCAAAATTAGAAAAATAATTAATAAGAAATTTTTTATAATGTTTATTAATATAACTAAGATTTTTTATAGATGCATATTTTGACATATTTTTGTATCAAATCCTTTATACCTTCATTGCTTTATTCTTGTTAATATAATAGTTTTATTAATATTTTGTGTTAGGGAATCAATGAAAAAAAAGAGATAAAAAAGAGCCAAAATAAAACTGAAGAAGACAACACATTTCGTGAGCAAGTTGAGAAATAATATTTTATTGGATCAAAAAAACATCACAATTAGAAGAAAAGAGTCATTTTTGACTAAGTCCATTATGAGTAGATCAAAATATATGTAAGAAATTACTTGAACTTTTTAAGTGATTGTTGGGGTTGCATTAAATTCAAAATAAGCATGTTTTCAAACTTGGGTAATTTTTGTATTTTGGGCATAACTATATGTTCAAAAGTCCTATGGAACTCATTTGAAAGCCAATAGATAGAACTATTACTTTGCTATTGGAAGCTCAGCCCAATTCAGTATTGATTATTGCAGAAAATTCATTCAAGTGTGTGCATTGAAAAAGATCTATTTATACTAATATATCTCTTTAAATTAAGTATAACTTTCTTCCTAGTCATTGCAATTAGGTGATTCAAGTTAAAAAATGAAGTTAACAAACAAATCTATAACTTTCATATTGATCGCTTTTCCAAATTCATCTGATTGGATGTAGAAAAACATGTGACAAAATTTAGATCTGAAAAGAATATGTGAATTTTGAGCACATTTGAAATTAATGTAGAGTGAATTTGGAGATGCCAATTTAGACACTCTTCTATTATAAATAGAAACTCTTGAATGACATTAAAGATACACAAAAGCCCTTAGAGGGGGAAAAAGTTTTGTTGTTGTCTTTCTTTAGGCTAAATTTTCTAGTAGTAATAGAAATATATTTTCTACTTTTTCTTCTATTTTTAGTCTTTTCTACTTTCATTATATCTTTCTAAACTTTAATTTAGTTGAGGAGAAAGGGTGAAGCTCTTGATGGAGAAAGAGAAATGGTTATAAAGATTCATAATGTTTAGGTGTTTTGTATTATTGTTTAATTTTTGATTGAAGCTCTCATTATTTTGTGATGATTCTTGATTTATGTATTTCTATTAGCACAACAAATACTTGGGTTCATTTAACTTATTGTACGATTCTACCCCACAGACTGCTAATGTGAAATTTTGATTTGTTGTAGATAAATGTGTGCTTAAATACTTGATCCCATATACAAGTATTTGTGTTAAGAGATAATTTGCAAACAGTAAGCTAATATCATGATTACCTTAATGCATGAGCTATTTGATACCATCTTTCCATTGAAACCTTCATTATGTATGGATTTCAATAGTGACATTTAAAAGAGGTAGACAGAATAAATAATAGTTCCTATATCCAAAACTCAAGAGCAAACTCCTAATTGTCAGTACTTTCATTACTTTGATTTCTTAGTTATAGCATAAATTTTTCTTTATAATCTAAATCACATTCAGTTCATCTTTTAAGAAATATAAACCTGAAAACTTCTATCGACCAGTTTACTATGTCAGCAAACTATTGCAAGGAGCTGAGCAAAGGTATCTAGAGGCTGAGAAACTAGCTTTGGCTTTAGTAGTTGCAACAAGAAAGTTGAGGCCGTATTTTCAGTCACATGAGATCATAGTGTTGACCAATCAGCCTTTGAAACAAATCCTAGGACGACCAGAGGTCTTGGGTAGATTAGTGAAATGGTCAGTTGAGCTTGGGGAGTTCGACATCAAATATCAGAGTAGAGCTGCGGTAAAGGCTCAAGTCCTGACGGACTTCATTAGCGAGGCCACAGTGATAGAACCTGCTTCCCGAGAAGAAGAGGCATGGATGCTTCATGTTGATGGGTCAGCCACCTCGGAAGGAGGAGGAGCTGGAATTTTGTTGCAGGGCCCTGACTCTTTCGAGATCGAGGTCGCTTTGAAGTTGGAGTTCGAGGTCACCAATAATGAGGCAGAATATGAGGCCCTAATTGCAGGATTGAAAATAGCCCAGAAATGCAGTGTAAGACGTCTCATTGCTTACACTGATTCTCAGTTGGTTGCCATGCAGGTAGAAGGATCTTATGAAGCGAAGGATAAATCAATGATAGAGTACTTGGGAAAGGTAGAGCTTTTGATAGGATACTTTGAATATTTCCAACTGCAACAGATCCCGCGCACGGAGAATGAGAGAGCGGATGCTTTGGTGAGGTTCACAAGTGCGGCATCAGGAATTAATTCAAGGAAGGTGATCGTCTTAGTAGCCAAGCAATAGGGGATCGAGGCAGAAAGAGGTCCAGTAGAACTGTATCCTAAGGAAGGTCTAATCCTCCAAATAGCGACTCCAGCAGATTGGATGGATTGATTGAAAGAGTACCTAAGGTCGGGAGCTCTGTCACCAGATCATGTTGAAGCCAGACGCTTATCGGCAAGGGTGGCCCACTTCCAAATGATAGATGATGAAGTGTACAAGAGGTCATTTGGAGGACCACTACTAAAATGCCTAGGTCCTGATAGAGCACTATATGTGATGAGAGAAATCCATGAAGGGAGTTGCGGAAATCATTCAGGTGATCGATTATTAGCCCAGAAAATTCTACGCCAAGGTTATTTTTAGCCAACTCTAGCCAAGGATGCTCTAGAGTTCGCTAGGAGGTGTGAGAAGTGCCAGTTCGACACAAACTTAACTCATCAGCCCGCAGCCCTAATGGAAACTATACCAATCTCATGTCCTTTTGACCAATGGGGGATGGACATTCTGGGGCCCTTCCCTCCAGCTAGAGCTAAAAAAAAATTCATAATCGTGGCAGTTGAATATTTCTCAAAATGGATAGAGGCAGAGGCAGTAGTGAAAATAACCGAAAATGAGGTCATGAATTTTTTATGGAAAAATATTGTGTGCCGGTTTGGAGCTCCAAGAGTTCTAATATCTGATAATGGGACTCAATTTCAAGGCAAGAAGGTTCAGGCGTGGTGTAAGGAAATGAAAATTCAACAGAACTTCACAGCCGTGGGAAATCCACAAGCAAATGGACAGACGGAAGTTGTGAATACAAACAAGAAAAAATGAGGCCATAGAACTTCAAAAGTAAAGAAAATCATATTTGTGTAAGATGAAAATGTTTGTAGTATTTGTGAACTTGTTGGACACTCCACCAATGAATGCTCAAGTATTCCAACACAAGCAAATGTTATGAACACATTCAAAAAGCCTTTTCATTCTCCATATTTTAAGACTTACAATCCACAATGGATAAATCATCCCAATTTTAGCTGGCCAGATGAGAATCGTGCCCAACCGCTACATTAACAAAAGCCACCAAACTTTCCTTCTTATCCAACTCCACAGACAAAATCCCTTGAGGAGACTTTGCAAGAATTTATGTATGGACAAACAAACATCAATAACTAAAATTCACAAGCCACCAATGAGATCAAAAACACATTTTCAACATTGACAGCTTCTTTGCGTACTCATAAAAAAAGGTAAATTTTCTGCTCAACCTCAACCTAATCATTCCACTTAGTGTCATATTTCTTCTTCAAGTGAAAATTCAATTAAGGAGGCTAATTCGGTCACAACTCTTTGAAATAGAAAAGTTGTTAACAAGACTATTCATTCCAAGGAGAAAATTTCTAATCCACCTTCAGAAATTAAGAATGAAAATAGTCTTGACGAGGAAGGTAAGTTTAATAAGGGTGAGTTTGAAAATGATGAAAAAGAAAAATACTCACCTCTAGCCCATTTTCCTCAAAGATTACAATCGAATAAAAAATTAAACTCAAATGCTAAAATTTCTCAAGTTTTTAAACAAGTTCAGATTAATATTCCATTGTTGGATGCAATCAAGCAAGTTGCCAAATTTTTGAAAGATTTGTGTACAGTCAAAAGAAAACATCATGTACAAAAGAAGACATTTTTAACTAAAAGTGTTAGTTCAATCATTCAACAATTCATTCCACCCAAATACAAAGATCCAGGTTGTCTAACCATTTTATGTACTATAGGAGATATTAGAATAGAGCATGCTTTGCTTGATCTTGGTGCTAGTTTAAATCTTCTACCTTTCTCAATTTGTGAGTAGCTAGGTTTGGGAGAACTTAAAACAACTGTCGTTGTACTCCAACTAGCCTGACCGTTCGATTGAAGTTCCAAAGGGAGTAGTAGAAGATGTGTTGGTACAAATTGATAAGTTTTATTTTTTAGTGGATTTCATTATTTTGGACGCAGAGCCTGTTGCATATACACATACATTGATTTCTATCATTTTGGATCGTCCTTTTCTTGCAACATCAAATGCCATGATTAATTGTAGGAATGATATTTTGAAGTTATTTTTTGGAAATATGACTTTGAAACTAAATGTGTTTAATGTTTGTAAACAACCTGCAGAAGATTTCAAAGTACAAAAAGTGGTTTCAATTGAGGAACTTGTTCACGAATATTTTACTTTCACTAATTCATTTGATTTTCTAGAAACTTGTTTTGAAAGTAAAAGTATTTGTAAAAAGACATACTCTAATACTCTCTCTACAAGAAAAATATTTTTGGAAGCTAAAGTTTGAAAAAATTTCATTATCAACAGTACAATCTGTTCCATCAAGTAATAAAGCTCCCATGATTGATTTGAAATATTTGCCATTTTATTTGAAATACTCTTATTTGGGTGAAAATGAGACTTTTTCAGTAATAATTTCTTCTAATCTTGATGCATTCCAAGAAGGTAAGTTGATCGAAACTTTGAAAATACATAAAAATGCTTTAAGATGGACCATTGCCGACATTAATAGTATTAGTTCTTTAATTTGTACACATAATATCTATTTAGAGGAAAATGCTAAATCTTCTAGAGAAATGCAACAAAACCTAATTCCTAATATGAAAGAAGTAGTGAAAAATAAAGTCATTAAACTCTTAGATAATAGAATTATTTATCCTATTTCTGATAGCAAATGGGTAAGCCCTACTCAAGTTGTACTAAAGAAATCTGGAGTTATTGTAGTCATGAATGAGAATGATAAATTAATTCTAACTAGGATTGTTACTGGTTGGCGAATATGCATTGACTATAGGAAACTCAACTCTGTTACTAGAAAAGATCATTTTTCATTATCTTTCATGGATTAAATCTTAGAAAGAGTTGCGAGACATGAATTTTACTACTTCTTAGATAGATATTTTGGGTATTATCAAATTGCAATTGCACTTGAAGATCAAGAGAAAACTACTTTTACATGTCCTTTTGGTACTTTTACATATCGAAGGATACCTTTTAGATTATGTAATGAACCAACTACATTCCAACGATGCATGATTAGTATTTTTAGTGACATAATAGAAGGTTTTCTTGAAGTCTTGATGGATGATTTTCTATTTTTGGTAATTCATTTGACGATTGCTTGTCTAATTTAGAAAAAGGTTTTGATAAGGTCTGAAGAAAAGAACCTTGTACTCAATTATGAGAAATGTCATTTCATGGTAACAATTGGTATTATTCTTAGACACATTATTTCATCAAAATGTATTGAAATAGACAAATCTAAAATCGAGTTAATTGTCAATTTGCCAATACCAAAGTTTGTGAAGGAGGTAAGATCATATTTATGACATGCTGGTTTTTATAGAAGATTTATCAAAGATTTTAGTATAATATCTAAACCTATGTAATCTTCTAACAAAAGACACTATTTTTGAATAGACTAAAAATTTTGAAAATGCTTTTGTTAAGCTTAAAAGCATGCTTATGTATGCTCCAATCATGCAGCCTCCAGATTGGACTTTACCTTTTGAAATAATGTATGATGCTAGTGACTATGTTATTGGAGCTGCCTTAAGATGAAGAAAAGATAAGAAACCATATGTCATTTGCTATGCAAGTAAAACTTTGAATAGTGATCAATTGAATTATTCAACAGCTAAAGAAGAATTATTTGCTGTAGTTTCTGCATTGGACAAATTTAGATCTTATCTTGTTGGCTCACCAGTTGTTGTTTTCAGTGATCATGCAGCTTTGAAATATTTTTTGTCAAAATAAAATGCCAAACCTAGAATGATTAGGTGGATTCTCTTACTCTAGGAACTCAACATTATGATTCAAGATAAGAAAATAGTAGAGAATGTGGTGGCTGATCATTTGTCGAGACTTGTTTGTGATGACTCATTTCAAACCATACCCATTAATGATACTTTTCCTGATGAACAACTATTTAATATTTCTATTTTACCTTGGTTTGCTGACATTGTTAATTTTCTTGTGACAGGAAAGATGCCATTGCATTAGAACTCTCAAGACAAAAAGAAGTTTTTGACTCAGGTGAAAAACTTTTATTGGGATGATCCATACCTATTAAAATACTGTCCTAATCAAATCTTTCGAAGATGTGTGCCTGACAATAAGATAGGTAATATTGTTAAATTTGGTCACTTTTCAGTAAAGAAAACCACTACAAAAATCTTGCAATGTAGATTTTATTGGCCAACTCTTTTCAAAAACACTTACACTTTCTGCAAAAATTACAAAAATTGTCAAAAGTTAGGGTCCATTTCAAAGCGAAATATGATGCATCTACACCCTATCCTAGTGATTGAAATATTTGACTGTTGGGGTATTTATTTTATGGGACCATTTCTATTATCATTTGGTTTTCTTTACATATTGGTTGACATAGATTATGTTTTAAAATTGATCGAGGCAATTCCTTGTCGAAACAATGATCACAAAATAGTGATAATTTTTTTGAAAGAAAATATTTTAAGTCGATTTGGAATTCCTTGATCTATTATCAGTGATGGGGAAAAATATTTTTATAACAAAGTTTTTGGAACTTTAATGAGGAAATATGGAATCATACATAAAGTTGCAATCCTTTATCACCATCTGACAAATGGACAAGTTGAACTTGCAAATAGGGAGATAAAATAAATTTTGAAAAAGACAGTTAACCCAAACCATAATAATTGGTCTATTAGACTTACCGATACACTTTGGGCATATAGAACTGCTTTCAAAACATCATTAGGCATGTCTCCTTACAGGATAGTTTATAGAAAACCTTGTCATTTACTTATTGAACTTGAATATAAAGCTTATTGGGCAATCAAAATGTTTGACTTCAACCTTGATAAAGCTTCAAAATTGTGCAAATTACAAATCAATGAACTTCAAGAATTGAAAAATGATGCATATGAGAATTCTAAAATTTATAAAACAAGAATCAAAGATTTTTATGATAATAAAATTTCAAGAAAAATATTTAAGGTTGGTCAAAAGGTTTTGCTTTACAATTCTCGATTGCATTTGTTTCCTGGAAAATTGAGATCAAGGTGGAGTGGTCCTTTTATTGTAAAAAAAGTATATTCTTATCGGGCGATTGACATTGAGAATCCTAGAAATGGTAACATATTCAAAGTAAATAGATAAAGAGTTAAACCATTTCTAGAAAATCAATTTTCACAAGAGGAAATTCTTTTTCTTTCTAACCCTTGATATGATTAGTGTTGTATATATATATATATATATATATATACTTATTTTCTCTAACTTTATTTATTTTGAAAGCTTTCTTTCTTTTATTTTTTTTCTTTTCCCGATTAAGTGGTGGATAACGGTACTCTATGGCTATTGAAGTTGGATTTACCAGTTTCCCAAACAACTAAAATTTATGTACAAAGTTTCTCTCATTTTCTCATTCTCTTTTCTTGTTCTTTTCAAAATGGATGACATTCTTCTAACTCTTAAGAAGCAATTTTCTTTTCTTTCTAAAAATGTAATTTTAAAAATTTATAAACCAGGATTGAAAGATTAAGGATGCTTATGCATAAGGGCATCCCAGAGGACATATGATGGATAATTGAAACAAAGGTAAAAGTAGCAGGTGAGTTTTCACATGAGTTTTCAAACTTGCTTTCTAGATACATGCTTGATTTTGGTAAAATCACATATTTTAAAAAAACAAAATGCAAAAAAATGCAAGTTGTAACAAATATGCTCGATGGACTTGCAACACAAAGTGTCGTTCCTTAGGAATTATTTCTAAAAATTGAGAAGATAAAATTCAATTCATTATGGATGAACTGAGTAAGGAGTCTTTAGATGATATTATATTGACTATTGAGACGCATTCATGTGGATTGGTATAACTTGCAATTCTTGATTTATGGAATCACTAAATATGAGTGTTATAGTCTTGAGAATTTAACATTAAAAGACCCTGTTTGCTAGTTTATAAGAAAACTGGATGGGAAGCATATCCTTGACCCATAGAGGGTGTCTAAGCCATTACTGGACGTAAAACCAGAGGAAGATGTGAGCCACAATCATAACTACATGTATATTCAGTGTATGTAGCAAATTTTCAAATTTTGTGTTCTTATTTTCAACCTTTCTGATAAAAGAAAAAAACGTGCAATAAATGCATTTCCTATTCACACCTTAATAAATAGCACCATACTTACTCTATTTTTTCACAACTCATTTTAAAAAAATAAAAATAAAATGGAAGGGTCTTCCACCGCAAGTTCAATTGTATTTTTGTCTTTTGTGCAACCAATCAAGGAAAAAATTATGAGTTTATAGGGGCAACCAATAATTTTGGTAGAACCTTAGTAGAAAGAAAAATTCATTTACTATATGGGGGAGACAATCTGGGGTTAATGGGGAGTGTTGCTACTTCTACTCATGTAGGAGGAGTTAAAATTTTAGAAGTTATCTCGAAACCTTTAACAGTACAGAATATCATAGGTATGACTATTGGAGAAAAACTAAAAGTGCCATATATTCATGACAGAATGCCTAACATGTTAATCAATAAGGATGCATTCATCACCCTACCTAGCAGTTTTGGTACACTGGAGGGATTATTCCAAATTGTCTATTGGGCACAACTCAATATTCACCAGAAACCTATAAGTATTCTTAATGTTAATGATTTCTTTGATGGTTTGCTATCATTTGTAGATCATGCTATAGAAAAAAGGTTTTATTTCATTGACTGCTAGATGAATTCTCATATCTGCTCCAACACCTCATTAACTGATTGTCAACTTCTAGCATATACCTAATCTAGTATTAGCTCATGAGGATTGATCCAACAAGGATAATGGTCGAAAACATAAAATGAGTTTGACTCTCAACCTGTGAAATTTATCCTTAATAGTTTCAACTAATAGTGTATATATTATGTTGTTTCAACTTTATTTCCAATAAGTCACATTTCAAATAATATATTTTAAACTCTACTTTCCTATTTATTTTTGATATTGGGGATAATGTATCAGTTAGGTTGGGAGAGGGCATAGTTGATATCATTCTTGTGTGTTCAATGTGTGTTTTTCTAGTTTTTATTTAAAAATAAAATAAACTTTCAAGCGTGTTTACTTTTAGGTTTGTTGAAACTATGAAAAAGGGTGACAAAGTAAAGGGAAACTATAACACTTTTAAGACACACCCCTATTTTTTTTTTTTGCATAACATGACAAGTTTGTGAAGTTTTTAAGAAAAGTAAATTATCAATTTTTTTTTGTCGTAGACGTTCTTCCAACTTTAGTGATTAAAATTAAGTATGGATAATTTGATTTGATTGATGATAGGTGTTTTTTTGGACTTTGATATTGTTCTTTGGTTAATATATTTTTGTAATAATTATACTCAAATATTTTTGCACAAATAATTATGTTATTCTATGTGGAGACAAGCATGTCAAAATAGGTAATTCTTATGCGCTCGCTTTAATCATCACTTGGATTTTCAACATGAAGGGGTTGAGTGTTAGAACTTTTTCTTTTGGTCTGCTGAGGCGAACGATTGATTGAGCACCACTTGAAAAATGATTAAGGCATTAGGCATTCTAGAACCATGACCAAATCAACTTGTTCCCCATTTTATGTTCCAAGAGAATATCTCCCATAGTGAGCCACTTTGAGCCTTTCAATAAATAATTATTTTTTTATAACCATATCTTCTTACCTAACCTAAATATACTATTATCCTACCATTTTTTTCTAAAAATAATTTGGAGTTTAAGAGGCATTCTATTAATAAAGTGAGCTTGTAAAAGAAATTTGGGTTGTAATAGAAAATAAGTGTGGGAGAGTTCTTATAAAAAAAATAATTTTTTTTGCAAAGTATTAAAAATATTACGAGTTGCAACTAAAATGAGATATTGCAAAATCAATAAGAATGATAAAGAGGGATCCAATTCAATAACAATAGGCCTCGATGTTGAAGTTCATGGATTATGAGAATTCTTCAATGATAAACTCTATGTCTCTAATCACATGAAGTATTTAGAACCTTTGTTGCATTCTGTCCTTTTATTTTTTAGCCATATCACTACCCTTTGACCCCATAACAACTTTTATTGAAGACTTTTTAATTTTATTTGGTACCTTTGGTGTAGTGGAGACTTGTACCAAATAAATAGATTACGATGCTTAACTTTTCTATTAGAGATTGGGTGATAGTTTTTATAAGCTTCTACAAGAATTCACTTGTTTGAAGCATGCATGGTTTCGTCATTATTGACATTAACTATTCACACACACACACACACTTGAGTATGCTTATTGTGGAAATGTATTGACTTTTGAATGACTAAGGGTTAGATTCAATTCTTATATGATTTCATTTCCATAATACTTTGTTGCTTCTTGAGAATAATGGTTGGAGTTAGTTATCAGAGGTGTTTATGGGTATCGCCACTGAAAACCCTCATGAGCTATAACTTGTCTTCTATGGGCCACCTAAGGGTTCAAAGGCTTGTTGCATATGCCACGAGTAAGGGTTAAGTGTGGGGGAATTTGATAGGTGCATATTTTGATATATTTTTGTATCAAATCCTTTATAATTTCCTTGCTTTATTCTTGTTAATATAGTAGTTTTATTAATATTTTATGTTAGAAAATCAATGAAGAAAAAGAGATAAAAAAGAGACAAAATAAAATCGAAGAAGACAACATGTTTCATGAGCAAGTTGGAAGATAATATTTCATTGGATAAAAGAAGCATCACAATTAGAAGAAAAATGTCATTTTTACCTAAGTCCATCATGGATAGATCAAAATATATGCAAGAAATCACTTAGACTTTTTAAATGATTATTGGGCTTGCGTTAAACTACAATTTTGTTGTTGGGAGCTTAGTTCAATTCAACATTGATTATAACAAAAACTTTGTTCAAGTGTGTGCATTGGAAAAAATCTATTTCTATTGACACATCTCTTTAAATCAAATATAACTTTCTCTCTAGAGGTTGGAATTAGGTGATTCAATTTGGAAAATGAAGCTAACAGACAAATCTACAACTTTCCTGTTGATCATTTTTCCAAATTTAGCTGATTGGATATAGAAAAATATGTGAAAAATTTTGGATCTGAAAAGAATATGTGGATTTAGAGCACATTTGAAATTAATTTAGAATACAATTTGAGTGAATTTGAAGATACTAATTTAGGCACTCTTTTACTATAAATAGGGGGTCTTGGATGATATTCAAGACATACAAAAACTCTTAGAGAGGGGAAATAAAGTTTCATTGTTGTCTTTCTTTAGGTTAAGTTTTCTATTAGTAATGTAAGTTTTTTAGTAGTAATAGAAATGTATTATCTAGTTTTTTTTTATCTTTTTAGTCTTTTCTACTTTCATTAAGTTATTCTAAATTTTATTTTAGCTAAGGAGAAAGGGTGAATCTCTAGATGGAGGAAGATGAACGATTATAAAGGTGCATAATATTCAGGTGTGTTGTATTATTATTTTAATTTTTGATTGAAACCGTCTTTGTTTTATGGCAATTCTTGATTTATGTATCTCCAATGACACAATAAATATTTAGGTCTATTTAGCTTATTATATGGCTCAACCCACCGACTGTTAATGTGAAACCTTGATTTGTTGTAGACAAATATGTGCATAAATACTTAATCCCATAAAAAAGTATAGGTGTTAAGAGATAATTTGCAAACAGTAAGATAATATCATAATTACCTTAATGCATGAGCTATTTGATAACATCTTTCCAATGAAACCTTCATTATGTATGAATTCCAATAGTAGTATTTAAAAGTGATAGAAAGAATATCGTTCCTCTATCCAAAACTCAGGAGCGGATCCCTAATCCTCAATACTTTTATTACTTTGATTTATTAATTATAATATTTTTTTTATAATTTAGACCATATTCATCATATCTTTTAAGAAATATAAACTTGAAAACTTAAAATAACTTCCCTATAGATAAACATCAGACTCTTGAAAAATTTATTACTTAACATAACTTGCACTTGAATTTGTAACCTTAAAATTGTAGCAAATTTTGAGTTTAAAAAGATATTATGAGATGATTTCTAATGGGAAAAAAATGGTTGTCATATACATTTACATCAGATATTATATTTAAAATGTTATAGACTATTGTAGTCATACTTTTTTATTAATCTAATTTAGACTTAATTGAAGGCTAAATTGTTTAATAAAACTAGTGTTGACTAAGATTCAAAACCAAAATTATTGATATTTAGTTGTAAAGGGGGTAAAGTGCTACATAGGTTGACATGGAAGGATACAAGAAAATTAATCATTTTACTTTGTTTGGGAGTATTTTTATCCATCAATATAAACATTTTTACAATAGGAGGTGATAAGTGCATATTTTGATATATTTTTATATCAAATCCTTTATACTTTCCTTACTTTATTCTTTTTAATATTATAATTTTATTAATATTTTATTTTAGGAAATCAATGAACAAAAGAGATAAAAAAGAGCCAAAATGAAACCAAAGAAGACAACATGTTTCTTGAGCAAGTTGGGAGATAATATTTTATTGGATCAAAAAAGTATCACAATTAAAAGAAAAGGGCCATTTTTGCTTAAGTCCATATGTGTAGATCAAAATATATGCAAGAAATCACTTGAACTTTACAAGTGATTGTTGGGCTTGCATTTAATTCAAAATAAACATGTTTCTAGACTTGTGTAGTTTTTGTATTTTGGGCATAACTCCATGTTCAAAAGCCCTATGGGCTCGAATCTTGCTTTATGTGAAAGCCAAAAGATATAACTATAATTTTTTCTATTAAAAATTCAGTCTAATTCAACCTTGATTAAAGCAGAAAATTTGTCCAAATATGTGTATTGGAAGGAATTCATCTATGTTGACACATCTGTTTAAATCAAGCATAAATTTCTCCCTAGTGGTTGGAATTAGGTGATTCAAGTTGAAAAATGAAGCTAACAGAAAATATACTTTAATTTTGATCGCATTACCAAATTAGCTAATTTGATGGAGAATATTGTGTGATAAAATTTAGATTTAAAAAGGATATATGAATTTAGAGCATATTTGAAGTAAATTTTGAGTGAATTTGGAGATGCCAATTTAGGCACTCTTGTATTATAAATAGAGGCTCTTGGATATAATTGAAGACACAGTAAAAACTCTTAGAGGGGGAAAGAATGTCTTATTATTATCTTTCTTTAGGCTAAGTTTTCTAATAGTAATGTAAGTTTTCTAGTAGTAATTGAAATGTATTCTCTAGTTTCTCTTTTAGTTTTTGTCTTTTCTACTTTCATTATGTCTTTCTGAATTTCATTTAGTTGAAGAGAAAAGGTGAACCTTTTGATGGAGGAAGATGAACGATTATAAAGGTGCATAATATTTAAGTGTGTTATATTATTGTTTTAATTTTTGATTATACCTTTTTTGTTTTGTGGTGATTCTTGATTTATGTATCACCAATGACACAATAGATACTTGGGTTTATTTAGCTTGATGCAGATTCTACTACACCGACTGCTAACATGAAACCTTAATTTATAGTAGATAAAGGTGTGCACAAATACTTAATCCCATAAATAAATATTGGCATTAAAACCCTTCTTGTTTAGTGGAGATTCTTGATTTATGTATCACCAATAGCACAACAAATACTTGAGTTTATTTAGCTTGATGTAAGGTTTTACTACACCGAATGCTAACATGAAACTTTATTAGTTGTAGACAAAGGTGTGTATAAATACTTAATCCTATAAATAAGTGTTGGCGTTAAAACCCTTCTTGTTTTGTTGCGATTCTTGATTTGTATATCACCAATGACACAACAAATACTTGGGTTCATTTAACTTATGGTACGATTCTAATACACCGACTGCTAACTTGAAATATTGATTTGTTGTAAATAAAGATGTGCATAAATACCTGATCCCATAAAAAAATCTTGGTGTTAAGAGATAATTTGCAAACAGTAAAACAACATCATGATTACCTTATTGCATGAACTATTTGATAACGTCATACTATTGGAGCCTTCAATATCTATGGATTCAAATAATGTCATTTAAAAGAGGTAAAAAAATTAAATAATCATTCCTCTATCCAAAACTCAAGAGCGGATCCTTAATCCTTAGTACTTTTATTATTTTGATTTCTTAGTTATAGTATAAATTTTTCTTTATAATTTAAACCACATAAAGCCCATCTTTTAAGAAATATAATCTTAAAAACTTTAAAAAACTTCTATGTGGATTGAATTCAGAATCCAGATAAATTTATTACTTGACATAACCTACACTTGGGTTTGAAATCTTAAAGTTGTAGCAAGTTTTGGGGGTAGTAGCTCGGGAAGGCAAGGTAGACATTCAGGTTTGTAAATATTTTTCCTTTATAAATATTATGTGTTTGTTTTCTTTACAGTTATATGTTCATATGGTATCATAATCATAATTCTCATCGTTTAGTTAGAAATAATTCTGAAAATTTGTTTATAAATTTATTTATGTCACATCCACATACTTCCACTATGACTGAAAATGAAAGTGTTTAGGATGAAAATAAAAATCAACAGGTGCATAACATGTGTTGCTACTTGCAACCTCAAATTTTTTCTCGTTCTTGTTTCATTTTTCCTCTCAATGCAAATAATTTTTTAATTCAAGCTAGGTATGATCCCTTTACTTTCTAATTTTCATGGTTTAGACTCTGAAAGCCCTTACTTACATCTGAAAGAATTTGATGAAGTATGTGTCACTTTTGAAAATCAAACTTTTACAAATGAGACTGTTAAGTTGAAATTATTTCCTTTTTCTTTAAAAGATGAAGCAAAAACTTGGATTAACTCTTTAAAACCTAGGTCAATTGACACTTGACAAGAAATGTAGGCTGAATTTTTGAAAAAATTCTTTCTAACTGTTAAAACTAATATTTTGAAAAGACAAATCCAAAATTTTTCTCAAAATTCTAATAAAGCTTTCTTTCAATGTTGGGAAAGATTTAAAGATTTATTAAATTCATGCCCACATCATGGTTTTGAAAATGACGCTTAATTAGTTTTTTTTATAAAGGTTTAACTCTTGAAACAAAATAATTTGTTGTAACAATATGTAATGGTGAGTTCCTTGATAAAGAACCTGATGAAGCCATATAATATTTAGACCATTTGGTAGAAAACTTTCAATTATGGCATAGTGTTAATTCTTACGAATGTTCTATTAGATCTAATCTTGCTAATTATAAAAAAGAAAAATATAACCTTAGTCAAGAAGAAGATCTAAATGCTAAGATTGCTAGTTCAACAAGAAAAGTTGAAGTCATGGAACTTAAAAAAGTAAAAGAAATCAAATATGTGCAAGAAGAAGAAGTTTGTAACATTTGTGAAACTTAAGGGACACTCCACCAATGAATGCCAAATATTCCAGCACAAGCAAATGTCATGAGCACATTCAAAGGCCTTTTCATTCTCTATATTCTGAAACTTACAATCCACATTGAAGAAATCATTTCAATTTTAGCTGACGAGATGAGAATCGTACACAACTACTACATTCACAAACCACCAAACTTTTCTTCTTATCTAACTCCACATACAAAATCCCTTTAGAAGACTTTGCAAAAATTTATGCATGAACAAACAAACATAAATAACCAGACTTCACAAACCATTAATGAGATCAAAAGCATACTTTCAACACTGACAACTTTTTTGCGTACTCATGAAAAATGTAAATTTCCTGCTTAACCTCAACATAATCATTCCACTATGTATCATGTTTCTTTTTCAGGTGAAAATTCAATCAAGGAGGCTAATTTGATCACAACTCTTCGACATGGAAAAGTTGTTGACAAGAATATTTATCCTAAGAAGAATCTAAAGTTGGTAATTACTCCTAATCCTCACCCTTATACTTATGTAACACCTTCATCTTTTCCTAATAGGTTAGCAAATTCTAACAAAAATGAGCAAGACAAGGAGATTCTTGAGACTTTTGAAAAGTGGAGGTAAACTTCCCTCTTCTTGATGCAATCAAGCAGGTGTCTTGATATACTAATTTCCTCATAAAGCTATGTTGAAGGGGGATAATAAAGTAAGAGTGGGGGAGAATCTTTATATGGTTCATTAAATAAAACTCCTCTAAAGTGTAATGATCTGAGCACTTTTATCATCCCTTGTACCATTGGTAAGACTAGATTTGAAAAATGCATGTTAGATTTGGTAACATCAATTAATTTTATGCCATATTCTATTTATGCTTCTCCAAATATAGGACCTTTAAAAGAAATTGATGTTATCATACAATTGGCTGATAGATGTAATTCATATCCAATAGGGTTGTGGAAGATGTTCTTATGCAGGTAAATGAATTAGTTTTCCCTACTAATTTTTATGTTCTTGAGATGGAGGATGACATATGCCCTAATCCTATACACATTCTTTTGGAAAGACCATTCATGAAAACAACCTGAGCTAAAATTGATATTCATGATGGTACTCTTACTATGGAGTTTGATGGTGAGTTTATAAAATATAATATTTTTGAAGCTATGAGATATCCTACTAACGTGAATGTTATTTCTGCAATTGACATTATTGATCCCAAGTCACAACAAATGCTTGAGTTCACTAGCAAGGACGGAGTGGAGGTTACTTTACAAAAACATTTCCTTGTGGAGGATTTAAAAGAAAAGAAGTTGGTTGTAAAAATATTGGGGGATGTGGAAAATGATGTAACGGGGCAGGATTTATTGCCAAAAAAATCAAGGTATGATGTCTTTTATGATGAATTCACAATATCTAATGAGAGGCTTCTATCTTCTGTAGTGCAGACATCTACAATGGAGCTTAAACTAATCCCGGACCATTTTAAATATATCTACTTGAGTGAGAAAGAAATAATACATTGCTAAAGACCTCATTAAAATACAAATAGACAAACTTATTTGGGTGCTTCAAAATTATAAGACGGTGATTGGATGGATGATGACTTTGGCAACATATGTTAATGACTGATGAAGGAGACAATGTTGGACTACAGACATTAAACCAAACGCTTATTGGAAAGCAACCTAACGAATGAAAAAGAAGACTCTGAGAGCCGATAATCACATATTTGCTCTTTTACTCTCATTCTCTCTTCTTTTTTCCATTTAATTTTTTTTACCTTTTTCTATTTTATTTTGTCATAATAAAAAATGCATGCTGCACATGGTAGTTACTTTTAGATAAAGAAAACCGCTGCAAAGATCTTGCAGTATGGATTTTATTGACCCACTCTTTTCAAAGACACTTACACTTTTTGCAAAAGTTATGAAAATGATAAAAAATCAGGATCCTTCCTGGTTAAGAGGTAGATAACGATACTTCGTAGCTACTGAAGTCGGACTTATCAGTTTTCCAAATAACTAATATAAAAAAGTGCAAATTTCTTAATAGTGGTTTCTAAAAATTGAGAAAATAAATTCAATTCATTAAGGATGGATTGAGTACGCAGTCTCTAGATGATATTCGATTGACTATTAAGCCACATTCTTATAGATTCGTACATCGTTCAATTCTTGATTTATAAAATCACTTTCGGGGTGAATATGAGTGTTATAGTCTTGGGAATCTGATATTAAAAGACCCTATTTGCCAGTTTATAAGAAAATTAGATGGAAAGGGCATTTAAAGGGCATTTATAAAGGGCATTTAAGCCGTTATTGGATGTAAAACTAGAGAAAGATATGAGTCACAGACGCAACTACGTGTACCTTAACTTTTAGTTAATTTTTTTCAAATTTCGTGTCCTTATTTTCAACCTTTATGACAAAATAAAAAGACATGCAATAAATTCATTCCCTGTTCACACCTCAATAAATAATATTGTACTTACTCTATTTTCACATGACTCACTTTAAAAAAAAAAACAGCAGAAAGAAAAAATTAAAGTCTCTTCCACTTGCAAGTTCAATTGTATTTGTATCTTTCATGGAACCAATAAAAAAAATGGTGAGTTTATAGGGGTAGCCAATAACCTTGTTAGAACGTTAGCAAAAAGAAAAATTCATTTAGTATATGGGAGAGGCAATCTGGGGTCAATGGGGAAAGTTGTTACATCTGCTCATGTAGGAGGAGTCAAATTTTTAGAAATTATCCCAAAACCTTTAACAATATAAAATATCATATGTATGACAATTGGAGATGAGCTAAAAGTGTCACATATTCAGAACAGAATGCCTAACATGTTAAACAATATAGATATATTCATCACCCTACCTGGTGGTTTTGGTACACTGGAGAAGTTATTCTAAGTTATCACTTGGGCACAACTCAACATTTACTAGAAACCTGTAGGTATTCTTAATGTTAATGATTTCTTTAATGGTTTGCTATCTTTTATAGATAATGCTATAGAAAAATTTTTTATTTCACCGTCTACGAGATGAATTCTTAGTTTTGTTCTTACACATGACCAACTGATTGATCAACTTCTAGCATATGTGCTAGAACCTTATACAACATTGGCTCGTGTGGATTGGTCCAACAGGGACAATGGTAAAAAATACAAAATGAATTTGACTCTCAACATGTGAAATTTATCCTTAATGGTTTCAACAAATAGTATATATATTATGTTGTTTTAGCTTTATTTCCCAATAAGTCACATTTCAGGTAATATCTTCTAAACTCTACTTTCCTATATATTTTCGATATTGGGGACAATGTCTTGATCAGGTCAGGAGAGGGGATAGATGATATCATGTCTTGTATATTCAATATGTATTTTTCAGGTTTTTTTTAAATTTAAGCTTGTTTTCTTTTGTGTCTGTTGAAATCATGAAAAAGAGTGGCAAAAGAAAGGGTAACTTTAACACTATTGAAACGTACCCCTATATTTCTTTTTGCATAACATAGCAAGTTTGTGAAGTTTTTAACAAAAAGTTTGTGAATTGTCAATTTTTTTGAGTCGTAGAAGTTCTTCCAACTTCAATGATTAAAATTAAGCACAAATAATGTGGTTTGATTGATAATAAGTGTTGTTTTGGAGTTTGATGTTGTTCTTAGGTTAATATATGTTTGTGATAATTATACTCAAATATTTTTGCACAAATAGTTATGTTATTCGGTGTGGAGACAAGCATGTCAAAATATGTAGTTCTTATGCCCTCGCTTTAATTATCACTTGGATTTTCGGCATGTAGGGGTTGACTGTTAAAACTTTTTCTTTGGTCTATCAAGGGGAATGACTTGTTGGACAAGTGGAGCAAGCCAAGCATCTATTGGATTTGCTCCATACAAATGTATGTGGGCCACTAAATATTAGTGCCGAGAGAACTATAACTACTTCTTAACCTTTATCGATGACTTCTCTAGGTATGTTTATGTGTACATTATAAGGTATAAGTTAAATTCTTTGAAAAGTTTAAAGAAGTCAGAAATGAAGTAGAGAAACAAACTAGCTTTAGTATAAAGACTATTCGATCTAATCGAGGATGTGAGTACTTAAGTACAGAGATTTTAGAGTATCTAAGAGAGAATGAGATTCTCTTACTGTGGATTCCTCCTTCTATTCCATAACTTAACAGAGTTATGAAATACAAGAATCGAACCTTGTTGGACATAGATCAATTTGTGATGAGTTTCACTTCATTATCTTTTTCATTATGGGGCTATCCCTTATAAATGGTGGCATACCTATTGATAAGTTAGTTTTATACCAATAATTCATATGTCTTTTTATTAATATTTGGTTTGTTTTCAAATATTTTTGTTACTTTTTATGTATTTAGTTTGAAATCTTGTAGGTAATGACAAAAAGGAAAGAAAATGGAAAGAAACCAAAAACTTGGTTGAAATGTTGAAGAATCTGAATTGTGGTGCAACTGATGACAATTTTTGTATTTCAATCATAACTCTTTGCTCAAATATTATTTTGACTTGATTCTTAAACCAATAAAAAAAAAGAGATATATCTATAACTTCTATATTTATCACAAAATCCAATTCTATTTATCTCAATAAGAAATATCGAGTTAAAGAGTCAGCACTAGGCTGCAATTTTCGACTATGACACATCTTGGTATTTCAGCCATAACTATTTTCACATATGTCATAATTAGTTGATTCAAGTTCCTATGGAAAACCACGACATAGGCCACAATTCGTATGAAGACACAAAAAGTCAGTTCAATTTAAAAAGTGGTCCACAATGGGTTTAAAAAGGCTGAAGAAGCTAAAGATAGTACTTAGCTATGCTAGGCTGTCTAGTCAGCGCCTACACATTGCCACATGGATAAAAGGGGCAAAATGGGTTTTTAGCCCTCTTGAGGGCTTGTCCCATCTAATTTTAAGGACCCCAAAGAGTCTCCAAAGGAAGGAGGGGACGTTAGAAGTTGTTCTTGGATAGAAGAAGGTTGCTGGATAGTGAGAGCTTGCTGCTGGACAGAGAACTATTCTTGGAGAGAAAAGTGAGCCATTATTGGAGACAAGGAGAGCTTTAACCATTTCTTCCATTTCACAAATTGGTGAACAATTTCCATGCTCTTTATTATGTATTTCTTGATGTTATTTTCATACATGATGAGCTAAACATTTCTTTCTAGAAGATGATGTAACCTTATTTGATCATATGTATTGAATTCCAAATATTATTAGCTCAAGTTATTCATCTTGTTTGTGTTATCTTGTGTAATACCCAATCGTCACACTACTCACTTGGCCAATGTGATTCATACACTACATGCTACTTATATGCTAATTTGCATTAACATCTACATCGCATCTTTTATAACATTCTTAATCATTATACCTCTAATGCTATCACTTGATATTAGTGGTTGAGATCTTATAACCTAATTAATAAATTCTATATTTAAATAAGAAAAAGAATAGATTGGTCGATATATTGGATATTCATAGGTTATATGTTATAATTTTGGAAGTGTTAAAGGTGTTACTAGTAAGTTTATATGATTCTATTTAATTAGATCAAAGTGTTTTAAAAGTATACATCCATGGATTAACATACTTGGGATATTGGACATGATATAATGTGATTTAAGTGTCATAATACAAGGACCATATGTGTATATGATTTTAGAAATGCAAACTAGACAATCATTTAAGAATCGGATGTTAATCGATTTGGAGATCAAGTGAACGGACATAGGAATTACCTATGGGAATGAATGGTGACTAAGATAGATTGCAACCAAATAAGAATATGTGAGACACACAAGATTAGGGTTGCAAGAAAAGGGAGAAAATCAGATTATACCATTACATGCCACCTCATGCTTTCTTATTAAGCTTAAGCTAACATCTAAAGCTAACACCTCAAACCCTTCACCTTTAAGGCACGAACAGACCCTCATTTTAGCCATTTTCATCTTCCAAAAAACACCTTAAGGTATCCAAGTGCTCCAAATTGATTTCAAGTTGAAATAAAAGCAAGAAAAATAAAGGAGAAGTGATTAGCATCAAGTTTAACCTTAAAATCTGCATAGGTAACACTTATCTATAGATTTGCCTTTGGTTTTCAGATTATTCTGAATGGTTTTATTGCTTAATAAGCTTTCAATATCTCTTATAAAAGTGTTAGGAATTTTTTAGTTAGACTTTGGTGTACAAAGAAAGGGTTTTTGATGACAAACACTTAATAGAAAATACTAGTGGCAGAAACTGTCACCTGACTGTTTTCTTGTGTTTTAGGCTTCAAAAGTGTACGGTATATTGAATAAAACCTATAATTATTATCATTTACATGTCCATATATGATTTAAGAGTATTTTAATAAATTTTGATCGATTAGAAATTGAAATAGAATGATATTGGAGAAACACTCAAACTGCCAAAGTAGCAAAATCTGTTTTGGTATGCTGTGAGGGAGACTGAATTAGGGTAGCTAAATCCATTCATTTTGGTAAGAATATAACCTGGTTGTCTCTATGTATATTTTATATAAGTGTGGTAAACATTTGGGAGAGATTGAATATAAGTAAGGGTGCCAAAACCATTAATGTCATGAAGTATGCAAAACTATCACCGTAGGAAAAATCTGTTTCAGTATGCTGTGAAGGGAGTTGAACTTGGGAAGCTATATCCATGAGTTTTAGTCATTCTATGACATGGTTACATTTTGTTTGATGTTATCTAAGTGTGATAAAAATTTGGGAGTGAATGAATATGTCTATGGGTGTTAAAATCATCATGCAAATTAATGTGACAGAAAGAAAATGTGAAGTGGTGAATCTGTCCTATTTGGTTCATTGACATGTTCCAGCATAGATGTGGTGCATTTGATCCCTAACATTTAGAAAAATATTGTAAGAGTTAAAATACATCAATTAAGTGAGGTTAGTATACATTTAAGATGTGGAACAAAGGTACGTAGGAGGTTGTATTCGGTTATAGTTTCTAAGTGGTAAGGTTGTTTAGTTAAATTGATATTCAAGATCTTTATACTACATTAGGTTTAGTGAACTTGTTAATTGAGAATGGTGATTGATATCTTGTATTTTTACAAATTATTTTACATCTAGGGTTGGGGAGTAATACTTAAGAAACCTAGAAGTAACACACAACCGATCAAAGGTAAGTAAAGATTCATTTGCAACTACAATGCATAGACATAGTAAATATGTAATTTCTATGTAATACCATAGATCATATGTGTGTAGCAGAGGGCACGCATTACTGTCATTCATGTCCATTGAGCATACATACATGGGCATTGGCATGTGCATGCATTATATACAAGCATTGTGATAAATCTTGCATTGCACGACATGATTTTGAGAAAGGAAAATATTTTACTGACCACTACTAGTGCACCGAAGCATGCATGGATTTGCATAGTTGTATGCATGGATTTGCAGGTTCGCGTGCATGGATTTGCATGCGCATGAGTGTGCATGGATTTGCATGCTTTTATGATTATTGGCCATTGGATTATGGCGATGTGCAGAGCTCTTTTTTCAGTGCATGAGATAATAGCATTGGTTAGGGGCCCAAGAAAGAAATGATTTTGAGAGAAATATTTTGATGCATGGAATTACATTGTGGGCATAGCATTTTGAGATGCATGACTTGATATTGTGGATTATTCTTTAACATGCATAATCTTTACTTGTTGAGCGTTAGCTCATATAGTTTGTGCATTGTAGGTGGTCTGGTAATACTTGATACCATAGACTTACTGGGCAAGCTGTTGGGGTTCCTACAGGTTCTGAGGATCAGTGTACACGGATGACGACCCGTTGGGTTGTGTTGTGGGCATATTCTAATTTTTACATTCATTATTATTATGTAAATTGTTGACTATATATAAACAATATTTTTCTATATACAGAGTTATATGTGAGAAAACACTTTACTGTTTCTCAAAGTGCTATATTTGACAAAAGTAAATAAATATATATATATATATATACACACATGCACACACATGTGCTACCTTGTCAAAATTATTGTTATACCAATATCTATATTTAGTGGTGGGGGTGTTACATCTTGTTTAGTATTGCATTTTGATTATTTGGCCATTAATTGAGAGTTTTTGATGTATGAGATTAGATTCGATACTCGAGAGAGGGAATATTTTGCATGATCATAAAGATAACACCACCTAGGAATCATAGAGTTGAGAAGCTTATGAAACCTTTGAAGTTTTGAAGAAGAATTCATTGAACCTTTGTACAGTTTTATTCTTGAGCTTTTATAGAGATATTGAAATTCATATTAGAACTTATAATCAATTCGGCACTCGAGAGAGGAAATTGATGAGCTTAGAAATTCTTGACTTGAATTAGTATATTTTGGAAGGAAGAACATAGGTGATAATTAGGTGAGTCATTCCTCTAGAATTCCTTGTTCATAAGGTGTTGTATAACTTCTAAAAACTCTAGTCTTGTTTTTTGTAATTTTATTTTTTTCTACTTTATTTAATCATCACTTGATTCTCTAAATAAAATTGAGACTATTTCAACTACAATACTTGCTGCAATTTTTGATTACAATCCTTGTGGATACTTAACTCAACTCACTGTTGTATTAAAACTTGACACCGTGCACTTGCGGTATGCAATATATTTCACGAACAAGTTTTTGGCGCCGTTGCCGGGGATTGTTTTATCATAATTTCATTAATATTGTAAAGACTTAGTCTTGATTTTAGTTTAGATTATTTTTATTTTCTTCCCATATTTTGATGTGGTCTTGCCTTGCATTGGTATATATGTATTTGTATGCACAAGGCTAGGAGTCTTGAAGCGATGGCTACTAATAGCTATCAATGGCCTTCCGAGAGGTCTTCCATTGAAAAGGTTGTCGATGTTCTTGAGGTAGATCCGTTTAGACAATTAGCTGCATAAATTTCTTTTCTTTCTAACCAATTTGCAGCTTGGACTTCTAATGGAGCTTCTCAAGGAATGAATTCAATGGCATCTACTAGCACTTCATTTATGGAAACTAAAAGTGAGAAAAAGGAAGCATTGGAGGATTTGTTATGCACTTTCTTTGGCAAAACAAGAGCCCGATTCAATAAGAATGAAGCAAAAATAGACAACATCGGGACTCAATTGGGGCAACTAGCTTCAAGTTTAGGAGCTCAAATGAATTTAATAGAAAATCAAATTGGACAGCTTGCAACTAAAATTAATGCTAAAAAGCATAAAGAAAACTTTCCAAGTGAAATGAAAATCAATCTAAGGGAGCATTGCAAAGCTATCCAACAACAACAAATCGAGGAGTGCGAAACTATTGAAAAGTGCAATGCCATCTTGCAAGAGAAGCCATCTCAAGTGCTAGCCAATTCAGGGAGTTTCATTATCCCTTATTCAATTGGAAACTCTACTTGTGAAATAGCATTATGTGATCTAGATGCAAGTACTAATTCAATTTAATTGTTTAATTTCAGAAAGCATGCACTAGATAAAGTAAGGCCTACTAGGGTGACTCAAGATATGCTTGACAATGGTGACCAATTCTTGTGCTCTACAGATTTTTTCATTTTTAATACGGAAAAGATAGGTACATCTTTACCATGTTTGGAAGACCATTCGCAGTAATGGGGATACACTTATTGATGTCCAAAAGGCCCTTGATGCAACTCTGGATTATCCTCGCCTTGCCTTTCTAAAAGGATTACCTACACTCTTAGAGCACACAAAGATGTAGCATGATAAACACTTATTTTTAGATCCGGGATGAGTAAAGAAGATAGTCTAGCTAAAGACTATAAACCAAGCGCTTCTTGGGAGGCAACCCAAGTCTTTTTTTCCTTTGCTTTTTAATAATTTCTTAGTTAGTTTTTGAAATATGTTCGCTTTTTAGATTTAGGCATGTTTAGCTATTGTATTTCTTTGTTTATGTTTGTATTCTCACTTTCGTTGCTTTTGCCCATAAGCTTTGATGCTTTCTTTTCTTGTGTAGGTGGATGTCAACTTGGTAATATGTGTGGATCTCCCATGAACTCCAAGTGCATCATCTATTGGAAAGGGGAGTTTCTTATTTCCACCTCTTATGTGCTTTAATTTTTTAAACATTGAGGACAATGTTAATTTTAAAGTTGGCGATGGATTTGTATTTTGTGTGTTTGAGCTTTATATGAAAAACTGAATCAAAATTTTCAATTTGTATTACACATGTTGAGTGATGAGAGTCCAAGAGCAAGCATGCTTTGTTGACAAACTAAGTTGAGTTCATGTTTTGTGATTGAATGAATAACTTAATTACAGATTGCCTATGATGATGCCTAATTGATATTGTATAGAGTCTAGAGGAAAGAAAGATTGCTAGTCTTATGACATGGTGATTCATATGTGTATTTGATCCTTGTCATGAATGATGAATTTTTATTGAGCACATCGTGTCAAAATCTTGTGAATTACATGCTACTTGGTGTTGGATATTGCTTCCAATGAGTTGTATTGGTCATTTTGAGGTGTTCTAGAACTTGCTTGATTACTTTTTGAGGCGAAATTCTAGATAACTACAAACTTGAAAATAATTTAGGCCCATCTTTGAATCGTTTATGCCATTCAAGCCTACCATGATCACACTTCTATTTACTAGTTACCCCTTTGAGTTGCTTTCCAAAGAATGGTATATGCAAGGCATATGAATGACCACCATTCGACTTCATTTCTTGAAACTCACTATACCAACCCTTTATAGTCTGAAAACCAATGATTGTCCCTAAGAGAGCTTAAAGTATGCCATTTTGTGCACAATCTTATCAAAGAATCATATGGAGACATGTTGAGGGAGTGGGTGAATATATTTAGGAGTATGAGCAAGGAAAATTAAAATAAAATAAAATAAACACACAACTTATGTTGATGAAAAGAAATAAGTTTGGGGGTTGTGAAAGAAAAAGAATAAGAAAATGAAGCCTTGGGATTCAGGAAAAAAAAAAGAAGAAAAAAAAGAGAAAAAAAAAGATTATGAAAAAGAAAAGCATGAATCCTAAAGAAAAAAAAACATTGGAAAAGAGAAAAGAAAGGAGGAGAGTGAGATTTTATGTGCAATGCTTTATGCTCTTTTACGTTGTTTATCCCTATCTTTCTTTGTAAGCCAATACCTAGGCTTTGCGTTACAAGCTTATTGAAGTTCTTTTGATCCAAGTTTGCAAGTGTCTATATTAGTGCAGAATTTGTATGAAAAGCAAGCATATGGAACACCTAGAACTCCTTTGCTTAGATTATGAGAATCATTGGTTGTGAAATCATACCTAAAATGCATGCATGGAACTTAAGCTTGACACTTCACACACACACATTTTGAATTCATGACTAGATAAATGAAGCAAAAGTTTTGTAATGTCATTTGACTAGATTTGTGACTAACCTTTAGATTCATGTGCAATAAAAAATTGATGAGGCATTTGAATTGGTTGATCAAGTTTAGTAATTCATGACCAAAGTATGAGCCGATGATTGTTTGATTTTGAGTTTTCCTCGAGGACGGGTAAAAAGTAAAGTTTGGGGGTATTTGATAAGTTGGTTTTATACCAATAATTCATATGCCTTTTTATTAACATTTGGTTTGTTTTCAAGTGTTTTTGTTAATTTTTATATATTTAGTTTAAAATCTTGTAGGTAATGACAAAAAGGAAAGAAATTGGAAAGAAACCAAAAACTTGGTTGAAATGTTGAAGAATCTGAATTATGGTGCAACTGATGATAGTTATTGTATTTCAATCATAACTCTTTGCTCAAATATGATTTTAACTTCATTCTTAAACTAATAAAAACACAAGAGATATATCTATAACTTTTATGTTTATCAAAAAATCCAATTCTATCGATCTCAATAAAAAACATCGAGTTCAATAGTCAGCACTGGGCTGCAATTTTTGACTATGATATATCTTGGTATTTTAGTCATAACTGTCTTCACAGATGTCATAATTAGTTGATTCAAATCCTTGTGGAAAGCCAAGACATAGCCCACAATTAGTATGAAGACAGAAGAAGCCGGTTCAGTCTAAAAAGTGGTCCACAATGGGTTTAAAGAGGCTGAAGACGCTAAAGATAGTGCCTAGCTGTGCCAGGCTGTCCAGTCAGTGCCTACACATTGCCACACAGATAAAAGGGGTAAAATGGGTTTTTAGCCCTCTTGAGGGCTTCTCCTATCTGATTTTAATGACCCAAGAGCCTCCAAAGGAAGGAGGGGATGTGAGAAGTTGTTCTTGGATAGAAGAAGGTTGCTGGATAGTGAGAGCTTGCTGCTGGACAGAGAGCCATTCTTGGAGAGAAAAATGAGCCATTCTTGGAGACAAGGAGAGCTTCAACCATTTCTTACATTTCACAAATTGGTGAACAATTCCATGCTCTTTATTATGTATTTCTTGATGTTATTTTCATACATGATGAACTAAACATTTCTTTCTAGAGGATGATGCAACCTTATTTGATCATATGTTTTGAATTCCAAATATTATTAGTTCAAGTTATTCATCTTGTTTGTGTTATCTTGTTTAGTATTACATCTTGATTATTTGACCATTAATTGAGAGTGTTTGATGTATGAGATTCGATACTCAAGAGAGGGAATATTATACATGATCATAAAGATAACACAACCTCGGAATCATAGAGTTGAGAAGCTTATGAAACCTTTGAAGTTTTGAAGAAGAATTCATTGAACCTTTGTAGAGTTTTATTCTTGAGTTTTTATAGAGATATTGAAATTCATATTAGAACTCATAATCAATTCGACACTCGAGAGAGGGAATTGATGAGCTTAGAAATTCTGGACTTACATGTATTGTTGACTTGAATTAGTATATTTTGGAAGGAAGAACATAGGTGATAATTAGGTGAGTCAATCCTCTAGAATTCCTTGTTCATAAGGTGTTTGTTGTATAACTTCTAAAAACTGTAGTCTTATTTTTTGTAATTTTATTTTTTCTACTTTATTTAATCATCACTTGATTCTCTAAATAAAATTGAGACTATTTGAACTACAATACTTTATGTAATTTTTGATTACAATCCTTGTGGATATGATACTCAACTTACTGTTGTATTAAAACTTGACACCGTGCACTTGCGGTATGCAATATATTTCACGAACACCTATTAAACAGGATGCTATCTAAAGCCATGCCCAAAACACCATATGATATATGGTGTGGTAAGACATATTTCTATAAATACGTTTAGGGTATAGGAGTGTGTTGCTAATGTGAAGCAGCTAGTGGGAGATAAGTTGGATATGAGATCCAACTTATGCAACTTTGTGGGATATCCAAATGAGTCTATTGGATTCTACTTCTACGACGCTGTTCGTGAAATACTTTGTAAACCGCAAGTGTACGGTGTCAAGTTTTAATACAATGGTAAGTTGAGTATCGTATCCACAGGGATTGTAATAAAAAATTACATTAAGTACCGTAGTTCAAATAGTCCTAATTTTATCTAGAAAATCGAATGATGATTGGTAAACAAGGTAAAAAAATAACAAAATGTAAAGGTAATAGTAGAGTTGTTAGAAGCAATACAACAAACACCTTATGAACAAGAAATTCTAGAGGAATGACTCACCTAATTATCACCTATGTTCTTCCTTCCAAAACATACCAATTCAAGTCAACAACACATGTAAGTTAAGAATTCCTAAGCTCATTAATTCCCTCTCTCAAGTGCTGAATTGATTATGAGTTCTAACATGAATTTCAATATCTTTATAAAAATTCAAGAATAAAACTCTACAAAAGTTCAATGAATTCTTCTTCAAAAACTTCAAAGGTTTCATAAGCTTTTCAACTCTATGATTCCTAGGTTGTGTTACCCTTATGATCATGTATAATCTTCCCT
The DNA here is from genome assembly GCA_019321725.1 of Paulownia fortunei. Taxonomy (NCBI): domain Eukaryota; kingdom Viridiplantae; phylum Streptophyta; class Magnoliopsida; order Lamiales; family Paulowniaceae; genus Paulownia; species Paulownia fortunei. The sequence goes on along the minus strand of CM033107.1, from coordinate 11,730,173 downwards.
CTCTCGAGTATCGAATTTCATACATCAACAATCTCAATTAATGGCCAAATAATCAAGAAGCAATACTAAACAAGATAACACAAACAAGATGAATAACTTGAACTAATATTAATTGGAATTCAAAACATATGATCAAATTAGATTACATCATCCTCTATAAAGAAAAGTTTAGTTTATAATGGATGAATACAACTTCAATAAATAAATAAGAAAGAACATGGAAATTGTTCACCAATTTGTGAAGTGAGAGAAATTGTTGAAGCTCTCCTTGTCTCCAAGAGTGGCTTCCTCTTCTTCAAAAATGAATTTCTTCTCTCCAAGCTGCTCCTTCTTTCTTGTTTCAGAAAAATGAATACCCCTCTTTCTAAGAAACCCCCTGTCCTTTTAACTCATTTCAATTATTCTTTCTCCAAAAAATTCCTGAAATTCCTCATCTTTTCATGGCTTATCCCCCATTTTCTCTCCACCAAATCCATTTTCTATGTAAGTTGTCCCCCAAGAAGTCCACAAAGTCTCTTTTAGAAGTTGACTTTAATAGTTTTTGTCCAAAATCCGAGTCAAAAGATCACACTTTCAGAATTTTCAAATCGTTCGGCGCCTAGGCACAGAAGAACGGTGCCTAGGCGCCATATATTCTATTTTAGCACTTTAGATGGCACCTAGGCGCCCTGTTTTGGTGCCTAGGTGCCTTCCATTCTATTTTGGCAGCTTCAGATGGTGCCTAGGTGCCCTGTTTTGGCGCCTAGGCGCCGTTGCTGTTGTTTTTCCCTCCTCCACTTCAGTACTCTTACACTCTTCAGCCCCTTTCAAGTACTTTTTGTCCTCTTTAAAGGATGAAATGGCTTTTGACATCTTGGAATGAATTGTATCTATATGTCTTGGATTTCCATAGGAACTTGAATCAACTACATATGACATCGGTGGACAGAGTTATGCCTGAAATACTAAGATGTGTCATCCCACAAAATTGCAGCCTGGGCTGACTCTTGAACTTACTTTTTCTCATTGAAATAAACCAAATTGGATTTTGTGGTAAACATATAACTTGTAGATCTATCTCTTTTCGTTCCAATGGATCAAGAACCAATTTGATATGAATTTGGGGTGAGAGTTATGATTGAAATACAAAAACTGCCATCAGTAGCACCACAATTCAAAATTTTCAACATTTCAACCAAGTTTTTGATTTCTTTCCATTTTCTTCTCTTATTGTCATTACCTACAAGATTTCAAAATAAATGCATAAAAATTAACAAAAACACTTGAAAACAAACCAAATGTTAATCAAAAGGTATATGAATTTTTGGTATAAAACTAACTTATCAGACGTCTCAGAACAAAAGGTGTTTGTTTCGAGGAATGCCACCTTCCTTGAAGAAGAATTTCTTTCAGAGAAAAGTTGCAAAGTCATGGAATTTGAAAAAGTTCAAGAACCACAGAATGCCCCAACTGCCGTAGTAGATGACACACCAGCTAATGCTGGGCTCTCTGAAGCACAACCATTGTGTAGATCCGAAAGGGTCTCAAAGGTACTTAATAGGTACGGATTTTTATTAGAGAATAAAGAAGAGGGACTCACTTTGGATAATGATCCAAGAAGCTATGGAGAAGCGATGTTTGACATCGACTTGGAGAAGTGGCAAGAAACTATGTAATCCGAGATGGAATTTATGTACTCCAACGAGGTATGGACATTGGTGGACCCACCATAGGAAACTATTCCCATTGGCTACAAATGGGTCTACAAGCTAAAGCTTGGAGTAGATAGAGAGGTAGGGACATATATAGCACGCTTGGTTGCAAAAGGTTACACTAAAAAAAAGAATTGATTATGAGAAAACCTTTTCACCAGTTGCGATGCTTAAATCCATCCGGATTTTGCTAGCCATATCTGCATATTATGATTATGAGATATGACAAATGAATGTGATAACTGCTTTCCTTAATGGAAATATTAAGGAAGAGATCTACATGAAGCAGCCAGAAGGCTTCATATCCAGTAGGAGCGAGCAAAAGGTTTGCAAGCTCCAGAGATCCGTTTATGGACTCAAATAGGTTTTGAGGAGTTGGAACATCCGGTTTGATGAAATAATCAAAATGTTTGATTTTTATAAGAACACAGATGAAACATGTGTCTACAAGAAGGTTAGTAGGAGGGCAGTTATGTTTGTTGTGCTCTACATTGATAACATCCTACTAATTGGGAATGATGTTGGGATGTTGCAGTCAACAAGAACTTGGTTGTCTAAATAGTTTTCCATGAAGGACTTAGGAGATACATCTTTTATCCTAGGGATAAAGATCTATAGAGATAAATCTAGAAGGATGATGAGACTGTCCCAATCTATGTACTTAGATAAAGTGCTAAAATGGTTTATCATGGAGGAATCCAAATGAGGATTCCTACCCATGAGTCATGGGATTTCACTCTCTAAGGCTATGTCTCCCAAGACACCTGAAGAGAGAGAAATGATGAATCACATACCTTATGCATTCACAATAGGGAGCATAATGTATGCAATATTGTGTACAAGACATGATATCACACATGTTCTAAGTGTCATGAGCAGATATTAGTCAAATTTAGGGGAAGAGCACTGGAAAGTCGTTAAGATGATCTTCAAGTACTTAAAAAGGACAAAGGATATCTTTTTGATATATGATAATGGAGAACTAAAATTGGAGAGATATACGGACTCTAGTTTTTAGTTCGTATAGATGACTCAAAGTCCTTGTCTAGATACATATTCACCTTGTCTCGACACAAAGGCTTTGCTAGCAATTATTTCAAACTTGTTCTCACTTTAAAAGAATGATTAATCTAATGATATGATTGTATGTGGGAATAGAATGGGTATTCCTAGGTCCATTTTCATTCACATAATTGGTATAATCTAGTAGTAGGAATATTCATTTTTATGACATGATTGTATGTGGGAATAGAATGGGTATTCCTAGGTCCATTTTCATTCACATAATTGGTATAATCTAGTAGTAGGAATATTCATTTTTATAGGAATCTCCATCCTCAAAAGTACGAATTAGTCATTTTTTTCCTCCCTATGGGTTTAATTATTCTCAATATAAACTCATATTTGTTTTGATAAAATTATCTTTCTAAACATAACAAATATTTTGAATAAAATTTGAGACCGACCCATCAAATTTTTTTATGAACTTGAATATAAACCCACTCCGAACTTAAAATCTATCGGGTTGGACCCGCTAGACCTATTTTATTATTTTAAAAATATTAAAATATTTTTTAGAAACATTATCACCATAACAAGAGAAAATAATGTTACTAATAGAAAATTATTTATTTATATTTTAATTATTTAAAAGTTAAAATTTCAAACATATTTATTACTTTTACATATATTAACATAAACTATTTATGAATTTTATATTGTTATTATAAGAGTACTATATTTATTTTAGTATATATGTAACATGCATATTATATATATATATATATATATATATATATATATACATCACATAAATACATAATAAATAAAAAATATATGTTGAATATTTTAATAAATTGTATTCAGACAAAAAATAAAAATTTGACAAAAAATAAAAATAAATTTTTTTATAAATAATATTCTTATAAGATTGCTGTGGGGCATGGTCGCGCATATGATTGCTGATTGCTTGACAATCACAAAAGGGGTATATTGGATGTTGCACTAGTGAACATGGAGATTTGTCAGTGGCCAACATAGAATTCGATAATTGTCTTTTTAATAAGGGAATCTCCTATGTTTTCATAGTTCGTGATTCGAAGATCTTGGCCAAGGTAGGATAAATTTTGATTAATCAAGAATTATTGGAACTTGAAATGGTATCATATTTATTGAATTATTTAGAATTTTGACTTATAATCCTTGCCCAAGATTCAATCGAGAGATTAGTTATCGAAAGGACCATATATGTATGAGACTCGCAACTGAAATAGGTTTACTCGTTATTTCACCTAAGATTAGTTTGCCATGATTACTTGCTAGGAGTTTTCATGGATAATGAGGTTCTTGGAATTAAGGAGTGAATTCCAAGCGAATTAATTAATTGAATTAATTAATCAAAATAATTGTTATCCATAAGTTGTAAATGTTGTAAGCTTACTACTAGCTTAGTTGTGAACTTAAAGGGTCACACACAAATTTGGAGTGGACCATTTCTAATCTAGGAATTAATCCAAGTAGTTTGATTTATTTAATTAATGAAGATTAATTGGGGCTTAATTAATTTAGTAGGTTGAATTAATTATTCGATTAAGTAAATAGATTATTTAATTGAATCTAATAAGATTAGAAAACTAATCAGAGTGTAGTAATTAATTAATTGGATCAATTCAACCACCCATTTTTTTAGATATGGCCGCCAAAAATTGGATGGGATATATCTACCCCAATTTTCGGCCACTTCAAAGTATTAAAGGTAAAAAATTATTTTTCATCTTAACACTTTTTCTCTCTTCCAAAAACCTCTTCTAAGATAATCAAAGATCCTCTTTGATTATTCTGTGTATTGAATTCTTATTTCTATAAGTTGGATTAAGAATTAATACATACAAAAGACACTCAAACTAGATTAGTTTTTAATTGCGTGTTCAGTCTAAATGTGTGGACTATCTTTAGAGGGGAGACAGTTGGATCCCTTGTGAACCTTTTTTGAGAGTGATTGATAGTAATTGATTGCTACACACCCTATGACAATCGGAGTATATCAAAGGTAAACATCTAAGACTTGATTTACTCCTTTATAAAATTATCAAAAACACGCGATTGTTAGAATCACTTCGAACTTGGGGTGATGCAATAATTGTTATTGTAGGTATTTTATTTTAAATTAATTTTAAATTCTGCTACCCACACCCCGATGATATAGTGAACTCAACACTGATATCTGCTCGAGACACTCAAAACATATGTGACATCAGCTTTTGTACATAGCATAACATACATAATGCTTCTAATAGCAGATGCATGTGGCATGCGAGTCATTCTTTCTTTTTCCTCTGGAGTCTTTGGGGACAGACTTCAAATGAGAGACCCTATGACTCATGGGTAAGAATCCTATTTTAGACTCTTCCATGTTAAACCTCTTTAGCATTTTATCTATGTGCATAAATTGGGATAGTCTGATAATCCTTTTGAATCTATCTCTATAGATCCTAATCCCCAAGATGTAGGATGTTACTCTCAAATCCTTCATGGAGAACTGAGTAGACAACCAAGCCTCATTAACTATAAATCCCTACATCATTCCCAATGAGTAGGATGTCATCAACGTAAAGCATAAGAAATGTTCCAGCGCTCCCACTAACTTTCTTATACACACAGGGTTTATTTGGATTCTTAAAGAAACCAAACGATTTGATTGCATCATTGAATCAGAGGTTCTTACTTCGGGAAGTCTGTTTGACTCCATAAATAGATCTTTGGAGCTTGCAAACCTTTTGTTTACCCTAATTTGATATGAATTGAGGAAGACGGTCTTCATATTCATTTGCCATATCTCCTAGTCATTATATGCTAATATGGCAAACAATATCTGAATAGATTTTAGCATCGCCACTAGTGAAAAAATCATAGTCAATGCCTTATCTTTGTGTGTAACCTTTTGCAATCAGTCGTGCCTTATAGGTCACTATCTCTCTATCTACTCCGTACTTCCACTTATAGACCCATTTACAGCCAATAGGTATAATACTCCGTGGTGGGTCCATCAATGTTCATATCTTTTTGGATTACATGGAGTGCATCTCGACTTGTATGGTCTCTTGCCATCTTTCTGAGTCGATGTCATACATTGCTTTTCCATAATTCATTGGATCACTATCCAAAGAATGTTCTTCCTTGTTATTTACCAACAAAAGACCATACCTTTCACAGATCCTTTCAGATCTCCTAGGAGGCTGTGCAATAGAAGTGTTAGTTGTTGGTGGTTCTGGCATTACTACCTCTTATGGGATGCTTTGTGGTTCTTGAATTTTTTTAAGTTCTACAACCTCATCATTTTTATCCAATAGAAACTCCTCATCAAGAAAGGCATCCTTCCTCGAAAGAAATACCTTTTTTTTCCAAGGGGTTATAGAAATAGTATCCAGATACCCTATAAACTTACATAAGATGGACATCCAGCTTATCTCACACTCGCTGCTTCTCGTAAGCAGGCAACCCCATGCCCCTAAGGTGTTTGTATGAAGGGGTCTTGCCACACCACATTTCATATGGTGTTTTGGGCACCGACTTACTTGACACTCTATTCAACAAAAATGCCACTGTTTCCAGAGCATAACCCTAGAATGAAAGAGGAATCTTAGTTAAACTCATCATGGACCAAACTATGTCAAACAGTATTCAATTTCTATGCTCAACAACCCCATTCAGCTGTGGAGTCGTAGGTAGATTCCACTATGAGAGAATCCAATTCTCTCTTAGATAATCAAGAAACTATGAGCCTAAGTACTCGCCTCCTTAATCAGATCGAAAAATCTTAATACTTCACCCTTGACCTTGTTTGAAGAACCCTTGTTCTTATTTTTCTTTAACCTTTTAGTCTTAGACTGGATAATGATCTTATGAGCAAGACGGGCTTTTTTTTCTTTATGGTAGATTCAACCATCTTCAACATGTTGACCAACTCAGCAAGGCTAGCCTCCAAAAATGTGAGGTAGAAAATAAGCATTCATTCAACAGTTTATTCATTTATAATAAGGTCATTAAACATAAATGTCTCCCACTATTTTATTTGAATCTGATCACCCCCTTAGATGGATATTCGAAAAATTATATTTTCTGGTAGGCTTGAAGTCCGATTAGCCTTATCATACACCCTAAATTTTGTGAGCCCATATGATAAATCCAAAAAGTAGCCGCATTAGTAATTGCATCCCCATGCAACCCTTAAACTATTTTGCCTCACTAATTTCCATACACCCCAATTTTTATGAGCCCGTATGGTATTAAGTGTCAAACATTTCCCATCAAATGTCCATGTGAGTAACAGAACTAAAGTATGTCCCACGACTCGTGGCCAACACCCTTAGCCCTCCTATCCCATGGGCATCTCCATGCTAGTAGTGGTCATAGCTATTACCTCCACTTAGCACAACCTATGACTCATGGCGAATGAACTAAATGTGGCAACATTTCACATGCCAACTACTTTTGATGGAAGACTTGGACGATTGTGCCCAACCCAATATTGCCATTTATGCTTGGTATAGAATTTAAAAGATTCTTAAACTTAGAACATCTCTAAGTGAGGTTTCCATTTCTACCAAGACCTCATCATTTTATTGAAGTTCTTTATTTAATGTTGCACCAACCTAATGATTCGCAAGCATGATCAAAAGGAAAATATTAAATAAACCTATGCATGCATCTAATATACATACATAATTGGGATGATCATGGACCTTTTCCTATGTAATCTACTCAAGCCAAAATAGATCTTAAGGTCAATCTAAAAGTGATCAATTAAAATGAAAATAAAATCCTATTTATTATATGAATACATCACCATACATACATGGGCTTTCTCCTTTTCTTTTCTCCATCTTAATTCTTCTTCTTGTCCTCTAAAAATAAAAATAAGACCTCACCATCCTAATTCTACTCTCATTACACTCGCTATCTGATAAGTTGGTTTTATACCAACAATTCATATGCCTTTTGATTAACATTTAGTTTATTTTTAAGTGCTTTTACTACTTTTTATGCATTTAGTTTGATATTTTGTAGGTAATGTCAAAAGGAGAAGAAAATGGAAAGAAACCAAAAACTTGGTTGAAATGTTAAAAAATCTAAATTGTGGTGCAACTGATGACAATTTTCGTATTTCAATCATAACTATTTTTTCAAATATGATTTTGACTTGATTATTTAACCAATATAAATACAAGATATATATCTATAACTTATATGTTTATCACAAAATTCAATTCTATCGATATCAATAAGAAAAATCGAGTTCAAAAGTCATCACTGGGCTGTAATTTTCTATTATGATACATTTTGGTGGTTTAGGCATAACTATCTCCACAGATGTCATATTTAGTTGATTAAAGTACCTGTGGAAAGCCAAGACATAGAGCTATAATTCATATAAAGATACAAAAAATCTATTCAGGATAGAAAGCAATCCAAAATGGTTTATATAAGTTGAAGACGTTGAAGACAGTGTCTAGTTGTGCTAGGTTGTCCAGTTAGCGCCTACATGTTGCCACATGGATAAAAGGGGCAAAATTTGTTTTTAGACCTCTTTAGGGATTTTCCCATTTGATTTTAAGGACCCTAAAGAGCCTCTAAAGGTATTTTAGATGTGAGGAGTTGTTCTTAGACAGAAGAAGGCAGCTGGACAGTGAGAGCATGCTGTTGAGCAGAGAGCTATTCTTGGAGAGAAAAGTGAGCCATTCTTGGAGACGAGGAGTGCTTCAACCATTTCTTCCATTTCACAATTTGGTGAACAATTTCCATGCCCTTTCTTATATATTTCTTGATGTTATATTCATACATGATGAACTGAACATATCTTATTCTACTTGTTTACCAATCATCGCTTAATTTTCTAGATAAAATTAGGACTATTTGAACTACAATACTTGCTGTAAATTTTTGTTAAAATCCTTGTGGATAGGATACTCAACTCACCGTTGTATTAAAACTTAACACTATACACTTGCGATTTGCAAAATATATCACAAACACTATCCTAACAAGAAACCTTGGAATTTCTTCCAAGGGGAGGTATATAGGAGGGAGATAGAATTTACAATCATAGATTAAAATAAAGAAAAGACGAGATTTATAGGCCTCATATTAATCAAATACCCAAAGCATACAAACCATACATAGAAAAATAAATGGTCTAGGCACCATGGTCATCCATCCCATACTTGCTAATTTCAATCATCACATGATACAAATTTAAAACATGTAAATTTACCCTTCTTTATGTGTTCAATTTTAATTTAGTTATTCATCAAAATACCTTTTGTTAATTATATAATTAACAATTAATTTTTAAAATTGAATAAACTAAAAATCATATAACAATTATACTCAAAATGAACAAAAATAAAAAATTGTTAGGTGGCACCACAACCCCTCGGAAACATTTTTTGATCGCATTGTGGAGCTTGGTTCTAATGCCATGGTGGCAGAACTTTGGCATATTCTATCTCCCTAGCGTTGTAGTGCCATATTCTCATGCCATGATGATAAAGCTTTGAAAAGCTTCTCACCACAGCCCCCATACATGGTGTCGTGGTGCCAAGTGGCCTATCCACTTGCACCGTAGTGCCAATAATTCGACTGCTATAGTAAGAGACACAATTTTGGCCCATTTATATGTCCAATGTCAAAGTTCTTCACTTAATTTTCAATTTTCATGTTCAATACATTTATCTCAAAAAATCATATAAAACCTTTTATCGAACATAGAAATATATTTAAACACATATTTTCATCATATGAAAATTTATTCAGATTTTTGCGAAAGCAATTAGAATGTCTAAATTAGGCTCTGATACCACTATTGGGTTTGCAAAATCATAGGATAGCATACGAAGTGGAAATTTAAAATTTTCAACAATTGAAAAAAAAACATACATCATATGTATAAAATAGCATATCCTAGAATCGATGCAAGTTTTGGTTTGCATTTCTGATTATTCGCTTAACATAATTTAGAAGACTTAGTTTCACAATCTCCACACAAACACCTTCGTTGGATCTCCTAATAGAATTCACAAAGAACTCCACGTGTAGTTCCTCCAATAATATCCACACCTCGAGCAAATCCACAAGTACTAAATTCTTACTAGTGAATTTAGTCTCTTTTTTTCTAATCTAATTTGGGAGTGAAGAACAATTCTTAAATCAACAAGTGATTAGAAGAATTGTACTTTCATAAAAAAGGATGGAATCTTTTGATGAATAAACTTTTCTTGTAGAAGAAAGAAGAGAAAAAACAAGAGATAAAGAAGAGGGAGGATGGCCGAAAATTTGAGTGCCAAAAGTATTGAAATTTTCGGCCCCCTTGTGCACTTATATATACAAGGTGGTCTTGACCTAATCCCATTAGGTCTCCAACTCTTTTCTTCCTTATCCTTATCCCTTTCCTAATCTAATTAGGAAAGCTCCTCCTTTCTTATCTCTTACTTCTTTCTTTCTTTTCAAGACAAAAGCTTTCATATCTTTTAATAGGAGTCTTCACTTCTTGTAATTAAACTCCTAATGGGCCTCGAACCCATAAGCTTAGACTCTAGTTAATTGTGAAGTTTAATTAATTAATTTCCATCAATTAATATATCCCAATTAAATTAACTATTCAAATTAATTAATTAATTGGTTCCATAAAAGGACACCTAATCAAATTAGATCCAATTAAATCAATTTTATTATTTTAATTAATTAAATTAATTTAAGCCTAGCGAATTAATTGATCCAATCAATTAATTAACTCACTCCCATTAGCCCTAATCTTATCAGGTCCAACTAAATAATCCTACTATTTACTTGGATGAATTAATTGAACTCCTTAAATTAATTATGTCTCAAGTTTAATTAATCACCATTAGTTAACTTAGTCTAACACTTTAGATCATATTAGATTAGAAGTGGATCATCTCCACTTGTTTGTGACCCTTTAGGTTCACAACTTGGCTAGTAGTTAGCTTGTAACTTTTGCAACTTATGAATAAATTAATTAATTTAATTAATTAATCCACTTGGAATTAACATTTTAATTCAAGAACCTCACAAATCAAGAGAAGCACTTAGTTGTACATTTTGACTACTTAGTCTTAGGTGAATAGCAAGTGAACATTTTCAGTTATAAATATCATGCAAATACAGTCCTTTTATCAACTAATCTCGTGATTAAGTCCAGGGCATGGATTATTTGTCAAGTCACATTAATTCTTTGATGAATCACAAGAAAACCCCACATCTAGTATTCATCCCACCTTGGCCAAGGTCTTCGAGATCAAGAACTGTGAAAACATAGGAGATTAACCTATTCAACCAAATAGGTGATGGATCCTTTGTTGGCCACTCATTGACCTCCATGCACGAAGATTATACACCCAACATAAACCTTTTATAGTTATCACGCCGGGGCTATTTATAATTTAGGGACTTTATCTAAGTGGCAAGATAACTAAACATAAAGAAATTTTTTATAGTAAATATTATGAATAGGCTTTTTTATAAGAATATAAAAGCTCGCCAATAATTGGCTTGTTGGGCACTATTCTAATAGTTCAGACATAGACATCAATGTTGCAGAGGACTTTCTACTAAGAGTGTCAACTACTCTGTTTGCTTTTTCTGGGTGGTAAAGGATCTTGCAGTCTTAGTCTTTAACCAATTTGACTTATCTATGTTGCCTCATATTCAAGTCTTTTTGAGTAAAGAAATACTTCAAGCTTGACGATCTGTGTAGTTTTTGCACTAAACTCCATACAAGCAATGTCTTCAGGTCTTAAGAGTAAAGACTACCACTGTCAACTCTAGATCATTGGTAGGGTTATTCTTCTCATAATATTTGAGTTGTCTCAAAGCGTAGGAGGTGACTTTTCCTTTTGCATAAGCACTAAAGACCCATATTTGATGCATCACTATAGATATCAAAGCCCTCATCCTCTTTTGGAATGGTAAGAAATAGAGCGCTTATCAATCTTTTCTTTCTTTTAGGGAAACTTTTCTCACAATCATCGATCCTTACATACTTTTTTATCTCTCGAGTAAGTGTCATTAAAGGTGAGGTAATCTTTGAGGAGAAGTCAATAGATTTTCTATAATATCTTGCTAACCCCAGAAAACTTCTAATATCATTAGCATTCTTTGGTTGATTCCAGTTGCTGACCGCCTTAATATTTGGATAGTCTACCACACCCCATCTTTAGAAATCACATAACCAAGAAAGCTACTCAATCTAGCCAAAATTTACATTTCAAGAACTTGACATACAACTGTAACACCCCCATTCCTACACAACCATATATATTGTATAATTTGACATGATATAACCTGTGCGCATGCATGGAATATTTTTTTTTGTAACACTTTAAGAAAAGATATATCACTTCTTACATACACAACCCTGTTTAAAATAGAAGGATCAGTATTTATATAAAAACACAACACCCATAACGACCACAATATTTACATACTTATTTACAGTAAAGTTTTAAAAGAGAAATATAGTACCAATCTAAAAACATAATACACCAGACTCAAAATATAACAAGCCAACAAAATAGCCCAACAGGTCGTCATCCATGTACACACTCCCTCAAACACCTGCAGGAGCTCCAACAGCCGACCAACCAGCCAAAGATGCTTCAAGCATCGTCGTACTCACCTATAATGCATAAACTATATGAGCTAACGCTCAGCAAGTAAAGATTATGCATGTCAAAGAATAATCCACAATATCAAGTCATGCAACTCAAAATGCTATGCTCACAATGCAATTTTATACATCAAAATATTTCTCTCAAAATCATTTCTTTCTTGGGCCCCTGACCAACGCTACTATCCCATGCACCGGAAAAGAGCTCTGTACACCGCCATAATCCAATGGCCAATAATCATATAAGCATGCAAATCCATGCACGCGAACCTGCAAATCCATGCATAAAACCATGCAAATCCATGCATGCTTCGATGCACTAGTAGTGGTCAGCAAACATTTTCCTTTCTCTGAATCATGCCGTGCAATGCAAGATTTATCACAATGCTCGTATATGATGCATGCACGTGCTAATGACAATGCCCATGTATGTATGCTCAATGGAGAGCCCTCTACTATGCACATATGATTATGATATCACATATAATTCACACATCTACTATGTCTATGCATTGTGGTTGCAAATGAATCTTTACTTACCTTTCACTTGGTTGGTGGCTTAGTCTAAATTTGTTTAGTATTTCTCTCCAACCTTAGATGTAAAATAGCCTGTAATATTACCCAACATCAAGCACCATTCCCAATTTGGCAAGTTGAAAGCACAAAATCTCATACTAGACCTTAAACACCAAGCTATAAGCTAACAATCAAGCTTTCACAAACTAGAACCCAATATAGCCCCTCAAATACCTCAATTTCTCATCTTAAATGCATGCAAACATCATGTAATTGAAGTATTATAACTCTAATAGCATGTACCTAATTGTTAACACTCAATAGCAACATATCAAGGTTGAAACATGCTAAGTGATCAAATGTGGCAGATTCACATTTTCATATTTTCTTGCTGTCAAGTTTAGTTGCATGATAATTTTAACATCCCTAAGCATATCCAATCACTCCCAAATTTTTACCACACTTATATAACATGTATATAAATGTAACCATATCATATAATTGCTAAAAATCACGGATATAGCTTCCCAAGTTCAGCTCTCTTCACGACATACTGAAACAGATTGTTTCCTACCGTGATAGTTTTGCACACTTCATGACATTAATGGTTTTGGCACCCTTAAGTATATTCAAAATTTTCACCATACTTAGATAGCATATATAAGGAGACAACCAGGTCATATTATTACCAAAAATAATGGATTTAGCTCCCTTAATTCAGTTTCCTTCACAGCACACCAAAACAGATTTTGCTATTTTGGCAGTTTGAGTGTTTCTCCAATATCATTCTCTATTTCAATTTCCAACTGATAAAACTTCATTCCAATACTCTTAACTCATATATGGTCATGTAAATGGTAATAATTATAGGTTTTATTCAACATACCATACACTTTTGAAGCCTAAAACACAAGAAAACAGTAAGATGACAGTTTCTGCCACAAGTATTTCCTATTAAGTGTTTGTGATCAAAAACCCTTTCTTTGTGCACCAAAGTCTAACTAAAAACTTCCTAACACTTTTATAAGAGATATTTAAATCTTAACAAACCATAAAACCATTCATAATAATCTGAAAACCAAAGGCAAAACCGTAGATAAGTGTTACCTATGCAGATTTTGAGGCTAACTTGATGGTAATCACTTCTTCTTTGCTTTTCTTGCTTTTATTTCAACTTGGAATCAATTTGGATCACTTAGAGACCTTAAGGTGTGTGTTTGGAAGATGAAAATGGCTGAAATGAGGGTCTGGTCGTTGCTTAAGGGTGAAGGGTTTGAGGTGTTAGCTTGAGATGTTAGCTTAAGCTTAATAAGAAAGCATGAGGTGGCAAGTAAATGGCAAAATCTGATTTTGTCCCTTATCTTGCAGCCCTAATCTTGTGTGTCTCACCTATTTTTATTTGGTTGCAACCTATCTTAATCACCATTCATTCCCATAGGTAATTCCTATGTCCGTTCATTCGATCTCCAAACCGATTCGCATCCGATTCTTAAAGAATTATCTAGTTTGCATTTCTAAAATCATATGCACATAAGGGCCTTGTAATATGACACTTAAATCATATTATATCATGTCCAATATCCCAAGTATGCTAATTTACAAATATATACTTTTGAAATAACTTGATCAAATCAAATTAAACCGTATAAGGTTACTAGTAACACTTTTAGCACTTCCAAAATTATAACCTATATATCCCATCTATATCTAATATTGATCCACCTCATTTTCTTCTTATTTCAATATAAAATCAACTACTTAGATTAAGAAATTTAATAACTAATATCGTGCAAGAGCTTCAGCATTAAGTTTAATATTCAAGAATGTCGTATAAAATAAAATAAATTATGCAATGTCAATAGAAATGCAAATAGCATATAAAATTAACATGTAATGCATGAATCATATTTGGCCATGTGAGTAGTAAGAGGCTCGGGTATCACATCCTCCCCTCCTTATAAAAATTTCGTCCCCGAAATTTCACTTACCGAAAAGTTCAGGATACTTAGTTCTCATTTCATCCTCTCTTTCCCAAGTGGCCTCTTCTACTAATTGGTTTCTCGATAACACTTTAACCAATGGAATCTGTTTATTTCTTAGCTGCTTCACTTCTCGTAATAAAATCTGTACAGGCTTTTCTTCGTAGCTTAAATCTGCCTTTAATTCCACTAGTTCATTCTTCAGAATGTGAGAAGGATTAGCAATATATTTCCTCAGCATAGACACATAAAATACATTGTGTATTTGGGACATAGATGTTGGCAGATCTAGTCTGTAAGAAACATCACCAATTCTTTCAATCACCGAGAATGGGCCAATGTATCTGGGACTCAATTTTCCTTTCTTCCCAAACCGCATGATGCCCTTCATTGGTGCTACTTTCAAAAACACCTGATCTCCTATCGCAAACTCCAATGCCCTTCTTCGTCGATCTGCATAACTTTTCTGTCGATTTTGGGCAGTTTGCATTCTTTGTCGAATCTGTAACACGGCTTCTGTCATCTCTCGAATCATATCTGGGCCCAAAAGTTTCTTCTCACCAACTTCATCCCAGTGTATCGGAGACCTATATTTTCTGCCATACAATGCTTCATAGGGAGCCATTCCAATGCTAGTCTGATAGCTGTTGTTGTACGAAAACTCCACCAAAGGTAGGAATTTACTCCACTGACCTTGGAAGTCTAATACATAGGCTCTGAGCATATCCTCCAACGTCTGTATTGTTCGTTCAGATTGCCCATCCGTCTGAGGATGATATGTTGTACTGAATGATAATTGTGTTCCCAAAGCTTTGTGTAAACTCCTCCAAAAAGTAGACAAAAATCTTGAATCTCTATCAGAAACAATAGACAATGGCACACCATGAAGTCTGACAATCTCCTGAATGTATAATTAGGCATAGCGATCCATAGAATATGTAGAACATATGGGAAGGAAATGAGCAGACTTGGTCAATCTATCGATGATAACCCAAATAGCATCATGACTCTTAGTAGTCTTTGGCAAACCAGTTACGAAATCCATGGTGATCTTTTCGCATTTCCATTCTGGAATAAGTAGAGGTTGTAAAGTCCCTGCGGGTCTTTGATGTTCGGCCTTTATTTGCTGACATGTTAAACATTGCTCCACATGCTGGGCGATGTTCTTTTTCATACCCGGCCACCAATAATGCGATTTCAAGTCTCTATACATCTTAGTAGCCCCTGGATGTACTGAATAAGGGGTTGAATGTGCCTCTTTTAAAATGTCTTCCCGAATGTTATCAATATTTAGCACACAAAACCGCCCTCTAAATTGTAAAATATCATCCTGAGTCATCTTAAATTCAGTAGACTTCCCGCAGCAACATATTTTCTCATATTGATGAGATATTCATCATCTCGTTGTCCCTGTTTGATCCTATCAATTAGCGTAGGCTGAAGCGTCAGGGCTACAAACTTTGCCTCTATTACTCATGTCTGTAAAATCTCTATATTCATTTTCTGCAAATCATTCAGTTCCGATTTCTGAATTAAAGCCATAGCCATTGTACTTTGTGTGGATTTTCGGCTCAATGCATCAGCTAAACCGTTGGCTTTACCTGGGTGGTAATTGATCACACAATCATAATCTTTTACCAGTTCTAGCCATCTTCGCTGCCGCATATTCAACTCTTTCTGTGTGAAGAAGTATTTGAGGCTCTTGTGATCAGTAAAGATCTCGCACCGTTCACCATATAAATAGTGCCTCCATATTTTAAGCGCAAATACTACAACAGCAAGTTCCAAGTCGTGCGTGGGGTAATTCTTTTCGTACTCTTAAGTTGTCTGGATGCATACGCAATTACTTTGCCATTCTGCATCAGTACACATCCTAATCCATTCTTCGATGCGTCACTGTAAATTACGAATCCTCCCGTACCTGATGGAATTGAGAGAATAGGTGTTGAAGTCAGCCTCTTTTTCAGCTCCTGGAAACTTCGCTCACACATATCTGTCCATCTAAACATCACCCCTTTTCTGGTTAATTGTGTCAATGGCATTGCAATCTTGGAGAACCCCTCCACAAATCTTCGGTAATATCCAGCTAAACCCAGAAAACTACGCACCTCTGAAGGATTAGTAGGTTGCATCCAGTTGTTGATAGCTTCAACTTTACTTAGATCTATTGATATTCCCGCTCCTGATATAACATGTCCCAAGAATACCACACGATCCAACCAGAACTCGCATTTCTTGAATTTGGCGTACAACTGCTTCACTTTCAGGACCTCTAGTACTTGTGTTAAATGTGCGGCATGTTCTTCTTTAGTTCTGGAGTAAACTAGAATGTCATCTATGAACACAATAACAAATTTATCCAGAAATTCTTTTAAACACTCTGTTCATCAGATCCATGAATGCTGCTGGAGCGTTAGTCAATCCAAATGGCATCACCAAAAATTCATAGTCCCATATCTTGTACTAAATGCCGTCTTGGGGATCCTCTTCCTTTATTTTCAATTGATGGTACCCAGAGCGTAAGTCAATCTTTGAAAATATTGCAGCACCCTGAAACTGGTCAAATAAATCATCGATTCGGTAACGGATACTTATTCTTAATTGTGACCCTGTTCAACTCTCGATAATCGATGCACAGTCTCATGGTGCCATCCTTCTTACGTACAAATAGAACTGGTGCTCCCCAAGGTGAAAAGCTCGGTCTGATGAATCCCTTGTCCAACAAGTTTTGTAATTGTACTTTCAATTCTTTCAACTCCAATGGAGCCATTCTGTAGGGAGTTTTTGAGATTGAAGATGTTCCTGGTTGTATGTCAATAACAAACTTTATTTCACGATCTGGGGCAATCCCGGAGATCATCTGGGAATACTTCAGTATATTCCCGTACCACTGGTATTTCACTCAGAGTTGGTGGGTGTTGTTCCTCAATGTTCATGACACTCACAAGTACCCTTCGCAACCATCATCGAGTAATCGTTGTGCCTTCACTGCTGAAATCATAGGAAATCTAAAATTCTTCACAATGCTGGCAAATGTGAAAGACTCTTTCCCAGAAAGTTGAAATGTCACCGTCTTTTCCTTATAGTTGATAGTAGCCCCATACTTTGACAACCAATCCATGCCCAAAATAACATCATAATCATTCATATCCAGTACAATCAAATCAGCATGTAATTCTCTACCTTCAACAAGTATAGCACAAGCTCTCAAAATCCGATCGGTTTGTCTAGCATCTCCAGAGGGAACTGTTACACTATAACTGATTTCTGCTACATCTGGTATTCTACCCACCTCTTCACGTACTCAGTGGATGCAAATGAATGCGTGGCTCCAGAATCAAATAATACAAGTGTTGGAACACTAGAAATATAAAGTGTACCTGTTACCACCGATGGATTTGCTTCTGCATCCGCCCTGGTCATGGTGAACACCTTGGCTGGTACATTCTTTTGGATGGTCTGATTCTGTTTACCTGGGCAAAATTTAGCAATATGTCCGGTATTCCACATCGAAAACACGTCCTGGTTTCTATATAGCAGCCTCCAGTATGTCGATTACCACATTTCTGACACACTTTCTGGCATTGGTGCTTTTCCTTGTTCGACCCGTGGCCTCTTATTTTGACCTTCTTGTTGTTGGCCTTGTTCTCCTTGAAATTTAAATCCCGGCTTCTGTATTTGGATCGGCTTCTGCATTTGGAATGGCCTCTTTTGCCCCACAGTCCATCTCTGTCCCTGCTATCTGAACTGCTGTCGAGCCTCATGTGCACGAACGATTCTCAATTCAGCCTGTTCTGCCACCAACGCCCTCTCAGCCACCTGTGAAAATGTCACCCTTTGAGTACCCGCCATATTCACATCCGGTATAACTCTGGCCTCAAACCCTCCAGAAATCTCTCTACTTTCAGTACTTCAGTGCTGACCATGTGCGTAGCAAACCTGGACAGTTGTTCAAATTTACGAATATATTCCCCAACAGTCATCGCTCCTTGTCGCAGTTGTATAAACTCGTTCATCTTCATCATGCGAACTGGAGCTGTGAAATATTTATTTCGGAATAACTCCTTGAATCTATCCCAGCTCATGGTAGTAATGTCCTTATACTGCTAATCATGTCCCACCAATGGCCTGCACTACCGCGAAGCATGAAAGTGGCACACATTACCCTCTCCTCTACTGGCACCTTGCTGTACTGGAACATGTTCTCCAGGGTCCTCAACCAGTCCTCTGCAGCGGTAGGATCAATAGCATCCTCAAATGTTGGGGGATCCAGTCTCCGAAATCATTCTCCCACCATATATATATAGTCTGCCCGCTGTTGGTTTACCTCCACCCATGGTTGCTCACCATTATCCCTCTGCCGAATCAATTGTTGAATCTGTTCGGACTGTCGTTCAATCAATTCTGTTAACCGATTAATCATGGTATCTCGATCATTAACCGGGATGGGTGTCTCATTCCTCTGTGCTCTGGCACCACCACTGCTCTCACACGAGTTCTCACCATTTTGCAGCACTGTTTATACAAGTTTGACAACATATGGCCAATATAATTTATGAAATATGAAATGCAATATATGATAATATAAAACTTACTGGCATGGCTGCGCTCTGCAAGTTTCAAAGGTTATGTACATGGATAGTCTACAGAATCAAGACCTGGGCTCTGATACCACTCTGTAACACCCCCATTCCTACACAACCATATATATTGTATAATTTGACATGATAGAACCTGTGTGCATGCATGGAATTTTTTTTTGTAACACTTTAAGAAAAGATATAATCACTTCTTACATACACAACCCTGTTTAAAATAGAAGGATCAGTATTTATATAAAAACACAACACCCATAACGACCACAATATTTACATACTTATTTACAGTAAAGTTTTAAAAGAGAAATATAGTACCAATCTAAAAACATAATACACCAGACTCAAAATATAACAAGCCAACAAAATAGCCCAACAGGTCGTCATCCATGTACACACTCCCTCAACACCTGCAGGAGCTCCAACAGCCGACCAACCAGCCAAAGATGCTTCAAGCATCGTTGTACTCACCTACAATGCATAAACTATATGAGCTAACGCTCAGCAAGTAAAGATTATGCATGTCAAAGAATAATCCACAATATCAAGTCATGCAACTCAAAATGCTATGCTCACAATGCAATTTTATGCATCAAAATATTTCTCTCAAAATCATTTCTTTCTTGGGCCCCTGACCAACGCTACTATCCCATGCACCGGAAAAGAGCTCTGTACACCGCCATAATCCAATGGCCAATAATCATATAAGCATGCAAATCCATGCATACTTATACGCATGCAAATCATGCACGCGAACCTGCAAATCCATGCATAAAACCATGCAAATCCATGCATGCTTCGATGCACTAGTAGTGGTCAGCAAACATTTTCCTTTCTCTGAATCATGCCGTGCAATGCAAGATTTATCACAATGCTCGTATATGATGCATGCACGTGCTAATGACAATGCCCATGTATGTATGCTCAATGGAGAGCCCTCTACTATGCACATATGATTTATGATATCACATATAATTCACACATCTACTATGTCTATGCATTGTGGTTGCAAATGAATCTTTACTTACCTTTCACTTGGTTGGTGGCTTAGTCTAAATTTGTTTAGTATTCTCTCCAACCTTAGATGTAAAATAGCCTGTAATATTACCCAACATCAAGCACCATTCCCAATTTGGCAAGTTGAAAGCACAAAATCTCATACTAGACCTTAAACACCAAGCTATAAGCTAACAATCAAGCTTTCACAAACTAGAACCCAATATAGCCCCTCAAATACCTCAATTTCTCATCTTAAATGCATGCAAACATCATGTAATTGAAGTATTATAACTCTAATAGCATGTACCTAATTGTTAACACTCAATAGCAACATATCAAGGTTGAAACATGCTAAGTGATCAAATGTGGCAGATTCACATTTTCATATTTTCTTGCTGTCAAGTTTAGTTGCATGATAATTTTAACATCCCTAAGCATATCCAATCACTCCAAATTTTTACCACACTTATATAACATGTATATAAATGTAACCATATCATATAATTGCTAAAAATCACGGATATAGCTTCCCAAGTTCAGCTCTCTTCACGACATACTGAAACAGATTGTTTCCTACCGTGATAGTTTTGCACACTTCATGACATTAATGGTTTTGGCACCCTTAAGTATATTTCAAAATTTTCACCATACTTAGATAGCATATATAAGGAGACAACCAGGTCATATTATTACCAAAAATAATGGATTTAGCTCCCTTAATTCAGTTTCCTTCACAGCACACCAAAACAGATTTTGCTATTTTGGCAGTTTGAGTGTTTCTCCAATATCATTCTCTATTTCAATTTCCAACTGATAAAACTTCATTCCAATACTCTTAACTCATATATGGTCATGTAAATGGTAATAATTATAGGTTTTATTCAACATACCATACACTTTTGAAGCCTAAAACACAAGAAAACAGTAAGATGACAGTTTCTGCCACAAGTATTTCCTATTAAGTGTTTTGATCAAAAACCCTTTCTTTGTGCACCAAAGTCTAACTAAAAACTTCCTAACACTTTTATAAGAGATATTGAAAGCTTAACAACCATAAAACCATTCATAATAATCTGAAAACCAAAGGCAAAACCGTAGATAAGTGTTACCTATGCAGATTTTGAGGCTAACTTGATGGTAATCACTTCTTCTTTGCTTTTCTTGCTTTTATTTCAACTTGGAATCAATTTGGATCACTTGGAGACCTTAAGGTGTGTGTTTGGAAGATGAAAATGGCTGAAATGAGGGTCTGGTCGTTGCTTAAGGGTGAAGGGTTTGAGGTGTTAGCTTGAGATGTTAGCTTAAGCTTAATAAGAAAGCATGAGGTGGCAAGTAAATGGCAAAATCTGATTTTGTCCCTTATCTTGCAGCCCTAATCTTGTGTGTCTCACCTATTTTTATTTGGTTGCAACCTATCTTAATCACCATTCATTCCCATAGGTAATTCCTATGTCCGTTCATTCGATCTCCAAACCGATTCGCATCCGATTCTTAAAGAATTATCTAGTTTGCATTTCTAAAATCATATGCACATAAGGGCCTTGTAATATGACACTTAAATCATATTATATCATGTCCAATATCCCAAGTATGCTAATTTACAAATATATACTTTTGAAATAACTTGATCAAATCAAATTAAACCGTATAAGGTTACTAGTAACACTTTTAGCACTTCCAAAATTATAACCTATATATCCCATCTATATCTAATATTGATCCACCTCATTTTCTTCTTATTTCAATATAAAATCAACTACTTAGATTAAGAAATTTAATAACTAATATCGTGCAAGAGCTTCAGCATTAAGTTTAATATTCAAGAATGTCGTATAAAATAAAATAATTATGCAATGTCAATAGAAATGCAAATAGCATATAAAATTAACATGTAATGCATGAATCATATATTGGCCATGTGAGTAGTAAGAGGCTCGGGTATCACAACAACTAATGCTTCTTAAGGGTTTGCAACATAATATTTAGATGTTCACTATGCTCCTCTTGGGACTTCGAGTAAATAAGGATATCATCGATAAATACAATAATGAACTTATTGAGGATTTCCTTAAACACCCATTTTATCAAATCCATGAATGTTGTGGGGGCATTCATCAATCGAAAAGGCATGACTATAAGCTCATAATGCCACATTATCTGAAAAGCAATCTTTGGCACATCACTCTTCTTAATCTTTAACTGATGATAACCTGACCGCAAGTTGATCTCAAAAAAACTATTGCTCCCTTTAACTAATCAAACAAGTCATCAATCCTTGGTAGAGGATGCCTGTTCTTGATAGTTACCTTGTTCAGTTCCAGGTGGTCTAATAAATTCTCATAGACCGTCATTCTTCCCTATAAATAATACTGGAGCTCCCCAAGGCTAGTGATTAGGGCGAACCAATAACTTGTCAAGAAGTTTCTACAACTGCTCTTGAGGTTCTTTCAGTTCTGCTGGAGCCATATGATAAGGCACCTTTGAGATAGGCTGGTACCAAGAACAAGTTCAATCTTGAACTCAATCTCTCTATTTGATAGAATATTACTGGATAGCTACAAACAACTGCTACTTCTTATATCTTCTGCTTTTATTCTTTCTTTGTATCCACTATAATGGCTAGGAAACAGGTGCATCCACTGGCTAGCATCTTTTGTGCCTTTATAGCTAACAGGAACATCCTGGTCTTTTTTTTTGGTTCACCAACAAATTCAAATAGAGATTCAGTTTTAGGCTCAAACACTACTTTATATTTATGGCATTTGATGGATGCACCATACTTACTCAAGAAATCCATCCCCAAAATAACATCATAGTCATGCATATCAAGTACTATTAAGTCAATATGGAGTTTCTTTTTGAAATACCCATTAGTATTACACATAACTAATGTGTAGATATCATCACCTCCCCCAGAGGTTAGAGTTGTCAAGAATCTATAATCCAACTCATCTTGAGGCCCATCTAACTTCTTTGAGAAAGAATTGGATACAAAAGAATATATCACTTTATTGTCAAATAATATATTAGCAATATGATTAAGAATAAGTATTTGACCAATGACAATTGTAGAGGCCTCAATTACTTCTTATTTGGTAAGAGAGTGGTGACTGGCGGCCTCAAGTCTTCTTTGATTGATAAGTGGTCTCTTGAGTGCTGCCTATATCTAGGGAGTTCAGTAGGATTATTCTGGTACTAGTTATGTTGTTAGGGTTGATTGGTCTTGGTAGGAAATACTTGATATATGCCCCTCCCGACCACACATATAGCACCCACTCATACCCTAACTGCACTCCCCTAGGTGCAACTTTCCACGTATAGGACACTGAGGATACTTAACCTGCTTGTAAGGTGATCCTCCTCCTCTTGGATTTCCCCCTGAAGTATTTTGGTCCAATGCTTTCTTTTGTTGTGGTTGCTGTTGTTTCTTATTTAGTTTTATTGCTACCCTGAGATCTCTGGCCTCGAAATTTCTATGATTTTGATTCTCATTTTATGGTTGCCTTTATTACTGGCTATTACTCTTCATGTTATTTAGGTAATGTTCAGCGATTAGAGCACTGTTGATACACGCTCAATGGTCTGTGGTCGATTAACTCCACTAGTCACATTAAGGGCTATCTTGGGCTGCAACATCTTGAGTGTCAGACTGACCCTTTTCTTTTCACTTTTAACTAGTTTCAAGCACAAATGAGCTAGCTGGTTAAATCTCCTTATAGCCTTCATAGGTAGGTTCCCCTGGTGGAACTTTGTGAACACGTCATAATGTTTGTTAATGACTTTTATGTGGAGAGAACTCCAAAAAGAACTCAGTCTCAAAGTCAACCCACATCATCTGATTAACATTTCTCTTCATCTTTGTTCTCTGGCAAAAAAAAAAAGATGCACACTTTACTTTTTTATTTTCAAGCCAGTCCAACAATTCCAGTATACTTTTAAGAGTCTTGAACCATGCCTGAGCATCCCACAATTCATTTGCTGTAGATAAATTCTCCGACTTTTAGTTTCTCCATTAAATTAATTAGAGCTTTTGTTGCACCACTAATCTCGGGGTCGTTGGTGCAATTGGTAGAGCGACGGGAGGAGCAGATGGAGCTACAAGAGAAGCCTATTAATTGGCCCTCAAAGCATCAATAATCTTCTGTTGCCCTGCAAGTTATCACTAAAGTTAGGCCATTACTTCCAATAAATTTGGTTCAGGCGCTACTTAATTCTCATTTCATCCCTTTCCTTGATTTCGATGGGCTCTGGTGACCCCAAAATAGGTGGTAACTGTAAGTGCACGGTGTCAACAAGTAAGAAAGAGTGAGTAGAGTATTGTATCCCTAGGGAGTGCATGTGTAAATACTACATATAAATTACCTATGCTATATTTGACCTAACGATTATAGTGGTGATTGAATTAAGATACAACAACTAAAGAATTTAATAAAAATAAATAAAATCCAAAGAGATTGCTGAATTGAATTCAATAATAAGGAGAGTTAAGGCATTAGTTAGCTATCTTGTGTGGTTATGAACTTAGCTCAATTGTGATTACGAATGATGTGGGTTGTGTGATGGTGGATCTTCCTAATATGACTGGTGCTCTCTTATGAGTCAAACCAAATCTATCCCTAGTAAGCCACTGACGCCATTTCTAGGTACGAGCTATCCCACTAAGAGCGCTTTAAACTTTGTGAATTCCACTAGCTTTCAGTTTTTACACCTATAACTACCATACGTACCTATGCCTATATCTCTATAGGGGTCAGTCTGTGGCACATACTACCCAATCTATTGCTATATCCTCACCTCTCGATCTTAATTGTAATAATTAATATCAACTTAAAATTAGCCAAGTCTAAAAAAGCATTAAAGACAGTATATGCTCATCATAATAAAAACAACATTTCAATCACAAAATAAGCATCAATTCATAATTTCATAAAGATGGCCTTCCAAGCCTTGATAAAAAGGAAATTAGCTCATATTAGATTGAAATGTAAATCTCTTGTTTCTCAACATCATGTTCTACACACAATCCTCAAACTACAATAACTTGTAAGAAGAAAATGAAAAAGAAATTTACAATCCTTAAATAAATTTTCAATTATTCTTCAATGATCTTCAAGCCTAATTGAAGCTCCTCCTTGTAGTGACTTCAATTCTCAAGCCTTCTTGGTGAATGGATAGTGGGTTGACGGATTAAGTGTATGGAGTTGTATGGGAGAATAGGTATTTTAATAGAGAGAAAAGTGTTTAGATTATTGTGTGTAGTGTATGTCAATTTTCTAAGAATGATGTAAAGTGTGATATAATTGTGTGTATATATCATATGTAATGGAGTGTCACATGGTGGGTGATGTAATCAAATATATCTATAGTGTGGGCAACAAGAAAAGATGCCAATTGAGCCTTGTGATGCCACTTGTCATTCAAGAAGATTGGAGAATCAATTTTCTTACGCCACCTGGTGGCGCCGCAGCACGGCCTTCTAGAGTCGTGGCGCCAAACTTTCTTAACTTACTACCTAATTTTTAGTGTTGGTACTGTGGCGCGAAACTTTTTCCTCACTAGTGCTGCGGCACGAATTATGGAGTCATAGTGCCTAATTGGTCTAGACTACAGTATTTAGCCTCTTTCGATCAAGTTTTGACATTTTTCTAGCATGGACTAGCTTTGGATATCTTCGTAAGAATTATAACACTATCTGTTAGCTTTCTCTATCCACTTTAATCAGTGCAATATCATAATTGTGGAAAAAGTTATGCTAAAAATACAACAACCGCCACATCAGAAAATTTTTGTGCACTGCTGATTATTTAAACCATTTTTTACATCTTTCAACTCTATTTCTTCAATTCTTGAACCTACACAATAAATATCACAACATAAGGTATAGTTACATCAATTAGGAGATAAAACACCCAAATTTATGCTTTTGAAAGTGTCAAAAATATGTCAAATTATGAGCTTATTAGGTTTGCTGCCTTAACTCGGCGAATTAGGGTTATCATGTTAGTCTTGATCAACTAGGGGACATTCTCTCACCATTTTCTTTTTATAACCTTTAATCAAACCATTTTCCAAAATAAGTATGATACTCTAGACTCTTATTGATTAAGAGAAATAAATAAATAAACAAATAAATAAAAAATACTTTCTTACTTGGAAGATGGCAGCGCTGATGTCTAGCGATAGTGTGACGGCATTTGGAAACTCACTTCAATACTATAGCTGTAACACTCCCTTAGTAGGACATAACTTTCTCCGTTATTTAGCATTATTTAGATCATTTTAGCCAAGTCATCTAATAAAATTTTTTGGAATAATAAGAAAAAGGTTAAAAAAATTTAATTTTTTTTACTTCAATTATGCAAGTCTTTACTAAAAAATTACATAAGTTCTAATTTGTTAAAATATTGAAAGAATCCTTGTAAAGTTTCAAGTTCAAAAATTACAGATTAACTCAAAATATGAAATACTCAATTAATTCAACACTTAATGAATTTGAGGTCACTTGAGAAAAAACTAATTCCGAGATTCAGCTACCACTATCAGCTTACACTAGTCGTGCTATCTTCTATATCTACATCTTACCCTTCCCTTTATCTATAATATGAGAATATGAATCTATAAGCAAATGATTAGTAAGTGACATCATAAATCTCACGAACATATTAGAGTGATTTCTTTGAAAATGGTTGAAATCCTTTTTGTATGTATATAATATATATTGGAAAACACATACTAGTAGGCCTCTAGGCGTGGTACCAATGTGCGTAACTCAGTTAGAACCCGCAGGTAGCTAGCCACCAAATCTTATCAAAACTCATAATTAATAAAGGTGGACTAGGAGCTTTAAGGGAAATCTCATGCCCTAAACTTACATATGTACGAAGTAGAAGCCTAAGGGCAAACTCGTGCCTGAAACTCATATATGGGAGGACTAGGAGCCCGATACCAGCCTCTAATGCAAAACTATTTTGAAAAATACTTTTGCTCATATTATCTCTTCTATAGTGTGTGATGGGTTTGCTGAACGCGGGGTACGTGCAACAGAAAAATAAATTTTTTAAAACATTCATGCCATAACAATTAAAGCATCACCCCATATCTGATGCGATTTTATTGATATTGTAATGTCCATTGGCTTTACTTATAAATAAAAGGGTTTCAATTTATACCTTTAAACGCACTGCGGTTGTAGTAGGGTTTGAAGCAATCAATTGCTAGCCCCTTTTTGAATTTTGGTTCACAGCGATCTAAGCATCTCTTCTCTAAAGTAGACCACAATGTGAGCAAGAACACCAAATCAGAACTATGCTAGCAATTCTAATTCCTTTTATAACGTGGTTTTTGGTGTGTATATAGTGAGTATTAATTTTTAATATCAACTCGTGACAAAAAAATTCTTTTGTTGGAAGAAAAGATGGAGAAGAGAAAATAATTTTTCTCTTTTCGTATGTGTGTTAGCCAAAAATTTGAGGAGTTAAAAACTCCTTGGAATTTTCGGACATATCCCTTTTATACTAGGGGCTGAAATTCTAGGAGTCCAACCCTTGGTATTTTCGGCCTCCATTTTTATTAGTTGGAGGATTTTTGGTTGATCACAAGATCTCCCAAAAATCTCCATCTCTTGTATCTTCCAAAGATACATGGAGATATTTTATCTAATCTAATTAGATATTATCAAGAATATCAAATTCTTGGGACTCTATCTTCTTCCAACTCCTCGTGTAGGCCTCTCCAAATGGACCTCTTTTGTAATGCCCAATTCTCAATTCTCTCCTATATAGCCAATAATAAGCATTTTGCATGAATTTGCATCTAATCAATGTGCATTATTGAATTATGGCTTACAAATAGCATGATTGCACGAACATGAATAATTGTTATTATATGCTTCAGTTATGATTTAACATGCATTAGTACATGAAATATGAGATCAAACTTTCATTTCTTAATTTAACATATTCCTTAAGTGCCCTTTTTGCAGTGAAAAGCTCGGTATCTCGGTTAAGGAAGATTGATGTGTTGAATGGCTATGAAATGAATTATTTGTATTGCTCCGTACTAGTTATATGCTAAAGTGATTAATTGTCTAAATATTTACTTGAAATATGTTACATTGGCTAAGAACTAAAAGTATGCACAATGGTGCAATTTGATTGGTTGGTTGACTAGGTTGCATAAAACCATTCTAAATCGCATTGCACTTGATTATAACACCAAAGCATCAATTTTTGTCATCTCCTTAGCCCATGAACGTGGCTTTTGGCATAAGAAGACACCAAGCATGATGCAACCAATCATCACCCTCCACTTACCTCTCTTTGAAAGGTCAAAGAAATCATTTTCATCCATATTTCTTGTGGAAGCACCTCAAAAACAACCAGCCCTTATTCTCCTAAGTTTCTCCCAAATTTCTACACTCTCATACTCACAAAAGTTGAATTCAATCCATAGGAATCCATAGAACACAAGCTAGAACAAGTTTCCATCCTTTTAAGCTTGAAAACCGTTGATTTTGAAGCTTAAATCCAACTTAATCAAGGTATATTCTTTTTCAATGTTTCTTATGATGAATTTGTAGTATCTTGGATGGTTACATGTTTTAGTATGCTTTTGTAGGATTGAAAACTTAAGTAAGTTACACTTGAAGCCAAAGCCAAGCTAGTTAAGCTAATTTTTAGCAAAATTGATAGTCTTGTGAAATTGTTTAATTTACTTGTTTCTATTGATTTTGTAATGCTTATATGGTGTTGGAAGTTTCTTTGAATGATTGAAAACAATAGCAATTAGTTTGCTTAATTGAAGGTTAGAATCAATTTAAGTTAGAATCAAGTTTATGTCATTTTAATTCGGATTGTGTTCATGTTTTAGGGGCTGCCCTAATAATCATATTTGAATTATTAGTTATTTAATGGCTGCCCTAATGTTTAATATTTTGAATTAGTAGTAAAATATGGAGTATGCATTGTTTTTAAGGTTATGTAATTGATATGTAATTCTTTACAAAAGATTGAAAAGTGTATATAAACTTTAACTAGAATAGACTAAATGATTTATAAAAAGGATATTAAATGGTACATGATTTGATTATGTTAGGCCTTTAACACATCCTATCTTCCAAAGAGATCGGCCTTTTCACCTAGCACAAAGTGGACTTGAGGTAAGTTGAAACTTTCATTTGGTGTATCACAAGAATCATATAATGTTTGTTCATGTTTTAATGTGATTGTTGTTGTTTGTCAAATGATGTAATGTTTGATGCATTTATGGTTTATGAAGCGTGACACTATTAAGAATATAATGAGGTTTTTGAAAAGGAAGTATGGTACTTGATTGATGGTCGGGTAGACGAGGGACACGGGAGGGACGGCGGACCCAACAAATGGTGGCAAATACTTGAGGTTGAAAAACCGATATAGGAAAGCCACAATGAATGAGATAGAATACGGCTAATACCTGAGGTTGAAAGACCAAGTATGGAAACCCCGTATTAGTTCTCTTATTGGCCAATCATTATGAACAGGTTCCGAAAACTATGGTCTATCACTATTAGTTAGGTACCACACTTCAAGGGCCCTAAAGAATGATTTATGAATGAAAATTATTAAATAGAATATTGCATTTAATGATTTATGAGATGTGCATATATGTTATTTGTTATTGCATCAGTTTCACCTTACTGAGCCTTTAGCTCATTAGATTCATGTGATGCAGGTGGAAATGTACAGGTTTAGAGGTTGACTAAGTCTCTAGAGCGGCCGGACAGAGATTTGTTCATATGCCATGCTTCGACATATTTTGTAGTTTATTTTGAAAACTCTGTTTTGTTTTTAAATAAGCCGCTATGTTATGGTTTTGTAAACAGATGTACTCAGTTTTGATATATGTATATGGTGTGTTAAAAATGATTCAAGTTCTTTCTCTTATAGCTAAGAATGGGAACTTTTATTAAAAACCATAACTCTAGTAAAGATGAAAAATTAACATTTCTTGACTTAACTGTATCAGTTTGTTTAGGCTCTACAGTTAGGTTAAGGGGTGTTACATCTTTAAATTGGACTTGTACTTTAATTAAATCTCACAATTAATTCAATTAATTGTTTAAACCTAAACTTAATTAATTAATTCCATTTAGCCTACCTAATCAAATTAGGCCTAATTAAATAATAAAATTATTCTATTGAGTAAACTAATTGAATAATTAAATTAATTTATGGTCCGCACAATTAATTGATCAAATCAAATAATTACTCTTCTCCAATTTAGGTTTCCTCATCTTATTAGGTCCAATTAAATTATTCAATTATTCAATTAAATAATGAACTCAACTCCTTGAATTAATTAATTTTTATTAATTAATTGGATTTAACTCCTTATATCAATTCCTAAGTTAGAGATGTTCCAACCTAAATTATGTGTAACCCTTTAGGTTTACACCTAAACTAGCAGTAGGCTTGTAACATTTACAACTTATGAATAACAATTATTCTAATTAATTAATCCAATTGATTAATCTACTTGGAATTAACTCCTTAATTCTAAAAACCTCACAAGTCATGGAAAACACCTAGCAAGTTTGTCATGACTACCTAGTCTTAGGTGAATTAGCGAGTAAAATACACTTAAGGTCCTTTTATCATCTAATCTCTCAATTGAGTATAGGGCATGGATTATAAGTTAAAACCCTCGTTGACTTAATAACTATGATTCCATTTCAAGTTGTAATGACTCATGATAAATCATTAGAAAACCCTATCTAACTTTCATCCTGCCTTAGTTAAGGACTTCTGAATCATAAACTATAAAAACATAGGAGATTCACTTATTCTACCAGAAAAGTAATGGATCATTTGTTGGTTATTCATTAACCTCCATATATATTAATGCAACATCCAATGCACCCCTTTTGTGATTGTCAGGTAATCAAAAGATACATCGAAATGGAACACGATATGTACAAGGCTTCTATGGTGCCTCAAGTCCAATGACTAATCGTGTATTATCCTAACATGATAATTCTTATTTCGATAGACAACGTCTCCAACTAAGAATTTCTAATGGGTTTTTTCAATATATTTATTTTATAACGAGCACCTGCATACGTGCACTAGCATTACTATACTAATATCCATAGAGCGAGATATCCTCCTCATGCAAGTATGCATCGTATGCGCGAGTCTATTGGGCTATTCGATGTCTCATCTCAAAAAATTCTTGATTCAAAACTAATTTAAGACTAAAGCGTTAGAGGCATACTCCATAATTTTCATAAAATGTGCGACCATGCTCCGTAGCTAAATTTGGTCTAAGGACTTTATCTATTAACAGAAGTAATTAAAGATAAAAAAAATTACCTATTTTATTAATATGATTTGAAAAATATTATTTTATAGAATACAAGAGTATCAAAGATTCCCAATCTAATTGGCGCGCTGGGTACTAGTCTAACAATTTCCCATTTGCCCTAGTGCCAAATGCCCATGTACTACAGGCCTGTCTTCTTAAAATGTTTGTCGAATACCTTCTATGCTAGGGGTTTAGTCAGTGAATTTGCTATATTTTTTGCTGAAGCGACTCTATCTACTACGACATCGCTTCTACCAATGATCTCTCTAATAAGGTGGTATTACCTTATAATATGTTTGGATCTTTGATGAAATACTGGTTTTTTTGCTTGCGCAATAGTTCTATTGTTATCACAATATATCAATACAGGATTAACATTAGATGGAACTACACCCAACTTTTAGATGAAGTTCCTCATCCAAACAACTTCCTTTGCTGCATCGCATACAACAGTGTATTTAGCCTCAGTAGTAGAATTCATGGTCGTCTTTTGCTTGGAACTCTTCCAGCTAACCACACCACCATTCAGACTAAAAACTAGAATTGGTATAACCTTCTAGTTTTAGTTCTCCAGAATTGTATACAAGAAAGATATCCTTAGTTCTTCTCAAGTACTTGAGGATAATCTTTACGGTTGTTGTAAATTTTTGTGAACGCAAATGCATGTTATCATTAATAAGTAATAAAGTGATGAATAAGTTTTATTTCCACGAGAACTGTTGAATTATAAAGTACCAGAATTATGTTAACTCTAATTTTATTTGAATAAATGCAATAATGTGTTGATTATAAACTAAATCAAACTAGACTAAATTAAAAAGCAATTAAAGATGAAATTCAATAACTTAAAGGCCTAGGGTTATGATTTTACTATAATTAGTCTAAATTGAATAATTTATCTCATCAATCTCAATTTATTTTTCAAGCGATAGTCAAGAATCTCTAAATTATCCACTAGTCTCTTCCAAGGTCTAACGAAAATATCATCAATTGCTAACCCATTATATTCCTATGTGAATTACAATAATCAATAATTCATTAGGTTTTATGGATCTCAAACAAGACTGCACAAACTATGCAAGTATATTCCTATCTCATATGTAATTTATGATTTTCTACACATATATCACATCTCAGGTTAATATGATTAGCAAATCATTCAATTAGTGTCCAAGTAATTGAAAGCATTACGAACATTGCAAAAACCTCAACTTGAAAAATAAATCAAGAATTGAATTGATAAAAATATTCAAAATATTTTAATTAGATTACATCACAACCTTAGAAAAAGAAATTAGTTCATGGTGAAAATGATAGATAACAATATTCATTAACATAATCAAAGAGACAAAGAGGAAAATAAAATAGAATTTAGAAAAGGATGAGTTTATTCCCTTGTGATTTCTTTTTTTTCAATCTTGGAAGAAATATCTCTTTTTCCCCTTATCGTCTTCTTTTCTACTTTTTCGTTCTTTTTTTTTCTTTGCTTCTCTTCACTCCTCTCCTCTCCAAAACTAACTTAGAGGCTCTTGAAATCCTTAAAATTAGATGGGAGATGTTCTAAAGAGGGTAAAATACCTATTTTGCCCTTAAAATTTTGTCTGGCAGTGCCTAGGCTCTGATTGGCAGTGCCTAAGCACTACCTTACAGTTAGGGTAGTGCCTAGGCGCTGTATTTCCAGCGCCTAGCTACTGGACTTGGACTATTTTTTTTGTTGAGAAAATATAATATGAATGTAGATTTTTGTACATCCAAGTGCCATTCTTTCTTCATCCTCATATATGCAAAACAAATACTAAAAACAATAATAAAATTCATAAAAATCTTGAAAACTAATCAAAAAGTTAAGTAAATGATATTCAATTAATGGGTATAAAACCCACTCATCAACGGTCTTCCAGCATTCCTCACCTGGATTAGATTGATATCTGCTCGTGACACTCAGAGCATATGTGACATTAGACCTCGTACATAACACACCATATATTATGCTTTCAATAGCAGATGCATAAGGTATGCGAATCATCCTTTTCCTCTCCTCAGGAGTCTTTTCCCTTGAGAGAGAAATGTGATGACTCATTGGCAAGAATCCTTATTTGGATTCCTGCATGATGAACCTCTTTAACATTTTCATCTATATATGTGGATTAGATTAGTCTGATCATCCTTCTAGACCTACATTTATGGATCTTTATTCCAAAATAAAGGATGCTTTTCCTAAATTTTTCATGGAAAATTGGTTAAACAACTAAGCCTTAGTTGACTGCATCATCTTTACATAATTCCTAATGAGTAGGTTCATACAATAAATGTAACACCCTCATTACTACACAACTATATATATAATATAATTTCACAAGATAGAACCTGTGCGCATGCATGGAATATTTTTTTTCCTTGTAACAGCTTAATAAATAATAAACTATTTTTCCCACTCACAAACTGATATATATATATACCTGCAAATGACCCATAACAAACATAATATTTATATTCCCATGTACATAAAAGTTTTAAAAGTAACTTACAGTACAAATCTCAAAACCTAATACAATAGACTCCAAAATTAAATAAGTTAACAACCATCCCAACAGGTCATCATCCATGTACACTGATCCTCAGAACCTGTAGGAGCTCCAGCCACTAGCTCAGTAGGTCCATGGCTTCAAGTATCATCAAACTCACCTACAATGCATGAACTACGTGAGCTAATGGTCAGTAAATGAAAATCATGTATGCTGAAGGGATAATCCAACATAAATGCAATGCATTTCTATGAGATCATGACAAGAATGCAAACTTATGAATAAAAATAGTTCATTTAAAATTATTTTTCATCACTAGGCCCTTGGCCCACCTACTATGTACCGGGTAGAGCTCTTAACAATATCAATAATCACATGGCCATAAACAAATCGACACAGTCCGATGCCATCTCCTGGGATCACCAGAGGTCCACCCCTGTCTTCCCCTATGACCCTCTAGAAGTCTTCCACTAGCGGCGTCGATAAGGGCACAGTCAAGTGGTCCACCATCTCGTGACTAGCAGAGGCACACCCCCTGTTAACTCCTATGATCCTCTGAGAAGTTATACTCACGGCACCCCAAAATATCATATAAATAAGCCACATAAGCCTCGGTATACTAGTGGTGGCCAATCAAAATATTTTCTTTCTGAAAATAATGTCATGCGTGCCAAAAATCTCAACTATGAGCACATGTTATGTATGGGCATGTAAATGCTGATGAATGGCATGTCCAATGACACAATAGATCTTATGTCCCATCATCCAAGCAACATATGCACTATAAGGTATGTGTGTGCCCGGCGTGCCAATTGTTCTGGCCGTTCTTATACTCTTGCGAATCATTCTTATTTATATTAATATCATTTAAATGATAATCTTTATCTTAAATTCATCATAAGAATTAGATAAAGTCCTTAGATCACACATAGCTATGGGGCATGGTTGCGCATATGATGGTGATCGTGGAATATGCCTCTAAGGTTGTGATCTTAAAACGTTCCAAGTTAAGGATCAATGATATGGGACATCATTGATCCCGTTGAGACTTGCGCATACGATGCAGGCTCGAAAGGAGGATGCCTCATTCCATAGGTATTGGTGTGGAGATACTAGTGCATGTATGCGGGTGCTTGCTGGGAACAAGTACACTGAACAACCCCACCTGAAAATTCCCAATTGGAAATATTCTATTGTCGAATAGGAATTTTTTCGTTACGATAGTGCAAGAATTAGTCATTGGACTTGAAGCACCATGGTAACCTTGTGCATGACATGTTGTACTTTGATGTATTTTCCGATTGCATGACAATCACAAGGGATTTATATTGGGTGTAATATCTTCATGTATGGAGATTAATGAGTGGTCAACAAAGGATCCGTCACCTATCTAGATGAATAGGTGAATCTCCTATGTGTTCCACTGTACTTGACTCTAAAATTCTTGGTCAAGGTTGGATGGAAATTAGACGTGGGGTTTTCTAATTATTCATGATAGAGTCAAGCTACTAGGAATGGAAACATAGTTATTGAGTTAATAGGGTTTCGACTAAACATCCATGCCCTAGGCTCAATCAGGAGATTAGATGACGGAAGGACCGTACTTGCATGGTATTCGTAATTGAAATAGGTTCACACATTCACCTTAGACTATGTGATACCCGAACCTCTCACAACTCACTTGGCCAATGTGATTCATGCATTACATGCTACTTATATGCTAATTTGCATTAACATTTACATGGCATCTTATATAGCATTCTTAATCGTTAGACCTCTAATGCTATCACATGATATAAGTGGTTGAGATCTTATAACCTAATTAAGAAATTCTATATTTAAATAAGAAAAAGAATAGATTGGTCGATATATTGGATATTCATAGGTTATATGTTATAATTTTGGAAGTGTTAAAGGTGTTACTAGTAAGCTTATATGATTCGATTTAATTAGATCGATGTGTTTTAAAAGTATACATCCATGGATTAACATACTTGGGATATTGGACATGATATAATGTGATTTAAGTGTCATAATACAAGGTCCATATGTGCATATGATTTTAGAAATACAAACTAGACAATCATTTAAGAATTGGATGTCAATCGGTTTGGAGATCGAATGAACGGACATAGGAATTACCTATGGGAATGAATGATGACTAAGATAGGTTGCAACCAAATAAGAATATGTGAGACACACAATATTAGGGCTGCAAGATAAGGGAGAAAATCAGATTATACCATTACATGCCACCTCATGCTTTCTTATTAAGCTTAAGCTAACATCTCAAGCTAACACCTCAAACCCTTCACCCTTAAGCCACGACCAGACCTTCAATTCAGCCATTTTCATCTTCCAAACACACACCTTAAGGTATCTAAGTGCTACAAATTGATTCCAAGTTGAAATAAAAGCAAGAAAAGCAAAGGAGAAGTGATTACCATCAAGTTTAACCTTAAAATCTGCATAGGTAACACTTATCTACGGTTTTGCCTTTGGTTTTCAGATTATTATGAATGGTTTTATTATTTACTAAGCTTTAAATATCTCTGATAAAGTGTTAGGAAGTTTTTAGTTAGACTTTGATGCACAAAGAAAGGGTTTTTGATAACAAACACTTGTGGCAGAAACTGTCACCTTACTGTTTTCTTGTATTTTAGGCTTCAAAAGTGTATGGTATGTTGAATAAAACCTGTAATTATCATCATATACATATTTATATATGGGTTAAGAGTATTGGAATAAATTTTCATCGATTAGAAATTGAAATAGGGCATGATATTGAAGAGATGCTCAAAACTATCACCATCGAATTTCAGATTCTGTCCTATGTGAAGTGGACTTGTTTTACAGTATTAAATCCATTAGTTTTGACAAGGATATGACCTGGTTGTCTCTTTTTATATGTTATATAAGTGTGGTGAAAATTTGGGAGTGATTGAATATACTTAATGGTGCCAAAACCATTAATGTCATGAAGTGCATAAAACTGTCACGGTGGGAAAAATCTATTTCAGTATGCTGTGAAAGGAGCTGAACTTGGGAAGCTATATCCGTGAGTTTTAGCCATTCAATGACATGGTTACATTTTTTTTATGTTATATAAGTGTGATAAAAATTGTGGAGTGAATGAATATGTCTAAGGGTGTCAAAATCATCATGCAAATTAATGTGGCAGCAACAAATGGTGAAGTGGTGAATCTGTCCTATTTGGTTCATTAACATGATCCAGCATAGATGTGGTGCATTTGATCCCTAACAATTAGGGAAATGTTGTAAGAGTTATAATACATCAATTAAGTGAGGTTAGTATACATTTAAGATGTGGAACAAAGGTACGTAGAAGGTTGTATTCGGTTATAGTTTTTAAGTGGTAAGGTTGTTTAGTTAAATTGAGATTCAAGATCTTTATACTACATTAGGTATAATGAACTTGTTAATTGAGGATTGTTATTGATATCTTGTATTTTTACGGATTGTTTCACATCTAGGGCTGGGGAGTAATACTTAAGAAACCTAGAAGTAACACACAATCGATCAAAGGTAAGTAAAGATTCATTTGCAACTACAATGCATAGACATAGTAGATGTGTGAATTATATGTAATATCATAAATCATATGTGCATAGTAGAGGGCTCTCCATTGAGCATACATACATGGGAATTGTCATTGGCACGTGCATGCATCATAACGAGCATTGTGATAAATCTTGCATTGCATGGCATGATTCTGAGAAAGGAAAATGTTTTGCTGACCACTACTAGTGCACCGAAGCATGCATGGATTTGCATGATTTTATGCATGGATTTGCATGTTCGCGTGCATGGATTTGCATGCGTATGAGTATGCATAGATTTGCATGCTTATATGATTATTGGCCATTAGATTATGGCGGTGTACAGAGCTCTTTTCCGATGCATGGGATAGTAGCGTTGGTCAGGGGCCCAAGAAAGAAATGATTTTGAGAGAAATATTTTAATGTATGGAACTGTCATTGTGGGCATAGCATTTTGAGTTGCATGACTTGATATTGTAGATTATTCTTTGACATGCATAATCTTTACTTGCTGAGCATTAGCTCATATAGTTTATGCATTGTAGGTGAGTCTGGTGATACTTGATACCATGGACTTACTGGGCAAGCTGTTGGGGTTCCTACAGGTTCTGAGGATCAGTGTACATGGATGACGACCTGTTGGGTTGATTGTTAACTTATTTGATTTTGTAGTCTATTGTATTAGGTTTTGGGATTTATACTATGTGTTACTTTTATAACTTTTCTGTACACGGGTATATAAATATTATGATTGTTATGGGTCCTCTGCAGGTATATATATTAGTCTGTGAGTGGGAAAATGTTTATTATTTATTAATATGTTGCAGAAAAAAAAAAATAATGCATGCACACTGACTCTATCATGTTAAATTATACTATATATATATAGTTGTGTAGTAATGGGGTGTTACAGTCTAGGAGTCATGATGCATTGCTAGATGCTTCCCATGTCTTGTGGGTTCATGGAATTAATGAGTTAATTCCAAGAAAATTATTTAATTGGATTAATTAATCAGAACAATTAATTGTTCAACTAAGTCACAAGAGTTGTGAGCCCACGGCTAGCTTAAAGTGAACCTAAGGGGTCAAACACAAAACTTGGATAAGTCCATTTCTAGCCTAGAAATTAATCCAAGTGTTGGATTAAATTAATTAATGTGATTAATTAATGGGGGTTAAATTAATTCAAGTGTGGAATTAATCCAATAAATTAATTGGATTAATTGATTGGACCTAATTGGGTTAGGGAGCCCAATTGGAATATTTAAATAATTGATTGGATCAATTAATTAAGATGGGCCTAATTAATTAAATGAATTAATTTAATTGATTGGATCAATTAAAGTAAAGCCTGATTGATTATTTAGGACTAGGCCTATTAGGTGTGGGCTTGTAGGAAGCCCATTAGAAAATTGGATTAGGAACACAAATCCTAGAGGAAGTTGAATTGAGAATTCAATTTCTAAGAGGTAATAAGGAAAAAGGAAAGTCCTTATGGGATAAGGAAACTTACCAAAAGAGTTGGAGATAAGAAATGAAGAAGAGTCCTACATGGAAAGAACTTGTGATAGTCTTGATTGACAATCTTCTTGGATATTTTTATGGGGATTTTAATTGCAGATTTTTGTGAAGAAAAATAGTTTTTCTTTCATCCCCAAAAATTCGTCCCTCCTATCCTTTCAATCTCCAAAAGTTCACCAATATTTTATCTAGTTTAATTCTTGATTTAATTGTTGAATTAAGAATTAAATTAAACACCTAAAATACTAATTATTAGTGTGTTCTTGTTCCAAATAAAATCGTTCTGGGATAGAATTATCGAATCAAAAACTACTAGAATAGGATTCGATTGCGAGTGGGTATCCAAGGTGTGGATACTATTAGAGGATGACATTTGGGATCCTAAAAGCGAATCAGATTTCAATCAAATGGGTTTTGAATTGAAGAACATGGAGATACTTTCATGCAAGGATAACGATTTGAATCGTCTCAATCCCTACATCAGTCGTAGTGCAAATCAAGGTAAGAGTTTCTGAAACTTTCTTACTTTAACTATCAGAAAATGCACAATTGAATAATTGCGAAAGGGTTCCGGGATTTGTTTTAATTACATGTGATGTAATGTATATTTATGTTTTTGAAAAAAATTAAATTCCGCTGCATATACGTTTTCCGGGATCGCGCGAACCCAACAGTATGTATAATACTCACAATATACACATCAAGACACAAGGATCACATTTAATATAGAGAATGCACAAATACTATGTCCATATATTGTAGTTGCAAATGGATTTTCACTTACCTTTCAACTTTGATATCCTACTGAAGGTTAACAATATTCTCCTCGCTAACCTTAGATATAAGGCTGTCTGTAAAAGTATAACGTATTAATTTTCATTCTTAATTAATAGGTTTCTTTATCAAATCTCATAAGGATTTTAAATCTTAAATTTAATTAAGTAGCAATCAAACCTTAAAAATTATACTTCACACCAATTAGAACCTTTTAATTACCTTAATTTTTCATCTCGAATTCATGCTAATATTATCTAATTGATGTGTTATAATTCCCATAGCAAATCCCTCGATTAAATTAGCTCTTTCATCCAATTAATACATGATAATAAAATCAAATATTTGTAACTAATTTCAAATTAAAGGTATGTATTAATTATTGTCTCATGGTAGATAACTAATTAACTTGGATCAAAAACTTTCTTTCAAATTAGAAATAAACAAAAAAATATATATTTTTATCCGTACAAAAATAAGAAGGGACTTACCCAAAAATTTCCTCAAATTTCTATGGTTGAAATTTGTTCTTTCTTTCTCCCTTCTTCTTTTTCTCTTCTTTCTGTTTTCTTTTACTTTCTTTGCTGCCGTGCAGACGTGCGTGTGTGGTATGTGTTAATACATATTTCTTTTCCTTTCTTTGCTGTCGTGCGGACGTGTGTGTAATACATAATTATCGCTTAACAATTAAGAAACCTAATATAATATATTATAACA
This sequence comes from Paulownia fortunei, assembly GCA_019321725.1. Lineage (NCBI taxonomy): Eukaryota > Viridiplantae > Streptophyta > Magnoliopsida > Lamiales > Paulowniaceae > Paulownia > Paulownia fortunei. The sequence continues at coordinate 11,689,269 of CM033107.1, read as the reverse complement.
TATGTATACTTATCTGTGACAATATGTTATAACATATGTGTAATATATTATACACTACACTGTACACGCATATATGCATATAATATATATATATAATATTATGGTATCATTTGTTTTATACTCCATGTATATACTTATATATATATATATTTTGTACATCTATACATATATATATATATATGCATATATTTATATATATATATATATATTATATTTATATATATACTTAGTACATAATATTTTGATATTTATTTATAAACCCCCAAGTTTATTTCTTGTAAGAATTTACAATCTCTTAATTAATATGATAATGTCCTTATTTTCTTTTATTATTATTATTACTATTACTATCACCATTTTCTCCCTAATTAATTTATTTACATAGTTTATCCTATACCGATAAACACAATGATGCCACCTTTCACTTATGTGTATCATAATCGTATCTGATAGTTGACACCTAAATCCTTGTATCTTAGTATCAACTCAATCAATTAGGTTAAAGAATTTGGAGACTAATATCGGGTGACAACTTTAGAAGTTTAATTATTAAAGATGCCACATAAAATATAGTGTATTATGAAATATCAATTAAAATGTAAATAACACATACGTAACATGAAATACATAAACTATATTGGCCAGGTGAGTAGTGCAAGGCTCGGGTATTACATCCTTCCCTCCTTATGAAAATTTCGTCCTCAAAATTTTGCTTACCGAAAAGGCTCTGGGTATTCGGCTCTCATTTCATCTTCTCTTTCCTATGTAGCCTCTTCCGTTGACTGGTCTCTCCACAGTACCTTGACTAATGGGATTTTCTTATTTCTAAGTTGCTTTATCTCCCGTAGTAGAATCTTGACAGGTCTTTCCTCGTAACTCAAATCTGATCTCAACTCTACTGGTTCGTTTAGTAGAATGTGGGATGGATTCGCAACATACTTCCTCAACATGGATACGTGGAATACATTATGTACTTGAGGCATTGATGTAGGCAGATTAAGTTTGTAAGCAACAACACCTATTCTCTCGGTAATAAAAAATGGACCAATTTATCTGGGACTCAACTTTCCTTTCTTCCCAAACCGCATAATACTTTCATTGGAGCTACCTTGAGAAACACTTGATCTCCTATGACAAACTCTAGCATCCTTCTTCTTTGTCTGCATAACTTTTCTATCGACTTTGGGCAATTTCCATTCTTTTTCGGATTTGTAACACAACCTCTGTCATTTCCTGAATCATGTTCGGGCCTAAAATTTCTTTTCACCTACCTCATCCCAGTGAATTGGAGATCTGCATTTCCTGCCATACAGTGCTTCATAAGGAGCCATCCCAATTGTAGCCTGATAATTATTGTTATATGAGAATTCTACCAGAGGTAGATACCTGCTCTACTGTCCTTGGAAATCCAATACGCAGGTTCTAAGCATATCTTCTAAGGTTCGTATTGTTCGTTTAAATTGCCCATCGATCTGAGGATGATATGCAGTACTGAAAGATAGTTGCATTCCTAATGCCCTTTGTAGACTTCTCCAGAAGGTAGACATAAATCTTGAGTCCCTGTCAGAAGTAATGGATAGTGGTGCACCATGGAGTCTAACCACTTCCTGTATATATATCTGTGCGTATCGATCTATGGAATAGGTTGAACAAATGGGAAGGAAATGAGCTGATTTAGTTAATCTATCCACAATCACCCAAATAGAATTATGACTTTCACGGTTTTGGGTAAACTCGCCACAAAGTCCATAATGATTCTTTCCCATTTCCATTCTGGAATAAGCAGAGATTGCAAAGTTCCGCTGGTCTTTGATGTTCTGCTTTTATCTGCTGACATGTCAAACATTGGTCCACGTACTATGCAATATCTATTTTCATACCTGGCCACCAGTAATGCATTTTCAAGTCTCTATACATTTTGGTAGCTCCTGAATATATTGAATAAGGTGTTGAATGTGCCTCTGCAAGAATATCTTTTCTGATGTTATCCACAGGGGCACATATAATCGTTCCCTAAATTATAGCACTCCGTTCACGGATATTTTAAAATCAGACGGTACCCTCGAAGCAATATCCTTCTTTACCTTGATAAAATATTCATCCCCTTATTGTCCTTGTTGAATTTTATCAATTAACGTCGGTTGGAGTGTCAAGGCTACCAACTTTATTTCCATTTCTCCCAACTATACAATCTCCACATTCATTCTCTGGAATTCAATTAACTCTGGTCTCTGAACAGAAAGAGTAGATGCGGTACCTTATATTGATTTTCTACTCAGTGCATCTGCCACCACATTAGCCTTACCCGGATGGTAGTTGATAACATAGCCATAATCCTTTACCAGCTCCAACCATCTTCGTAATCGCATATTCAGTTCTTTTTATGTGAAGAAGTATTTTAAACTCTTGTGATCCGTATAGATTTCACAGCCTTCCCCATATAGATAGTGTCTCTATATCTTCAGTGCAAATACCACTACAGCAAGCTCAAAATCATGTGTAGGGCAATTTCTTTCATATTCTTTTAGCTGCCTCGATGTATATGCAATCACTTTCCCATTTTGCATCAGTACACATCCTAAGCAATTCTTTAAGGCATCACTGTAAACTACAAAGCCTCCAGTACCTGATGAATTGAAAGAATAGGTGTTGATGTCAACCTCTTCTTTAATTCTTGGAAACTTTGCTCGCACGCCTCTGTCCATTTAAATGTGATACCCTTCCGTGTTAATTGTGTTAAAGGAGAAGCAATCTTGGAAAATCCTTCTACTAATCTATGGTAGTATCCAGCCAAACCAAGAAAACTACGTACTTCTGAAGGATTTGTAGGTTATGATCAGCTATTAATAGCTTCTACTTTACTTGGATCTACTAATATTTCTGCACCTGATATGACATGTCTCAAGAATACCACTCGGTCCAACCAAAATTCACATTTCTTGAATTTAGCATATAATTGTTTTGCCTTTAAAACCTCTAACACCATTTTTAAATGTGTCACGTGCTCTTCCTTTGTTTTTGAGTAAATTAGGATGTCATCGATAAACACAATAACAAATTTATCCAGAAAATCTCTGAATACCTGATTTATCAGGTCCATGAAAGCTGTTGTGGCGTTAGTCAATCCAAATGGCATCACCAAAAATTCATAATGTCCATACCTCGTGCGAAATGCTATCTTCGAAATGTCATCTTCTTTTATTTTTAGTTGATGGTACCCAGATCATAAATCAATTTTTGAAAATACTGCTGCACCTGGGGCTGATCAAACAGATCGTCAATCTGAGGTAAAGGGTATTTATTCTTGATTGTAACTTTATTCAATTCTCGGTAGTCTATACACAGTCTTATCGTACCATTCTTCTTTCGTACAAATAGGACGGGTGCACCCTACGGTGAAAAACTAAGTCTGATAAAACATTTTTCCAATAATTCCTGAAATTGTATCTTCAATTCCTTTAACTCAGATGGAGCCATTCGGTATGGGGATTTTGAGATTGGAGACATTCCCCGCTGCATGTCAATAACAAACTCTATCTCACGATCGGGTGGTAACCTAGGGAGATCATCTGGAAATACTTCAAGGTATTCCCGAACCACGGGTACTTCACTAAGGGTAGGATCGTGTTGTTCTTCAATGCACATAACACTGACTAAATACCCCTCACAACCCGCTTCTAATAAATGTTGTGCTTTCAACACTGATATTAGTGGGAATTTGAAGCTCTTCATAATCCCAGCAAACATAAAAGGTTCTTCTCCAGGAGGTTGGAATATCACTGTCTTTTTCTGGCAATCTGTGATAGCACAATACTTTGATAACCAGTCCATGCCCAAAATTATGTCATAGTCATTTATGGCCAATACAATCATATCAGCATATAGTTTTCTATCTTCAATAGGAATGACACAAGCTTTCAAAATATGATTGGTCTGCTTTGAGTCTCCAGAAGTAATCGTCACATGTAACTAATTTCTATTATGTCAGGTGTCCTACCCAGCCTCTTCACATACTCAACGGATGAAAATGAATGTGTAGCTCCTGAATCAAATAGTATGAATGCTGGAGTATCATGAATGAAGAGTTTACCTATCACTACCGATAGATTCGCCTCTGCATCTGCTCTAGTGATAGTAAAAACTCTAGCGGGTATATTCTGTTGCTTTGTAGTAGTTGGGTTCTCCAAGCATGTTCAGGCAATATGGCCAACCTTTCCACACACGTAGCACCTTCTAGGATCTGTAGGGCAGTTTCCCATATGTTGACCACCGCATCTAGGGCACATAGATTGTGGCATTGGCGCTTTTCCCTGCTCTATCTTTGGTCTCTTATTTTGCTCCCACTGTTGCTGTCCTGGTTTCGATCAAAATTCGGGTTTCTGGCCTTGAGCTTGGAATGGTCTCTTATTTTCACTTCCAACCCACCTCTGTCCTTGTCCTTGCTTAAATTGACGACGAGCTTCTAGCGCACGAACAATTCTAAGTTCAGCTTGCTCAATAACTAATGCTCTCTCAGCAATCTGTGAATATGTGACTCCTTGAATTCCCGCCATATTAACATCTCTGTATAGTTCTGGCCTCAAACCTTCAAGGAATCTTTCTAGTTTCAGTGCATCAGTGATGATCATATGCGTGGCAAACCTGGACAACTGTTCAAATTTTCGAATGTAGTCCCCGATTGTCATAGCTCCCTGCCACAACTGCATAAATTCATTCATCTTCATTGCACAAACAGGCGCAGTGAAGTATTTGTTTCTGAATAATTCTTGAAATCTTTCCAAGTCATAGTAAAGGGATCTCTATGCTCCTCATTGTATCCCACCAGTGCCCAGCACTTCCACGAAGCATAAACAAGGCCCATATCACCTCTCTCTTCATCTGGGACTCTGCTATACTGAAATATATTTTCTAGGATTCTTAGCCAATCCACTGTAGCTATGGGATCTATCGCATTTTCAAATATTGTTGGATTGAGTTTTCAGAATCTTTCCCCAACTATCTCAACTGGTTCTGCTCGGGGCTATAGTTGATTCATTTCAGCTCTCTGTTGTCCACCTACATCCCTCTACTGGATGAGTTGTTGAATTTGTTCTGATTGTCGCTAAATGAGTTCTGTAAGTCAGTTTATAACAGTGTCTCGATCATCATTTGACATAGGTGTCTCCCCTTCTTGGTTTCTACCTCCACTACTACTCTCACTCCTTATTCTTGTCATGGCTGTAATATTGTTTTAAAACATGGCCAATATAATTCATTAAACAATAATGCATCACATAATAAAATAAAACTTTCGAGTAAGGCGGTGCTTCCATAAGTTCCAAGTTTATGTACATGGACAGTTTACAGAACCTGTAACCGTGCTCTGATACCACTCTGTAACACCCCATTACTACACAACTATATATATAATATAATTTGACATAATAGAACTTATGTGCATGCATGAAATATTTTTTTTCCCTGTAACAGCTTAATAAATAATAAACCATTTTTTTCACTCATAAACTGATATATATATACCTACAAATGACCCATAACAAACATAATATTTACATACCCATGTACAACAAAGTTTTAAAAGTAACACACAGTACAAATCTCAAAACCTAATACAATAGACTCCAAAATTAAATAAGTTAACAACCATCCCAACAGGTCGTCATTTGTGTACACTGATCCTCAGAACCTGTAGGAGCTCCAGCCGCTCGCTCAGCAAGTCCATGGTTTCAATTATCATCAAACTCACCTACAATACATGAACTACATGAGCTAATGCTCAGTAAATGAAAATCATGTTATGTTGAAGGGATAATCCAACATAAATGCAATGCATTTCTATGAGATCATGACAAGAATGCAAACTTATACATAAAAATAGTTCATTCAAAATCATTTTCCATCACTGGACCCTTGGCCCACCTACTATGTACCGGGTAGAGCTCTCAACAACATCAATAATCACATGGCCATAAACAGATCGACACAGTCCGGGGCCATCTCCTAGGATCACCAAAGGTCCACCCCTTGTCTTTCCCTATGACCCTCTAGAAGTCTTCCCACCAGCGGCTTCGATAAGGGCACAGTCAAGTAATCCACCATTTCGTGACCAGCAGAGGCACACCCCCTGTCAACCCCTATGATCCTCTGAAAAGTAATACTTGCGGTGCTCTAAAATATCATATAAATAAGCCACATAGGCCTTGGTACACTAGTAGTGGCCAACCAAAACATTTTCTTTCTGAAAATAATGTCATGCGTGCCAAAAACCTCAACTATGAGCACGTGTTAAGCATGGACATATAAATGCTGATGAATGACATGTCCAATGACATAATAGATCCTATGTCCCATCATCCAAGCAACATATGCACTATAAGGTATGTATAATACTCACAATATACACATCAAGACACAAGGATCACATTTAATATAGATAATGCACAAAATACTATGTCCATACATTGTAGTTGCAAATGGATTTTCACTTACCTTTCACCTTTGTTATCCTACTGAAGGTTAATAAGATTTTCCTTCCTAACCTTAGATATAAGGCTGTCTGTAAAAGTATAACGTATTAGTTTTCATTCTTAATCAATAAGTTTCTTTATCAAATCTCATAAGGGATTTTGAATCTTAAATTTAATTAAGTAACAATCAAACCTTAAAATTTATACTTCAAAACAATTAGAACCTTTTAAATACCTTAATTTTTCATCTCGAATTCATGCTAATATTATCTAATTGATGTGTTATAATTCCCGTAACAAATCCCTCGATTAAATTAGCTCTTTCATCCAATTAATACAGGATAATAAAATCAAATATTTGTAACTAATTTCGAATTAAAGGTGTGTATTAATTATTGTCTCACGGTAGATAACTAATTAACTTGGATAAAAAACTTTCTTTCAAATTAGAAATAAACGACATAAACATATATTTTTTATCCGTATAAAAATAAGAAGGAACTTACCCAAAATTTCCTCAAATTTCTACAGTTGAAATTTGTTTTTTTTTCTCCCTTCTTCTTTTTCTTTTCTTTTCCTTTCTTTGCTGCCGTGCGGACGTGTGTGTGTGGTGTGTGTGTTAATATATATTTCTTTTTCTTTCTTTGCTGTCGTGCAGACGTGTGTGTTAATACATAATTATCGCTTAACAATTAAGAAACCTAATATAATATATTATAACATATGTATACTTATCTATTACAATATGTTATAACATATGTGTAATATATTATACACTACACTGTACACGCATATATGCATATATATATTATGGTATCAATATATATATATATTATATTTATATATATATATATATAATTAGTACATAATATTTTGATATTTATTTATAAACCCCCAAGTTTATTTCTAGTAAGAATTGACAATCTTTTAATTAATATGATAATGTCCTTATTTTCTTTTATTATTATTATTACTATTACTATCACCATTTTCTCCATAATTAATTTATTTGCATAGTTTATCCAACACCGATAAACACAACGATGCCACCTTTCACTTACATGTATCGTAATCATATCTGATAGTTGACACCTAAATCCTCGTATCTTAGTATCAACTCAACCAATTAGGTTAAAGAATTTAGAAACTAATATCGGGTGACAACTTCAGAAGTTTAATTATTAAATATGCCACATAAAATATAGTGCATTATGAAATATCAATTAAAATACAAATGACACATACGTAACATGAAATGCAAGAACTATATTGGTCAGGTGAGTAGCGCGAGATTCGGGTATTACATCATTCCCTCCTTATGTTATCCAGCTAGATAAAAAATTTATAAATGGCTCTCTGGAGTTTGCAAACCTTTTGCATGCTCCCTTTAGATATGAAGCCTTTCGACTGCCTCATGCAGATCATTTCCTTAATGTTTCCATTAAGGAAAGTGATTTTTACATCCATCTGCCATATCTCGTAGTCATAATATGCTGATATGACCAGGAGTATCTACATGAATTTAACCATCGCTACTGGCGAAAAGGTTTCCTCATAATTAATTACTTGCTTCTGAGTATAACCTTTTGCGACCAGTCATACTTTGTAGATCACCACCTCTCCATTTACTCCAAGCTTCCACTTGTAGACCTATTTGTAGCCAATGGGAACTATTCCCTATGGTGGGTCCACTAAGGTCGATACTTTATTGGAGTACATGGAACCCATCTCGGATTGCATAACATCTTGCCATCTTTCTGAATCGATGTCAGACATCACCTCTTTATTAGTCCTTTGGATCACTATCTAAGGGGAGATTCTCCTCGTTGTTCTCTAATAAAAAGTCGTACCTCTTAGGTAGCTTTGAGATCCTTTCGGATCTCCTAGGAGGTTGTGTGTCAGAAGGCCCAGCCTCAGTTGGTTGGTCTGTTACTGTATCTGTTGGAAGGTTCTGTGGTTCTGAACTTCTTCAAGTTTTATGACTTCACCATTTCTATCCAATAGAAACTCCTCCTTTAAGAATATGGCATTCCTCGAAACAAACACCCTGTGTTCTGAGGAGTTGGAGAAATAGTATCGAATGAATTCCTTTGAATACCCTACAAACTTGCATAAAATGGATCTCATATCCATTTTGCCTCTCGCTACTTCACATAAGTAGAACAGCCACATACCCTAAGGTATTTGTAAGAGGGTGGTTTCCCACACACATCTCTTATGGTATTTTGGTCACCGACTTTGATGACACTCTATTTAATAGATATGCTGCCATTTTTAGAGCATAACCCCAGAATGAAAGAAGAAGTCCAGTGAAATTTTTAATAGATATGCTGCCATTCTAACAGGGTCTGATTCTTATATTCTGCAACTTCATTGAGTTGAGGTTAGCATAAGAGGTCTACTGAGAGAGAATCTCATTCTCTTTTAGATAATCGAGAAACTTTATGCTCAAGTATTCACCTCCTCGATCTGATCGAACAACTTTGATACTTAGCCCAATTTGTTTCTCTACTTCGCATCTGAATTCTTTGAAATTTTTGAAGGCTTCAGATTGTATCTCAAAAAGTAGATATAACCATACCTAGAATAATCATCGATAAAGGTTATAAAATAGTTCTTATGAGCACTAACACTCAGTGACCTGCATACATTCGTATAGATCAAATCCAATAAATCTTTGGCTCTCCCCACTTGTCCAACAAATGATGATTTGGTTATTTTCCCCTTGAGACAGGACTTACATGTTGGCATTCCTTGCTCTTTTGGAAGACCGAGCAATTGGGCTAACTAGTGAATTCTCTCCTAAGAGATGTGACCTAATCTAGCGTTCCATAAGAGTTGGGAACTATGATTATCTAATTTTCTTTTATTTTGTTGAACGTGGAAAAAAGAATTATGGGGAGTAATAGAATAAAAACCATTCATCAATATTCTAGAGGTAATCAAAATTGAATCTCTAAATTGGAAGAGTTTCTATATTTTATTGAAAAGGTAAAACCTTATCTATTCAAAACAACAATGGAGATAATGTTCTTGACTATCTCTGGAACATAAAGATAATTATTTAAAACAAATACTGCTCCATTTCCTAAAGTTAAGTTGACACTTCCTATGACTAATGTAGCAACCTTTGCTCCATTCCTCAGCTACACGATCATCTCTCCTCCACTTAGTTTTCTACTTCTTGCCATCACCTATAAATTATTGTAAAGATGAGACCCACAATCGGTATTCAATACTAAGAAGCATCATTAACTGATAAGTTAACTTCAAAAAAATAATTAACCGAACTCTTCAGGATCGCAAGTTACTCCTTGTAGTTCATCTTCTAATGCCTAAGTTTGTTGTAGTAGTTGCATTTGTCATTGGAAGAGGATCCTTTCCCATTCTCCTTATTCTTCATAGTTTTTGCAGCCTTCTAATTAGAAGAGGATCTAACAAGTATGACCCGCTTGTCCTTTTTTATAGTGGACTCAACTATTTTCAACATGTTAACCAGCTCAACAAGGCTAGTTTCCATCTTATGCATGTTGAAGTTGATGATGAAGGTGTTAAATGATGAAGACAGAGACTGCAGGATGAGGTCTAAATAGAGTTCATTGTCCATAATGACTCTAAGTACCTCGAGCCTTCTATCAGGCTTATCATCTTCAATCTATGGTCATGGACTAAAGAGCCTTCCGTTATATGGATCCTAAAAAGCTCTTTCAAGATCTGATATCTCATTTTCCTAGTGTGTTCAACATATAACTCTTGTAAGTGAATATAGATATCATGCGCATGCACACATACCTCGTGTTGCCTCTGAAACTCATTTGACATTGATGCCATCATATAGCATCATGCATGCAGATCATAATCAACTATTTTGTGATATTCCACAAGCTTCTTCTTAGTGGCGTCCGCCAGTTGGGTCGGCGGCGGTATCATATCAAAGATGTAATCCCTCTTTTTGGATTGTGAAATAATTCAAAGATTTCTCAACCAATCAACATATTTGGGACCCATTAGTTTATTTGCTTCCAAGACTGATGCAAGTGGATTTTTAGCCATTTTATAGACAATTCCTTGGAATTTGAGTCAAAAACTCCTTGGAATTTTCGAACATATCCCTATTATATTAAGGGCCAAAAATTCCAAGAGTCCTACTCTTAGTATTTTCAGCCTCCTCTTTTATTGGTCGGTGGATTTTTAGTTGATCGCAGGATCTCCCAAAAATCTCCAATTCTCTCTTGTATCTTCCAAAGACATGTGGATATATTTTATCTAATATAATTAGATATTTCCAAGAATATCAAATTATTGGGACTCCATCTTTTTCCAACAACACTTGTGGGCCTCTCTAAATGGGTCTCTTTAAATTGCACTTGGACTTTAATTAAATTTCATAATTAACTCAATTAATTATTTAAGCCCAAATTTAATTAATTAATTCCATCTTGCCTATCTAATTTAATTAACTTAATTTATGGTCCACACAATTAATTGATCCAATGAAATAATTGCTCCACTTTAATTTGGGCTTCCAAATCTTATTAGGTCCAATTAAATAATTTAATTATTTAGTTATTTAATTAAATAATTAATTCAACTCCTTGAATTAATTTAAGCCCCCAATAATTAATCTCCCTTAATTAATTGGATCTAATTCCTTAGATTATTTCCTAAGTTAGAAATATTTCATCCAAATTGTGTCTAACCCTTTAGGTTCGAAACTAAACTAACAGTGGGTTTGCAACATTTGCTACTTATGAGTAACAATTATTCTAGTTAATTAATCTACTTTGAATTAACTCCTCAATTCCAAGAACCTCACAAGTTTTGGAAAACACCTAACCAGTATATCATGACTACCTAGTCTTATGTGAATTAGCAAGTGAACCTATTTCAATTACGAGTACCATACACATAAGGTTCTTTTGTCATCTAATCTCTCGATTGAGTCCAGGGCATGGATTATAAGTCAAAATTCTAATTGACTATGATTCCATTTCAAGTTACAATGACTCATGATAAATTGTTAGAAAATCCCGTCTAACATTCATCCTGCCTTTGCCAAGGACTTTTGAATCATGAACTATAAAAACGTAGGAGATTCACTTATTTTACCAGACAAGTGATGGATGCTTTGTTGGCTATTCATTAACCTCCATATATATCAATGCAACATCTAACGTACCCTTTTTGTGATCGTCAAATAATCAAAAGATATATCAAAATGGAACATGACATGCACAAGGCTACAATGGTGCCTCAAGTCCAATGATTAATCATGTATTGTCCTAACATGAAAATTCTTTTTTCAACAGAAAACATCTCCAACTACAAATTTCCAATGGGCCTGTTCAATATATTGACATGAGTTGCTATGCACTTTCATTGGCGAAACAAGAGCCCAATTAAAATAAAAACTTGGTTGAAATGTTGAATAATTTAAGTTGTGGCGCCATTTGAGGCTGCCAAAATAGAATACAAGGCGCCTAGGCGCCATCCTACTAACCAAAAAGATGCTCATGAGTTTTCTTTGCGACAAGTGGCAATGGATCATGAATTTTGGCATTTTTATGAGATATACACATTAGATACACCTATACATCATTATCTATGTAATGCTCTAGTGGATACACTTAATTGGTGCAGAGAAAAAAGAGAAGTTTAAAAGGGGAAGATCAACATCAACCAAAAGGAGGGAGGATTGGTTCTTGGAACCAAAGGCAGCCATTCTTGGAGAGAAGCAAGCCATTCTCAGAGACAATGAGAGCTTCAACCATTCCTTCAACTTCACAAATTGGTGAACAATTTCTATGTTCTTTCTTATTTATTTCTTGAAGTTGTATTCATCCATGGTGAACTAAACATTTCTTTCTAGAGGATGATGTAACCTTGTTTGATCTTATGTTTTGAATTTCAAATAATATTAGTTCAAGTTCTTCATCTTGTTTGTGTTATCTTGTTTAGTTTTTCATCTTGATTAATTGATCACTAATTGAGATTGTTTGACGTATGAGATTCGACACTTGAGAGAGGAAAGATTATACATGATCATAGGGATAACGCAACCTAGGGATCATAGAGTTGAGAAGCTTATTAAACCTTTGAAGTTTTGAAGAAGAATTCATTGAACTTTTGTAGAGTTTTATTCTTAAATTTTTATAGAGATATCGAAATTCGTGTTGGAACTCATAGTCAATTCGGCACTTGAGAGAGAGAATTGATATGCTTAGGAATTCTTAACTTACATGTGTTGTTGACTTGAATTGATATATTTTTGAAGGAAGAACATAGGTGATAATTAGGTAAGTCATTCCTCTGGAATATCTTGCTCATAAGGTGTTTGTTATATTATTTCTAAAAACTCCACAATATTCTAAAGTAAAGTTATATTATACTTTACTTTGTTTTTCAATCATTATTCGATCTTCTAGATAAAATTAGAACTATTAGAACTATAATACTTAATGCAATTTTTGATTACAATCCATGTGGATACTCAACTCAACTCACCGTTGTATTAAAACTTGACACCATATACTTGTGGTTTGCAAAATATTTCATGAATAAGTTTTTGGCACCATTGTCGGGGATTGTTTTATCATAATTGTATTAATATTGTAATGACTTAGTCTTGATTTTAGTCTAGATTGCTTTTACTTTTTTTTGTGTATTTTGATGTTGTCTTGCCTTGCACCGGGTTATACGTATTTGTATGCATAAGCCTAGGAGTCTGAAGGAGATGGCTACAAATAGCTATCAAGGGTCTTCCAAGAGGTCTTCCTTTGAAAATATTGCCGGTGTTCTTAAGGTTAATCCGTTTACACAATTAGCTGCACAAATTTCTTTTCTTTCTAATCAATTTTCAGCTTGGACTTCTAATGAGCTTCTCAATGAATGGATTCCATGGCATCCACTAGCACTTCATTTATGGAAACTAAAGGTGAGAAAAAGGCATCATTAGAGGAGTTGATATGCACTTTCATTGGCGAAACAAGAGCCCAATTAAAATAAAAACTTGGTTGAAATATTGAAGAATTTAAGTTGTGGTGCCCAATTTCATTTCAACTTGATTGTTGATCCATTGGAAATCCAAGACATAGATGTACAACTTCTATGTTTACCACAAAATCCAATTCAGTCTATCTCAATGAGAAACACTAAGTTCAAGAACCAGCACTGGGCTGTAATTTTCTGGAATGACACATATTAGTATTTCAGGCATAACTCTCCCCACAGATGTCATATTTAGTTGATTCAAGTTCCTATGAAAATTCAAGATATAGAGCTACAATTAATTACAAAATGTTAAAAGCCAATTCATCCTCGAAAAAGGTCAAAAAGTAGTTGTAAGAGGCTAAACAGTTTAAAAATACTGAAGTGAAGGAGGGAAAAACAGCAGCAACAGTACCTAGGCGCCATCTGAGGCTACCAAAATAGAATACAAGGCGCCTAGGCGCCATTCTACTAACCAAAAAGATGCTCATGAGTTTTCTTTGTGACAAGTGGTGATGGATCATGATTTTTGGCATTTTTATGAGATATACACATTAGATACACCTATACATCATTATCCATGTAATGCTCTAGTGGACACACTTAATTGGTGGAGAGAAAAAGGAGAAGTTTAAAAGGGAAAGATCAACATCAACCAAAAGGAGGGAGGATTGGTTCTTGGAACCAAAGGCAGCCATTCTTGGAGAGAAGCAAGCCATTCTCAGAGACAATGAGAGCTTCAACCATTCCTTCAACTTCACAAATTGGTGAACAATTTCCATATTCTCCTTGTCTCCAAGAATAGCTTGTCTCTAAGAATGGCTCTTTCTCCTAAGAATGGCTCCTCCTCTGTCCAAAAAATTGAGTGGATTTTTGTCTTCAAGAACCTCCTATTTTGATTTGCAGAAAATGGAATGGGTCTTGTCTCCAAGCACCCAATGGCCTTCTTTGGTTCCAAGAACCAATCCTCCCCCTTTTCTTGGCATTTTCTTCTTTTTCTCTCCACCAATTTAGTGTATCCACTAGAGCATCACATGGGTAATGATGTATAGGTGTATTTAATGTGTATATATCTTAAAAATGCCAAAATTTGTGATCCATTGCCACTTGTCTCCAAAAAAATACATCAGCATCTTTTTTGTTGGAAGGGTAGCAACTAGGCATGGAATAACGGTGCCTAGGCACTATGTATTCTGTCTTGGAAGCTTTGGACGGCGCCTAGGCACTCTATTTTCACGCCTAGGTGCCAGCCATTATGTCCTGGCAGCCTCCATTTCAGCACTTTGACACTATTCAGCCCAATGAATTAGATTTTTATGTTTTAACTTCTTTCTAAGTTGAATTAGATTTTTATGTCTTCTAATAAATTCTATACCTATGTCTTGGTTTTCCATAGACACTTGAATCAACTAAATATGACATATTTGGAGAGAGTTATGCCTGAAAACCCAAGATATGTCATATTAGATAATTTCAGCCCAGTGCTGATTCTTGAACTCAATTTTTCTCATTTAGATCGACCGAATTGGATTTTGTGGTAAACATAGAAGTTGTAGATCTATCTCTTTAATTTCCAATGGATCAAGAATCATGTTGATAGGAAATTTAGGATGAGAGTTTTGATTGAAATACAAAATTGTCATCAGTAACACCACAACTCGAATTCTTCAACATTTCAACCAAGTTTTTGATTTCTTTCCATTTTCTTCTCTTATTGTCATTACCTAAAAGATTTCAAACTAAATGCATAAAAAGTAATAAAAATGCTTGAAAACAAACTAAATGTTAATCAAAAGGCGTATGAATTATTGGTATAAAACCAACTTATCAGTTTTCTACATGGTTTATAATGCTTTCAATTACTTGGCCACTAATTGAATGATTTGCTAATCATATTGACTTGGGAGGTGATATATATGTCTAGTTCTATATGTAGAAAATAATAAATTGCATGTGACATAGAAATATAATTACATGATTTGTGTAGTCTTGTTTGAGATCCATATAACCTAATGAATTGTTAATTGTTGTAATTCACATAGGAATATAGTGGCTTAGTAATTTATGATATTTTCGTTAGATCTTGGGAGAGGCTAGTGGATAATTTAGGGATTCTCGACTATCACTTGGGAAATAAACTGAGATTGATGAGATAAATTATTCAATTCGGACTAATTATGGTGAATCATAACCCTATACTTTTAACTTAGTGAATTTCATCTTTAAATGTTTTTTATTATTAGTTTAGTTTAGTTGGATTTAGTTTGTAATCATAAACACATTCTTGCATTTATTCAAATAAAATTAGAGTTAACATAATTTCAGTACTTAATAATTCAATAGTCCTTGTGGGAATGATACTTATTTATCACTTTATTACTTGTATACAATAACATCCACTTGCGTTCACAAAATCCACAATAAGTTTTTAGCGCCGTTGTCGGTGACTGTTTTGGTTTGTTAATATCGATACCAATTAACTCTGATTTTAATTTGAATTTTTCTTGCGTTTTTTTTCTTATTTTTATTTTTCTTTTATTACTTTGATTGTGTCCTTATTTACAATGATGAATGTTGTGCTTATGTATATGCTTGACTCTTATCGTATTTTTTTACCTTTCTTGTAATCCTTTGACATATTGTAATTTTAGAACTTGTTTGATTGTTACTCGAGGTGAAACCCTAGGCTACATAATATTAGGGAAGTGATTTAGGCTATTTTTGGACTATTTGAGCCTTTCAAGCCATTCTATTTATGATGTATAATCCCTAGTGTCCCCCATTGAGCTTGTTAAGCCATTTTCTTTGTCACCCTACAAAAATTAACCTCAGGCAAAAAAAAAAAAAAAAACTTTTTATCTTACATGTTACCTCACACTCAGCTCATGGCTATTCTAGTAACATCATTTTGAGCATTGAAAGTAGTTTGAAAAAAAAAATAGCAAAAGAGAAGTGGTGATTTGTACAAAACTGTGGAAAAAAAATTGTGAAGAAAGATGAGAAAAGAATGCAACGCCCATTGTTCATAAAAATAAATAAGTTTGGGGGTGTAACACTTCAAAAAATAAATGAATAAAAAAATTATGACAAAAGATGAGAAAAGAGTGCAACACCCATTGTTCATAACAACAAATAAGTTTGGGGTGTAGAACTTCAAAAAAATGAATAAAAATAAAATAAAATAAAGGGAGTTTAATGAATAAAGTGGTGTGACAAATCAAGAGATGAAAGGTTCATGAAGGTGTGAGACGATGATATTATGGTGCTCATCAATAAGGTTCTAGAATAGTTGTGTGCTATGAGTAATTTAAGTAACTATATCATCTTCTATCCTACCATTACCCTAGCCACACGTTACAAACTTTTAAAGTTCTAATGATCTTTGATGTTGTGTTAGTCTACATTAGTCGAGAGTGACATAAAAAGCAAGCCAATGGAGTTAAAAATCACATAAATAAGAGAGCAATTGGCATAAACCAATCCAAGTGGTAAAGAGTTAGATGTAAGAGGCTAAACACAGACACACTCAAAGGATTTAAAGACGGGTGAATTTGCCACTTGAGTTGAAATCGTGCGTTTTGATGATATTTTGAGATTTCCTTGAGTTATAAACTCACAATGATTTTTTAGGCCCATTTAGTTAGTAGGTTTGATTATCATTTGTCATTTTACTTGTTTTATTTCTTTCTTTTGCTCGAGGACTAGCAAAATGTAAAGTTTGGGAGTATTTGATAAGTGGATTTTACACCCATTAATTTAGTACAATTGGCCTAACTTTTTTATTAGTTTTTGAAATTCTTGTGAATTTTATCATCGTTTTTAATGCTATTTTGCAGATTTGAGAATGAAGAAAGAATGTCACTTGAATGTACTAAAATCTACATTCATCTTATATTTTTTCAAAAAAAAAATATCGACATGGTCAGTTGCTGCAGCGCCTAGCCAGGCGGACAAGTAAAGGCAAAATGGGCATTTTGCCTTCTTTAGGGCATCTCCCATCTGAATTTTTTAGATCCCATAAGCCTCCAAATTAGTTTATGGAGGGGGGGGGAAGACAAGAGAAAACAAGTCAAGAAAAAAGAAGGAAGAAGAGAAGAGGAGAAGAAGAAGATGAGAGAACTCTTACATGATTTGAGAATAAGACATCTACAAGGGAAGAAATTTATCCTCTTCCAAGTTTCATTTTCTTTTCCTCTTTTTTTCTTTAATTATGTTCACATATATTATTAAATTATTATTTATTTTTACCATCATGAACTAATTTTTTTATCTAGGGTTGTGAAGTAATCTAATTAAAATGTTTTGAATATTTTTATCAATTCAATTATTGATTTATTTTCAAATTGAGTTTTCTACATGGTTCCTAATGCTTTCAATTACTTGGCAACTAATTGAATGATTTGCTAATCATGTTGACCTGGGAGGTGATATATGCATCTAGTTCTATGTGTAAAAAATCATAAATTGCATGTGATATAAGAATATACTTGCATGGTTTGTGTAGTCTTGTTTGAAATCCATAGAACCTAATGAATTATTGATTGTTGTTATCATATTAGAATATAATGGGTTAATAATTTATGATATTTTCGTTAGACCTTGGGAGAGGCTAGTGGATAATTTAGGGATTCACAACTATCACTTGGGAAATAAATTGAGATTAATGAGATAAATTATTCAATTCGGATTAATTATGGTGAAATCATAACTCTATGCTTTTAAGTTAGTGAGTTTCAACTTTAAATGCTTTTTATTATTAGTTTATTTTAGTTGGATTTAGTTTGTAATCATAAACACATTCTTGCATTTATTCAAATAAAATTAGAGTTAACATAATTTCGGTACTTAACAATTCAACAATCCTTGTGGGAACGATATTTATTCATCACTTTATTACTTGTCTACGATAATGTGGACTTGCGTTCACAAAATTCGTAATAAAGGGCTTTGAGCTCTTGATATAAACAAGATCAGGACAAAGGTAAGAATAGAAGGGAGATTGAAAATGAATCTAAGAAGAACAAGAATAACAAACCTAACCACTGAATGATGTGAAGTGGTATAGGGTTAAATGTACAATAGTAGTGATATTGTTGATTATTTTACTAGTGAATGCACTGAGTTGAAAACATAGCATGTAATCACGCTTCTATAAGTGCTCTTCACACATGTAGTACATGTAATGCACTAAGTTGAAAACACCTCTTTACACATGAAGCACTATGTTACTAAATCTTATCCTATATTGTGACCAATATATGTTTGCATACTACATTGATTGTTCTGTTACAATCAATATATGTCCTCTGAGTAATGTAAACATCAATGTATGCACTTTGTGTGCTTGATTAGGTCACAATAGATAAGAGACATAAATTGATAAGAGAAAACTCATTGAGTTTATTTTTTACAGTTGATTGTTAACTTGTTCACATCGGAACCATTCAAAATGCTATAGAGTCGAGCTTTCTTTGCTAATAATTCTAATAGATTTATGTGATCAAATTAATGTGAAGGTTATGAAGGCATGTAGGCTCATACTTTATTACATTTATAAAATATTCACGTGCCTTGATCATATCTATTTGATATCATATAAAATACTAGAGTGTTTTAGAATATGGGAGTGATAATCAAATTGATATAACTTTGAGATTAGATTTAAGATTTGAATGATTTTTCAATCATTCAGATGATATATATAATGAAGAAAGAGTTACAAGGTAATTAGTTATTTCTAACATGCCTACATAGGTGGTGTTTTTCAAGAGGGAATAGAAAATTATTTTGATATAACGAGATCTACGAAATTTAAGTTAACTTATTAATTGTTCTTTAGGAAAGATCGTTTGGTTAACTAGAGTCCACATCTAAATTAGAACACCTTCATGGTCAAATTTTCTATTCCATAGGAGTTATGGCCAGGTAGATAATCTGGCCTAAGCTACCTTAGATATTGGGATTAATTGTCTCTACTCATAAAATTTTCAAACGAATTTAAAAAATAGATCCCTGAGACAATAAATGTATATCTTGAAGATATAATAAATAGTATAAGGGATACATGTTCTAAGTGAACAAGGAGATGAAATTATGATTCGCATTAGATTATAAAATATCACATTTCTGGAGAATGATTTTCCTTTGAGGGAAAAACAATGAAGTCTTGCTTGAGGTTATTGCGCTATTTAAAGATTTGAGTTGCATAGTTGTTATAAGCTACATCTTTTAGCATAACAACTAATGCTCAATTCTATAAAATCAAACCAAGTTTGGAATTTTGGTTAAATTTTGGAATAAGGCTATTGAAAACTACTGTATTCTCAAAATATAACCAAAATCTGATATTTATTATGAGGTTTTTAAAGTTCACCTAGTGGTTAAAAATATTACACTTTTGAAGACAAACCTTTTCACTGATGGTGATATACGTCTCTACTATATTTTCTTGATTATTATGGATATCTAAGAATTAGAATTGTATCAAATAGACAAAAGACTATATTCTCAAATAGAGAATTAGTCCATAGAGAATTATGTAAAGAAACCTATATAGAATGCATAAAAGATTCCATAATAGAAGGCCAAGAAGATAAAGTTTGTGAACTTCAAATCTTCACGACCTAGGCAGTTTCTGAGAGAACGGTACATATAATCAGTTAGCTATTGCTTACAATACTGGAGATCCCATTGCATTAAAACCAAATATAAATATTATAATTTTGTGAGAGATATCATTGCAAAGAAATAAGTACATCTACATATTTCATAGTAGCTACCCACTTAGCCACCACCTAGAGATGTATTTGTGGGCCATGTCAAATCTTTAGGATTGCATAGAATACAATCTCTTTGAACTTTAGAATGGTCATAGAGTCAAGCCCATATGTTTATGATGTTGGAATGTTATATATGTGTACATATTTATGATGATATACATTCAATGCCTAAGTATGTCGGACAAGTAGAGATTGACTCTCTCACACGAGCAATCGCCTGATGTTAAGTAACATGCAGAGATGAGACCTTTATGATTTTATTGTGTATAAAATCATAAGAAGAATTTTGCCTTGATGAATGATCAAGATGAGATTACTTTTATGAATTTGAGTAATCGAAATGGATTCCCACTATCCATTAAATTTGTCTTATGGCTAGATGTGAGCTTTCTTGATATTAATAATTTATTGAGGACAAAAGAGAAGAAAACTCCAATAAGTGTTGGGGTACACTTAGACCAAGATCTGTATAGTGCATTATTTTTTGAATAGTTGACATACACTTTTAATGAAGTAGAAAGAACCATAGTGACCATTGGGTAATGAGTGAAAAGATCCCTACTTTCTTATTGTAGGAGATCCAGAGGTTTGTATAACCTCATTATATACTCTTATGACTAACGTTCATTTTTTCTCAAAAATTTAATGTTGTATTGCTAATTTAGCATGTTTCCAATAGCCATATATTATTCGGTAATGCGGGATATGACTATAAAAGCAACTATTTTGAAGTTGAGAGATTCTAGTGGAAAATGAAGACTATCTATGGCTAACAACTTATATGTATTTACTGGTCAGACAATTATGTTAAACTTAGATGGTTAGGACATAATTCTAAATACATGATATGATATTATAATCAAGTATGATCTTATATTGTATGAGGGATCAGAGATACTTTTATCAGTATAGAAAAGAAGTCTGGGGTATAGTGAGATATTATGTTCTTGTATTTTGCTAAATTGAGTTGTTATATATCCTTAATCGGTGTATGGCACTAAGCTCTTACTTGATATGCTCGTTGGTCACCTGATCTATTTGCTTGTATGAAATTAGTGGTGTATTTATAATCATAATAGATAATGGTTCACCCCTCATGTTCGAGTAGAAGATGTAAGAAATATTAAATGGGTCAACGGGTCGTCTATGAGGGCTCACCTGACTTAAGCAGTTTGAAACTGAATTTTGGTGGAAGTGGTTTCTTGTAGTGGAAAACCACCCCCACAACATGTTATTAACTTCCCACCACTCCCAACTTCCCACTATTCTTATATAACCCCCACTTTTAGCATATGCAGAAAATGATCAAACTCTTTGCCATGTAATAAATAAAAAATAAAGAACGTAAGAAAAAATAATAGAAAGAGAAAGGAGGGCTATTGTGTTAAAGAGTGAAGATAAACACCATTAGAAGAAGCATTTTGATTGTGGATTAAATCCCCTTCCAATGTGATTCGGTATTTAGACGAAAGTAAGCCAGAAAATAAGGTAAAAATGTAATTGATTCAACCAAGATAAAAATGTCCGAATTTGATAAGTTTTCTTGAACTTATATCATGTAGATTGTATTTAATTTCCATCAGGTTTGTACAAACTTACTTTTGATTTTAATGATTAATAAATTGGTAGGAGTTCATGTCAAATCCCCCTAGGCACATAATGATTTAACTTAAAAAAAATACCTAGTTACTTGACTATGTATCCATTCTTAGTAATTTGATTATTTAAAAAAAAAAGTCACCCTCAAACTCTCCCTAACCATCACCCCACCCATTTGATATGGCGGCTACAACCTATGCTCGTGAGATCCCACTGCTCAAACTACCATTTCAGCAGCAAACAGCCTACTAGGCAGATTGTGTTGGGTTCGCTATAATCCCAATGGCATACGCAGTAGAAAATTAATTTTTTTCTCAAATATAAATATATATATCCCCTCGATTCGAAAGTGATTCTAACGATCGCGCTTATTTAAGTAAAATATAAACAAATATTAAATTCGCATTATATTTTTCTTGCATTCTGGTTATTGTAGGGAATGAAGTAATCAATTGTTTATCCTGGACTTTAAGAACTCGCAGGGATTCGAGTGTCTCCCCTCTATCAGGTCCACAATATGAAAGAACAACACTAATTAAAAAGATTCTCTAGTATTCTTTTAATTGTTTACTAATTTAGATCGGTAGTAAATTTTGTTTTTTGATTCATTTGATGGATCAAGAACAAACTTTCAAGAACAATAACGATTTATTTTTTAAGTTCTTGAAACTTGAATATAAAGAGAATATCAAGAAACTAGTTTTCTTCTAAAAAACAAAAAAAATCAAGATTTCAAGAAAACACTTTTTCTTTTTCTTTTTCTTTTTCTTTTTTTGGAGATAAAAATAGAAGACTTAACAAAACAATTTTTGCTTATGTCATAGCCAATTTTCGGCCATCCCTATTTATAGGAGTTGAAATTTTACTCCTACTCTTACTCTTAGAAAGTTTGTCAATTTTGAACAAATTCAAAATTTTATCTTATAAAGATTCCAAATCTTCCAATAACTCTTCTATTTTTCTCTCGTAAGTATGTGGACTTATTTGAGACTACATTAATAATTAAAATTATCTACATACATTCTTGATATTAATTTGAACTCTTCAAATAATTATCAAGATAGATATATATCAAATATATGTACCATAAATATATTTATATATTAAATAAATTCTAGTGGCCGATTTTTATCCCATAAAAATCAGTCACTATATTTATTTATTTATAAATAAGCTAATTAAATAAATCATATTTAATTTATTCTCATCATATTTTAGTGGGCTTCTTAAGTGATCCACATTAATTTTTGGGTCCAATTACTTAATTTAATTATTAAATTAAATAGAACCCTTAATTAATTAATTAATCAATATCAACTAATTAATTCCCAAACATTGGATAAATCCCAAAATTAAAAATGTTATTTTTCATAAAGATGTGTGACCCTCTTGGATTCACTACTAAGCTAGTAGTGGGCTCGCAATATTTGCAACTTATGTATAACAATTATTCCAATTAATTAATTCCATTTGGAATTAACTCCTTAATTCCAAGGACCTCACTATCCATGAAATCACCTAGCAAGTAACCATGGCAAACTAGTCTTAGATAAAATAGTGAGTAAACCTATTTTAGTTGCGAGTACCATTCACATACAGTCATTTCGATAGCTAATCTCCCGACTGAATCTAGGTCATGGATTATAAGTCAAAATCCCATATGATTCAATAACTGTGATCTCATTCAAGTTCCAATGATTCTTGATGAATCATGATTCATCCTTCCTTGGTCAAGGTCTTTGATTCACGAACTATAAAAACATAATTTAAAAAGAGAAGTGTTGAATTCTATGTTCGCTATTGAACAACCTCCATGCACACCAATGCAACACCCAACATACCCCCTTTAGGATTGTCAAGCAATCAGAAGATATATCAACGTGTTGCAGGATCCACACAAGGCTACCATCGTAACTCAAGTTCGAGGATTAGCCATGTACTATCGCAACACAAAAATTCTTATTTCGACAGGAAAGCCTCCAGGTAAGAATTTCTTGCGGGTCATGTTTGGTGTACTTGTTTGCTAACAAGCACCCACATACATGTATTTTTGTCTCTACGCTAATGCCAATCGACTGTGATATCCTCATCTCATGAGCATGCATCATATGTGCGAGTCTTACTGAGCTATTTGATGTCCTATCTCAAAAATCTCTTGACTCGGGACTTATTTAAGACCAAAACCCCAGAGACATGTTCCATGTTTGCCATCATATATGCGACCATGCCCTGTTGATAAATTTGATTTAAGGATTATATCTAATGTGTAGAAATAAAAGATGCATGGCTTAAGATAAAGAAAATGCCTTTTTATTAATATGATTCCCAATAAGATTGTCTTTACAGAAGAAAAAGAGTACAATACACCCAATCCAATTGCGGTGTTAAGCATCCTACTCTAACAATCTCCCACTTGCCCTAACTCAAATTACCCATGTATCTAAGGCCTATTTTCTCAAGATGTCCGTCGAATATCTTCTGTGCTAAGGGCTTAGTAAGTGGGTCTGCTACATTTTTTGCTGAGGCAACTCGATCCACAATGATGTTGCCTCTACCAATGATCTCTCTGATCAAGTGATATCTTCTCATTATGTGCTTGGATCTTTGATGAGATATTGACTCATTTGCTTGCGCAATGGCTTCATTGTTATCATAGTAAATTATAATTGGCTCAACAATAGATGAAACTATACCCAACCCTTGGATAAAGTTTCTTATCCAAACAACTTCTTTTGTTGTATTTGATGCAGCAATATATTCAGTTTCGGTGGTAGAGTCTGCAGTCATCTCTTGCTTGAAACTCTTCCAATTGATCGCACCACCATTTAGGGTTAATATCTATCTAGACATGGACTTTGAGTCATCTATATCGGACAGAAAACTAAAGTTTGTATATCCCTCCAATTTTAGTTCTCCATTGCCGCATATCAAAAATATATCTTTAGTCTTTCTCAAGTACTTGAGGATCATCTTAACGGCTTTCCAGTGTTCTTCCCATTGATTAGACTGATATCTACTCGTGACACTCAGAGTATGTGCTATATCAGGCTTTGTAAATAATATTTCATACATTATGCTCCTTTTTGCGGAAGCATAAGATATGCGAGCCATCCTTTCTCTCTCTTCAGGTATCTTAGGAGACATAACCTTAGAGAATGAAACCCCATGACTCATAGGCAGGAATCCTCTCTTAGATTCCTCCATGCTAAACATTTTTAGCACTTTGTCTATGTACATAGATTGGGATAGTCCGATCATCCTTCTGGATCTATCTTTATAGATCTTTATCCTTAGGATAAAAAATGTATCGCCCAAGTTCTTCATGGAAAACTGATTAGATAACCAAGTCCTCATTGACTGCAACATCCGAATGTAGAGCACAACAAATGTAACTGCACTCCCACTAACCTTCTTGTAGACATATGGTTCATCCGGGTTCTTATGAAAATCAAACATTTTGATTGTTTCATCAAACTAGATGTTCCACCTTCTTAAAGCTTGTTTGAGTCCATCAATGGATTTTTAGAGCTTGCAAACTTTTTGCTCATTCCCACTGGATATGAAGCTTTCTGGCTGCTTCATATAGATATCTTCCTTAATGTTTCCATTAAGGAAACCAGTCATCACATCCATTTGCTATATCTCATAGTCATAATATGCACAGTATCCGAATAGATTTAAGCATCACTACTGGCAAAAAAGTTTCCTCATAATCAATTCCTTGCTTCTGAGTATAATCTTTTGCTACCAGTCGTGCCTTATAGGTCGCTACTCTCCATCTACTCCAAGCTTTTGCTTGTAGACCCATTTGCAGCCAATGGAAATAATTCCATGTGGTGGGTCCACCAAGGTCCATACCTCGTTTGAGAATATTGAGTCCATCTCAAATTGCATAACTTCTTGCCACTCCTCCGAGTCGATGTTAGACATCGCCTCTCCATTGCTTCTTGGATCATTATCTAAGGGGAGTCCCTCTTGTTTGTTCTCTAACAACAAGATATACCTCTTAGGTACACTTGAGACCCTTCCGGATCTTCGAAGAGGTTATGCCTCAAAGGGCCTAGCATCAGCTGGTGTGTTCTTGAATTTCTTCAAGTTCCACGACTTTGCCACTTCTCTCTAAAAGAAATTCTTCTTCAAGGAATGTGGAATTTCTTGAAACAAACACTCTTTGTTTCGAGGTGTCATAAAAATAGTATCCAATAATCTTTTAGATACCCCACGAACTTGCATAAGCTGGATCTCATATCCAACTTATCTCCACTTGCTGCTTCACATAAGCAGCACACCCCCATACCCTAAGGTATTTGTAGGAAGGTGTCTTTCCACACCACATCTCATATGACGTTCTAGGCATAGCTTTAGATGGCGCCCTATTTAATAGGTATGCTACTGTTTCCAAGGCATAGCCTCATAATGAAAGATGCAATGTAATGAAGCTCATCATAGATCAAAACATGTCCAACAAAGTTCGATTCCTGCATTCTGTAACTCCGTTGAGTTGTGGAGTAGTAGAAGAAGTCCACTATGAGAGAATCCCATTCTCTTTTAGATAATCCAAAAACTTTGTGCCTAAGTTGTGATACCCGAGCCTCTTACTACTCACATGGCCAAATATGATTCATGCATTACGTGTTAATTTCATATGCTATTTGCATTTCTATTGACATTGCATAATTTATTTCATTTTATACGACATTCTTGAATATTAAACTTAATTATGAAGCTCTTGCACGGTATTAGTTATTGAATTTCCTAATCTAAGTAGTTGATTTTATATTAAAATAAGAACAAAATGAGGTGGATCAATATTAGATATAGATGGGATATATAGGTTATAATTTTGGAAGTGTTAAAAGTGTTACTAGTAAGCTTATACGGTTTAATTTGATTTGATCAAGTTACTTCAAAAGTATATATTTGTAAATTAGCATACTTGGGATATTGGACATGATATAATGTGATTTAAGTGTCATATTACAAGGCCCATATGTGCATATGATTTTAGAAATGCAAACTAGATAATTCTTTAAGAATCGGATGCGAATCGGTTTGGAGATCGAATGAACGGACATAGGAGTACCTATGGAAATGAATGGTGATTAAGATAGGTTGCAACCAAATAAAAATAGGTGAGACACACAAGATTAGGGCTGCAAGATAAGGGAGAAAATCGGATTTTGCCATTTACTTGCCACCTCATGCTTTCTTATTAAGCTTAAGCTAACATCTCAAGCTAACACCTCAAACCCTTCACCCTTAAGCGACGACCAGACCCTCATTTCAGCCATTTTCATCTTCCAAACACACACCTTAATGTCTCCAAGTGATCCAAATTGATTCCAAGTTGAAATAAAAGCAAGAAAAGCAAAGGAGAAGTGATTACCATCAAGTTAACCTCAAAATCTGCATAGGTAACACTTATCTACGGTTTTGCCTTTAGTTTTCAGATTATTATGAATGGTTTTATTGTTTATTAAGCTTTCAATATCTCTTATAAAAGTGTTAGGAAGTTTTTAGTTAGACTTTGGTGCACAAAGAAAGGGTTTTTTATGACTGTGATAAATCGTGCATTGCACGACATGATTCTGAGAAAGGAAAATATTTTACTGACCACTACTAGTGCACCGAAGCATGCATGGATTTGCATGGTTTTATGCATGGATTTGCAGGTTCGCGTGCATGGATTTGCATGCGTATGAGTGTGCATGGATTTGCATGCTTTTATGATTATTGGCCATTGGATTATGGCGATGTGCAGAGCTCTTTTCCTGTGTATGGGATAGTAGCGTTGGTCAGGGGCCCAAGAAAGAAATGATTTTGAGAGAAATATTTGATGCATAAAATTGCATTGTGGGCATAGCATTTTGAGATGCATGACTTGATATTGTGAATTATTCTTTGACATGCATAATCTTTACTTGCTGAGCGTTAGCTCATATAGTTTATGCATTGTAGGTGAGTCTGGTGATACTTGATACCATGGACTTACTGGGCAAGCTGTTGGGGTTCCTACAGGTTCTGAGGATCAGTGTACATGGATGACGACCTGTTGGGTTGATTGTTAACTTATTTGATTTTGTAGTCTATTGTATTACGTTTTGGGATTTGTACAATGTGTTACTTTTATAATTTTTCTGTACACGGGTACATAAATATTATGATTGTTATGGGTCATCTGCATGTATATATATATTAGTCTGTGAGTGGGAAAATATTTATTATTTATTAATATGTTGCAGAGAAAAAAAATAATAATGCATGCACACAGGCTCTATCATGTTAAATTATACTATATATATAGTTCTGTAGTAATGGGGGTATTACAGAGTGGTATCAGAGCCCAGTTTGTGGTTCTGTAGACTGTCCATGTACATGACCTTTGAAACTGGTGGAGCACAACAATGCCAGTAAGTTTTATTTGTTGTATAATTCATTTTGTATTTCATGAATAATATTGGCCATGTGTTTTAAGATTTGGTATAAAATAATGTTGAGGCAGACTCATCAGTAGTAACAGGTACAAATTTTATGGTTGGTATTCTATCTTTAGAGCTACATATTCTCTATTATCTACTACGTATGTAATAAGACTGGATATGGTACTTGATATATATATATATATATATATAATATATATATATGAGGTCAATTATAATGTTTTAATTCCTTCTGGAGGTTCAAGATCAACTAAATGGATTTTAAGAGTTGTAGGTTAATTTTGTTATATTGGCTAGGATTATGATATAACCTAATGTGTTGATTGATTTATTGAGAATTATGCATGGTGGATTATTAAGACTTTTAAATTCTAAGTGATGAAAATTTAGAAATTTTATGGAGGCCATAGCAGGAAAATGTTTACTATTTGGAGAAAATAAAGAAGATTATCAAATTATAATTTTATACCGTGTAAGAGAGTTGTAAGAAAGAGTTATTATCGATCTTTAGGTTGTGTTAGAATTTTTAGAAATGACCAAGTTTACTAAAAATTCATTTGTGTGATCTTAGATCTCTTGATACATGTTGAAAAGAAGTTTCTAGGCATGTTATTGACTAACCAATTGATTTTATCCTGGATATAGTTGTAAGAACAAATTCAATCTCTCTTTTAGTTTATCATATACACCTATTGGAATTCGATGAACCTTAAGTGATATTGTTATAATGTTGGGCAAGGCATTAAGGTTTAGTAATTCTCCTAAACAAGCTCCACTTCATATTCACCTACAAGAAAGATGAATCTTGAGGTTATGTATTTTTTTTTATTGCAACTGAATTGAGTAATAATTTGTAATAAGTACAGATTTTCATATTAAGGTTTATTTGATAAATTAAGATGAGCTACTGTGATTTTGAGGAATGATTTTAAGTTTGAATTAATTATGAATTTCTTGTTGTGCCACTGGGTTGACTAATGCCCTAATTATTTTGATATACATGATGAATAATGGGTTTGATGATTCTATATGGGTATGTTTGGGGTGATATTCATTGATGATATTTTATTGTATAATGAGGAGAAATATGATTGACCTTTCAATATGATCTTGCAAACTTTAAGAAAGTAGAAATTATTTGTTCGATTTAGTAAATGCGAGCTTTCGGTTATGTAATACAATATTTATTTTGGTACTAGTAATTTTCTTAAGAAAGTGTCCTTGTAACTATTCAAAACTTTGAGGTTGTATTGAAATAGAGAAGACCAATAAATGTGATAGAAATAAGAAATTTATAATTACTTAAAGAGAATTGAATTGAGCTTCAGTAGTGACTCCAACTTTAGATATAAGTTATTTATTGTGTATAGTGGTTTATCTCATTGTGTTTTGGTATATGTTTGATATAATATAGAAAAATTACTCGATACTCTTTGAGTTAATTAGATTATTTATGTAATACTACATGTTACATTACAAAATCGAAGTACTTGAAATATCTATATACTTAAAAGGAGTTTAACCTGAAGAAAGGATATATATTATTAGTAACTGAATATATTGTATGATCCATATAACAACAGATGTCATTGGAATGAAATATCTTAATCGACTAATATTCAAAGAAATTTTACATCATAAACTATTATGGGAGTTGAAGGTTGTATAAAGGATGAATTAGAGTAAGTGGTGAATTATCTATTTATTAATATTTTTGTAAGACTAATTTTGTTTGATCCAATTCCAAATGCTCAAAATAAGGTCGATGAAAGGTTAGGATTAAGATGAAAGGTAGAAAAGTCACTTAATAAGAGAGAGGTGCGAAAATGAGGGATACGAAATTACAAGACTAAGTTTTAGGTAATGATCATGTACCTTTTTATTTGTTTTATTTAGTGGTATGAATGATGTTTGTGATCTCAAGAAAATGTACAGATATCGGATACTAGACGAGCTATTATGGAATATATCGTTAATATTTGGTTTTCCACAAAAAAAAGGGATATATGTAAAAGTTCATATGTTGGAATGACTTAGTTCTGCTTTTATTTTCAGGTGGAAATGGGAAGGCATTCAGAAATTTTGTACATGATAATGGAATTGGGTTATTGTTCATAGGTTATCTGAATATGCTCATTCTTTCTCAATTTACCTTAGGTATTCCATGAAAATCTATGGAAAGACAAATGTGTAGGAAGCAGTTAGACTTTATGGTTTATTAGTTCTGATGTAGATTTAAGGTCTTTGTCTACTTCCTAGAAGATCTTACTTCAGGTATTGGTAACAAAATTATTTTTAGTATTGTGATCATCCATGCATCAATGGGCAACCAGGACAAACAAATTAGGCTTTCCAAGATATGCTTGGAGATTGTGCATTAGATTATTGATGTTAATTGAGAAAATTGTTTCTTGGGAGGAATTTCTTATCACAACAGTGATAAGGCTACTTGGGATAGTTCTCTAAAAGGCATTGTATGATAGAAAATTTAGGTCATCATTTTATTGAAATGAAATTGGTGTTCTTTTAGGTTGAATATGGTTTGGGAAATGATAGAAATGGTAGAACAAATTGCTAATGTGTGGAAACACGTTAGAGGTGACCCTAGAGTTATGCAGATTAAAGAGGAATATCGTTGCAATTTATGATAGGGGATCAATTTTTTTGAAGGTGTCTCCAATGAAATGGATTATGCGGCTTGGGAAAAAAAAATTGGGATGTTACATACAAACTTGATCCTAGGTACATTGATTTATTTTGCATTACTGAGATAATTGAGAAAATTATCTGTAAACTCGACCTTTTTGCATCAATGTCTTGAGTTCACAATGTGTTTCATGTGTTCATTTTAAGGAAGTATATCATGAATCTATATCATCTATTGAAAAGGGACCAATAGAACTAAATTGAGGTCGGAGATATGAATAAAGACTATAGAGATTCTAGTAAGGGATGTAAAGTAACTTCAAAATGAGAATATCTCATTAGTTAAAGTACAGAGTAAAAGTCAATCAACAGAAGAAGCTATTTGGGAAATGGAGGATGAAATGAGAACTAAGAATCCTGAACTTTTTCGGTAAGTGAAATTTCGGGGGCGAAATTTTTATAAGAAGGGGAGGATGTGATACCCGAGCCTCTTACTACTCACATGGCCAAATATGAGATTCATGCATTACGTGTTAATTTTATATGATATTTGCATTTCTATTGACATTGCATAATTTATTTCATTTTATACGACATTCTTGAATATTAAACTTAATTCTGAAGCTCTTGCACGGTATTAGTTATTGAATTTCCTAATCTAAGTAGTTGATTTTATATTAAAATAAGAACAAAATGAGGTGGATCAATATAGATATATAGATGGGATATATAGGTTATAATTTTGGAAGTGTTAAAAGTGTTACTAGTAAGCTTATACGGTTTAATTTGATTTGATCAAGTTACTTCAAAAGTATATATTTGTAAATTAGCATACTTGGGATATTGGACATGATATAATGTGATTTAAGTGTCATATTACAAGGCCCATATGTGCATATGATTTTAGAAATGCAAACTAGATAATTCTTTAAGAATCGGATGCGAATCGGTTTGGAGATCGAATGAACGGACATAGGAGTACCTATGGAAATGAATGGTGATTAAGATAGGTTCCAACCAAATAAAAATAGGTGAGACACACAAGATTAGGGCTGCAAGATAAGGGAGAAAATCAGATTTTGCCATTTACTTGCCACCTCATGCTTTCTTATTAAGCTTAAGCTAACATCTCAAGCTAACACCTCAAACCCTTCACCCTTAAGCAACGACCAGACCCTCATTTCAGCCATTTTCATCTTCCAAACACACACCTTAATGTCTCCAAGTGATCCAAATTGATTCCAAGTTGAAATAAAAGCAAGAAAATCAAAGGAGAAGTGATTACCATCAAGTTAACCTCAAAATCTGCATAGGTAACACTTATCTACGGTTTTGCCTTTAGTTTTCAGATTATTATGAATGGTTTTATTGTTTATTAAGCTTTCAATATCTCTTATAAAAGTGTTAGGAAGTTTTTAGTTAGACTTTGGTGCACAAAGAAAGGGTTTTTGATGACAAACACTTAATAGGAAATACTTGTGGCAGAAACTGTCATCTTACTGTTTTCTTGTGTTTTAGGCTTCAAAAGTGTATGGTATGTTGAATAAAACCTATAATTATTACCATTTACATGACTATATATGAGTTAAGAGTATTGGAATGAAGTTTTATCAGTTGGAAATTGAAATAGAGAATGATATTGGAGAAACACTCAAACTGCCAAAATAGCAAAATCTGTTTTGGTGTGCTGTAAAGGAAACTAAATTAAGGGAGCTAAATCCATTATTTTTGGTAATATATGACCTGGTTGTCTCTTATATATGTTATCTAAGTATGGTGAAAATATTGGAGTGATTGAATATACTTAATGGTGCCAAAACCATTAATGTCATGAAGTGTGCAAAACTGTCACGGTAGGAAACAATCTGTTTCAGTATGTCGTGAAGAGAGCTGAACTTGGAAAGCTATATCCGTGATTTTTAGCAATTATATGATATGGTTACATTTATATACATGTTATCTAAGTGTGGTAAAAATTTGGGAGTGATTGGATATGTTTAGGGATGTTAAAATTATCATGCAACTAAACTTGACAGCAAGAAAATATGAAAATGTGAATCTGCCACATTTGATCACTTAGCATGTTTCAACCTAGACATGTTGCTATTGAGTGTTAACAATTAGGTACATGCTATTAGAGTTATAATACTTCAATTACATGATGTTTTCATGTATTTAAGATGAGGAATTGAGGTATTTGAGGGGCTATATTGGGTTCTAGTTTGTGAAAGCTTGATTGTTAGCTTATAGCTTGGTGTTTAAGGTCTAGTATGAGATTTTGTGCTTTCAACTTGCCAAATTGGGAATGGTGCTTGATGTTGGGTAATATTACAGGCTATTTTACATCTAAGGTTGGAGAGGAATACTAAACAAATTTAGACTAAGCCACCAACTAAGTGAAAGGTAAGTAAAGATTCATGTGCAACTACAATGCATAGACATAGTAAATGTATGATTTATATGTAATACCATTGATCATATGTGCGTAGTAGAGGGCATGCATTACTGTCATTCATGTCCATTGAGCATACATACATGGGCATTGGCACGTGCATACATCATATACAAGCATTGTGATAAATCGTGCATTGCACGACATGATTCTGAGAAAGGAAAATGTTTTACTGACCACTACTAGTGCACCGAAGCATGCATGGATTTGCATGGTTTTATGCATGGATTTGCAGGTTCGCGTGTATGGATTTGCATGCGTATGAGTGTGCATGGATTTGCATGCTTTTATGATTATTGGCCATTGGATTATGGCGATGTGCAGAGCTCTTTTCCGGTATATGGGATAGTAGCATTGGTCAGGGGCCCAAGAAAGAAATCATTTTGAGAGAAATATTTGATGCATAAAATTGCATTGTGGGCATAGCATTTTGAGATGCATGACTTGATATTGTGGATTATTCTTTGACATGCATAATCTTTACTTGCTGAGCGTTAGCTCATATAGTTTATGCATTGTAGGTGAGTCTGGTGATACTTGATACCATGGACTTACTGGGCAAGCTGTTGGGGTTCCTACAGGTTCTGAGGATCAGTGTACATGGATGACGACCTGTTGGGTTGATTGTTAACTTATTTGATTTTGTAGTCTATTGTATTACGTTTTGGGATTTGTACAATGTGTTACTTTTATAATTTTTCTGTACACGGGTACATAAATATTATGATTGTTATGGGTCATCTGCATGTATATATATTAGTCTGTGAGTGGGAAAATATTTATTATTTATTAATATGTTGCAGAAAAAAAATAATAATAATGCATGCACACAGGCTCTATCATGTTAAATTATACTATATATATAGTTCTGTAGTAATGGGGGTGTTACATAAGTATTCACCTCATCGATCAGATCGAAGAGTCTTTATACTTAAGCCAGTTTGTTTTTCTACTCTGGTTCTGAATTCTTTGAACTTTTCAAATACTTCAGACTTGTACCTTAAAATGTACACATAACCAAATCTAGATAAGTCATCAGTAAAGATTAAGAAATAGTTATAGTTCCCGTGGGCATTAACACTTAGTGGCCCAGATACATCTGTATGGATCAAATCCAATAGATGATTGGCTTGCTCCACTTGTCCAACAAATGGAGATTTGATCATCTTTCCTTTGAGGCAAGATTCACATATTGGCAGTTCTTGCTCGTTCTTTAGATTAAGCAATTGTGCCAACTTGTTAATTATTTTTTAGAAATATGCCCTAATCTTGCGTGCCATAGGCTCATGAAACTATGATTATCTAATTTTCTTTTATTTTGTTGAATTGTGAAAATGGGATTATAGGGAGTAACAATATATAAACAATTCGTCAAAGAAGCCGAATAGATAAAATCAAAACGTTTGAAAATGGAACAATTTTCATTCTCAATGGTAAATCTAAAACCTTCTCTATCCAAAACTAGAATAGAGATAATGTTCTTAATAATATCCAGAACAAAAAGACAATTATTTAAAACTATTATAAGACTATTATCTAAAGCTAGATTAATTATCCCTATAGCTAATGCAGCAACTCTTACTCCATTTTCTTCCTAAGGACCATCTTTCCTCCATCCAGCTTCCTACTTTTTGTCACCATCTGCAAATCATTGTAGATATGTAAGCCACAATCGGTATCTGATACTCAAGAAGTATTCTTAACAGACAAGTTAACTTCAACAAAATATATACCTGAACTCTTCAGGCTTGCATGATACTCCTTGTAATTCCTCTTCTAATGCCCTGGTTTACCGCAGTAATGACACTTGTCATTGGCATAAGAAGAAACCTTCTTGACACCGCACTTAGCCTTCAGCTAGTTGGGTTTAGAGAAATCCTTTCCATTCTTCTTTTCTTTCTTGGGCTTTTTAGCCTTTGATCCAGAAGAAGATCCAACAAACAGAACCGACTTGTCCTTTTTCATGGCGGACTCAGCCGTTTTTAACATGTTCACAAGCTCAGCGAGACTAGTCTCCACATTGTGCATGTTAAAGTTGACAACAAAGATGCCAAATGATGAAGATAGAAACTATAACAGAAGGTCTGTATAGAGTTCATTCTCCATAACAACTCCAAGGATGCCAACCTTTCAATGAGGGCTATCATCTTTCAATCTATGGTCATGGACTGAAGAGCTGTAA
The DNA here is from genome assembly GCA_019321725.1 of Paulownia fortunei. NCBI lineage: Eukaryota > Viridiplantae > Streptophyta > Magnoliopsida > Lamiales > Paulowniaceae > Paulownia > Paulownia fortunei. Next base: position 11,653,717 of record CM033107.1, on the reverse strand, counting down.
CAGCCCCACCACTAAATATAAATATTGATATAATAATAATTTTGACAAGGTAGCACATGTGTGTACATGTATATATATATAATTTTTTTGTCAACTGTAGCACTTGAAAAAAAAAAAACAGTAAAAGTGTTTTCTTACATATAACCCTATATATAGAAAAATCACCATTTATATAAAAACATAACACCTATCACAATCACGCTATTCTCAAACTTATTTACTATAAAATTTCAAGAGTTATACAGGACAAGATATCCCAAAGTTATAATACGATAGACTCAAAAATCAAAAATAATAGCCTATACTTCAGAAGAAGTAAGGATATTTTGCATCTTGTAACCCTTTATATATAGACAACAATTTACATAATAATAATGATTATAAAAATTAGAATATGCCTACAATACAACCCAGCAGGTCGTCATCCATGTACAGTGATCCTTAGAAGCCTGTAGGAGCTCAAACAACTACCCAATAAGCCTCAGAGTCTCAGGTATCACCATGCCTACCTACAATGCATGAACTACATGAGCTAATGCTCAGTAAGTGAAAATTATGCATGCTGAAGAGATAATCTAACATATATGTGATGCATCTCTATGAAATAATCCCAGGAATGCAATCTCCTAGACCAAAATAGTTTATTCAAAATTATTTTCCACCACTGGGCCTTTGGCCTATCTACTATGCACTAGATAGAGCTCTGAATAATATCAATAATCATATAATCATAAACAAATTGACAAAGTCTGGAGGCCATCTCCTGGGATCACCAAAGGTCCACCCTCTGTCTTTCCCTGTGATCCTCCAGAAGTCTTCCCACCAACAGCGTCAATAAGGGCTCAGTCAAGTGGTCCACCCTCTAGTGACCACTAGAGGCACACCCCTGTCAACCCTTATGATCCTCCGAGAAGTAACACTTGCAGCACCCCAAAATATCACATAAGCCTCGTATGCCTCGATACACTAGTAGTGGCCAACCAAAATATTTGTTTTCTAAAAATCATGTCTCAAATCATATCATGCATGCAAGAACCTCAACTATACTCATATATCGTGCATGCACATGTAAATGCTCATGAATGGTATGTTCAATATGAAATGTAAGTCATCTTGCTCTCACAACATGTTTCAAGAATCATAAAACTCTTAAGGTACATACTATACTTGTCATCCATTCAATTTAAATATCATCAACACATTCAGTATAAATGCTTCAAGACATACTATGTTCATGCATTGTAGTTGCAAATGGATTTTCACTTACCTTTGATCGGTTGTGTGTTACTTCTAGGTTTTCTAAGTACTACTCCCCAACCCTAGATGTGAAACAATCTGTAAAAATACAAGATATCAATCACTGTCCTCAATTAACAAGTTCATTATACCTAATGTAGTATAAAGATCTTGAATCTCAATTTAACTAAACAACCTACACTTAGAAACTATAACCGAATACAACCTTCTACGTACCTTTGTTCAACATCTTAAATGTATACTAACCTCACTTAATTGATGTATTATAACTCTCACAACATTTCCCTAAATGTTAGGGATCAAATGCACCACATCTATGATGGAACATGTTAATGATCCAAATGGGACAGATTCAGAACTTTATATTTTCTTGCTGCCACATTAATTTGCATGATGATTTTGACACCCTTAGACATATTCATTCACTCCACAATTTTAATCACACTTAGCTAACATAAAAAAAAATGTAACCATGTCATAGAATGGATAAAACCCATGGATATAGCTTCCAAGTTCAGCTCCCTTCACAGCATACTGAAACAGATTTTTCCTACCATGACAGTTTTACGCACTTCATGACATTAATGGTTTTGGCACCCTTAATTATATTCAATCAATCCCAAATTTTCACCACACTTATATAACATATAAAAAGAGACAACCAGGTCATATCCTTTCCAAAAATAATGGATTTAGTACTATAAAACTAGTCCACTTCACATAGGACAGAATCTGAAATTCGATGGTGACAGTTTTGAGCATCTCTTCAATATCATGCCCTATTTCAATTTCTAACCAATGAAATTTATTCCAATACTCTTAACCCATATATAAACATGTATAATTACAGGTTTTATTCAACATACCATACACTTTTGAAGCCTAAAACAACAAGAAAACAATAAGGTGTCAGTTTCTGCCACAAGTATTTCCTATTAAGTGTTTGTCATCAAAAACCTTTCTTTGTGCAACAAAGTCTAACTAAAAACTTCCTAAAACTTTTATAAGAGATATTAAATCTTGTTAAACAATAAAACCATTTAGAATAATCTGAAAACCAAAGGCAAATCATAGCTTAATAAGCAAGCATGTGGTGGCATGTAATGGTATAATATGATTTTCTCCCTTATCTTGCAGCCCTAATCTTGTGTGTCTCATATATTATTATTTAGTTGCAACCTATCTTAGTCACCATTCATTCCATAGGTAATTCCTATGTCCGTTCATTCAATCTCCAAACCGATTGACATCCGATTCTTAAATGATTGTCTAGTTTGCATTTCTAAAATCATATGCACATATGGACCTTGTATTATGACACTTAAATCACATTATATCATGTCCATTATCCCAAGTATGTTAATCCATGGATGTATACTTTTAAAACAGCTCGATCTAATTAAATCGAATCATATAAACTTACTAGTAACACTTGAACACTTCCAAAATTATAACATATAACCTATGAATATCCAATATATCGACCAATCTATTCTTTTTCTTATTTAATTATAGAATTTCTTAATTAGGTTATAAGATCTCAACCACTTATATCATGTGATAGCATTAGAGGTCTCACGATTAAGAATGCTATATAAGATGCCATGTAAATGTTAATGCAAATTAGCATATAAGTAACATGTAATGCATGAATCATATTGGCCAAGTGATTTGTGAGAGGTTCGGGTATCACACCTTTTGAACTCCTAATGTTACCATGTGTAACCTAGCACTATTTACTATATTGATACCTAAATTTATTCTTATCTCAATACAAAATCAATCACTTAGGTTAGGAAATTCAATACCTAATACCGTGAGAGAGCTTCAGAATTAAGTTTAATATTCAAGAATGTCGTATAAAAGAAATAAAATATGTAATGTCAATATAAATACAAGTAGCATATAAAATTAGCACATAATGCATGAATCATATTTGGTCAGGTGAATAGTGAGAGGTTCGGGTATCACAAGAGCCCTTAGTCATATGATATCTGAAAAGCTCTTTTGAGATATGATTATTGGGTTAACGCGATCCCAAAAAATGTATACACAGTAGAATTTAAATTGTTTTTAAAAACAAAACAAAAATTACATTACATGTAATTAAAATCAAATCCTGAAACCCTTCCGCGATTACTCAGTTGTGCATTTTCTGATACTTAAAGCAAGAAGGTTTTAGAACCATTACCTTGATTTGCACTTCAGCTGATGTAGGGATTGAAATGATTCAAATTGTTTTCCCAACACTCTAAACTAGCCGTGGGCTCACAACTCTTGTAACTTAGTTGAACAATTAATTGTTCTAATTAATTAATCTAATTAACTAATTCTTTTGGAATTAACCCATTAATTCCAAGAACCCACAAGTCATGGGAAGCACATACCAATGCATCTTGGCTTCTAGTCTTAGGTGAATGTACGAACCTATTCCAATTACGAATACCATGTAAGTATTGTCCTTCCGTCATCTAAACTCCCGATTGAGCCTAAGGCATGGATGTTTAGTCAAAACCCCATTAGCTCAATAATTATGTTTCCAATCCTATTAGCTTGACTCAATGATGAACAATTAGAAAACCCCATGTCTAATTTCCATCCAACTTTGGCTAAGAATTTTAGAGTCAAGTACAGTAGAACACATAGGAGATTTACCTATTCATCTAGATAGGTGATAGATCCTTTGTTGGTCACTCATTAATCTCCATATATAATGATGTTACACCCAATGTAAACCCCTTATGATTGTCATGCAATCATGAAATATATCAAACTGTAATATGTCATGTACAAGGTTACCATGGTGCTTCAAGTCCAAGGACTAATCTGGCACTATCATAACAAAACAATTCCCATTCGACAATAGAATATTTCCAATTGAGAATTTTCAGGTGGGGTAGTTCAGTGTACTTGTTTCCAACAAGCACCTGCATACATACACTTGTGTCTTCACACTAATGCCCATGGAATGAGGCATCCTCCTTTCGAGCCTGCATCATATGCGCAAGTCTCAATAGGATCAATGATGTCCCATCTCATTGATCCTTGTTTTGGAATATTTTAATACCACAGCCTTAGAGGCATATTACACGATCACCATCATATGCTCGACCACACCCATAACTATGTGTGATCTAAGGACTTCATCTAATTTTTATGATGAATTTAAGAAAAAGATTTTCATTTAAATAATATTAATATGAATAAGAATGATTCATAAGAGTATAAGAACGACCAGATCAATTTGCTCGTCGGGCACTACTCTAACAATCTTTCACTTGCCCTAGAGATAATTGTCCTCGTATTAAGGCCCATCTTTCCCAAGATGTCCTTTAAATACTGATCTAAAGGTTAAATTAGTGGGTGTGCTATGTTTTCTATCGAGAAAAATCTTTCCACGCTGACGTTGCCTCTACCAATGATTTTCAAAATCACAGTATTGCTAATATATTTCTACTTGGATCCTTTGATGAGACCTTTGCTTCTTTGCTTGTGTGAATAGCCCCATTGTTATCGTTGTACTCCAGTACTCAATCAACAACGGTTGGAACTACATCCAACACTTAGATTAAGTTCCCTATCCAAACAGTCCATTTTTGCAGCATCACATGCCTCGATGTATTCAATCATGGTGGTAGAATTTACGATTGTTATAAGTTTGGAACTCTTTCCAACTAACCATCCCACTATTTAAGATGAACACGAATCTAGACATAGAGTTCAAGTTATCTACTTTAGACTTAAAACTAGATGAAGCATCTTAGTTTCAGTTCTCCATATCCGTACTCCAAGAAGAAATCCTTAGTGCTTCATAAGTACTAAAGATCATCTTTACAGCTTCCAATGCTTTTCTTTCATTGAAATGATGGATATCTGCTCGTAACACTCAGAGCATTTCTGATATCAAATTATGTACATAGATTTGCATATTTTATGCTTTCTTTCAAGGATACATAAAGTATGTGAGCCATTATTTCTCTTTCTTTCAAAAGTCTTTGGGGACGAGGACTTCGAAAGAGAAATCTCATGACTCAAAAACAAGAATCTCTCCTAGGATTTTTCCATGCTAAACCCTTTTAGCATCTAATATATGTACTTTGATTTAGGATAGTCTAAGCATCCTTTAAAATCTATCTCCATAAATCTCAATCCCCAATCCCTAAGATGCTTATCCCAAATCCCTCTTGGAGAACTTTGTAGATGACAAGTTTCAGTTGACTGCAACATCTCTATATCATCCCTATGAGTAAAATGTCATCAACGTAAAACACAACAATCATCACCATACTCCCACTAACCCTCTTGTACACATATAGCTCATTCGTATTCTAAGGAAATCAAACCATTTGATTGCTTTGGAGAATCGAATGTTCCATATTTGGAAAATTTATTTTGAGTCGTTAACAGATCTTTGGAGCTCGCAAACCTTTTGCTTACTTTTGTTTGATATGAAGACCTCAAGCCGCTTAACTTATATCCCATTCTCAATACCACTATTAAGAAAGACAATCTTCACATTCCTTTGCCATATCTAGTAGTCGTAATATGTAGATATAACTAGCATAATCCGAATGGACTTTAGCATCACATTTGGTATAAGGTATCCTCAATAGTCAACACCTTAACTTTGAGCGTAACACTTTGCTACCAATTGTGTCTTTATAGGTCACCACCTCTCCATGTTCTTCAATTTATATTTACAGACCCATTTGCAGCCAATGGAAACCATTCCCACTAATGGCCCACCAAGGTCAAACATTGTTGGAGTACATAGAATCCATTTCAGATTGCATGTCATTTCACCCTTTTTGGATTGATGTCATACATCATTACTCCTTAGTTAGATCAATATTCAAAAAGGAGATCCTCCTTGCTGTTTTCTAGCAAGAGGCTCTTATCATATAAATGGCCCCGAGATCTTTTTAGATCTCATTGGAGGTTGTGTGCTAGAAGTTTTAGTAATTTTTTCATACACCATTGCCAATTATGAGACAAAATATGGTTCTTGAACTATTTCAAGTTCTATGATCTAGCCATTTCTATAGAAATTCCTTCTTCTCAAGAAGGTGGCATCCCTAGAAAACAAACTCCTTTGGTCTTAGGAACCAGAGAAATGGTATCCTTTAGATTCCTTTGGATACCACAAATTTGCATAAGTTGGATTCACATCCATCTTATCTCCCACTAACCGCTTTAAAGAAGCAAACCCCTTTATACCCTTAGGTATGTATACAAGGGGTCTTTTACCACATCATATTTTATATGATGTTTTGGGCACCGAGTTAGATGATATCCTTACTTGATAAGAATATCTTCGATTCTAGGGTAAATTCCCAGAATGAAGGAGGAAATAGGCAAAACTTAACTTGGATTCACTTAAAGTGAGAATCTAATTCTTCGTTAGATAATCAAGAACTTACCACCTTAGTATTCTTTTTCTCGATCACATCGATGGATTTAATAGTTTGGCCGATTTAATTCACTACTTTATATCTAAATTCTTTGAACCCTTCAAAGGATCTTTCGATAACATTAATTCGAGGGTTTAGCGCTTTAATCTCAAATTAAATGTCATGATTTGATGAGTTCCATGACGAAAACCTTGATTTTGCCTTGAACACCATGGATCTCCTTGAATTTGATATACTTGGGTTGAGAGAATTTCCTCCAATGTCTTTCTTGCTTGGACTTCTTCTTTTCAACTTGTATTTTACTTCTTGGAGATAACGTCTATTTATACTTGTAGGATGAGGGCTCTTCTCTACTGGTAGAACTTCTTGAAGGCATGAGTGCATGAGCTCATGTGGGTGCAATGGCATGAGCTCCTCTTGGGGCGCGATGGTGCATGAGCTCCTCCTAGTGGCACGATGGCGTACGAGTTCCTCGTGGGTGTACGAAGGTGCGAAAGCTCTTATTAAGGGAACGATAGCATCCGTGCTCCTCTTGGGGGAGCAATGTTATATGAGCTCTTCTTAGGCGCACGATGGCACAAGACCTTCTCTGGGAGAGCGAAGATCGCGAGTTTTTCCTGGGAGATAATAGTGTAACCTTCTAGTTAATTAATCCAATTAATTAATTCTCTTGGAATTAACCCATTAATTCTAAGAACCCATAAGTCATGGGAATCACCTACCAATGCATCATGACTCCTAGTCTCAGGTGAATGTGTGAACCTATTCCAATTATGAATACCATGCAAGTACGGTCCTTCTATCATCTAAACTCCTGATTAAGCCTAGGGCATGGATGTTTAGTCGAAACCCCATTAGCTCAATAACTATATTTCCATTCCTAGTAGCTTGACTCGATGATGAACAATTAGAAAATCCCATGTCTAATTTTCATCCTACCTTGGCCAAGGATTTTAGATTCAAGTCAGTAGAACACATAGGAGATTCACCTATTCATCTAAATAGGTGACGGATTCTTTGTTGGCCACTCATTAATCTCCATACAAATTCATGAAAACCCCTTGTGATTATCATGCAATTGATAAATACATCAAAGTGCAACATGTGATGCACATGGTTACCATGGTGCCTCAAATCCAATGACTAATTCTTGCACTATCGTAATGAGGAAATTCCTATTCGATAATAGAATATTTCCAATTGGGAGTTTTCAGGTGAGGTAGTTCAGTGTACTTGTTCCTTAACAAGCACCCGCATACATGCATTTGTGTCTTCACACTAATGCCCATGGAATGAGACATCCTCTTTTCGTGCCTGCATTGTATACGCAAGTCTCGATAGGATCAATAATGCCCCATCTCATTGATCCTTGACTTGGAATATTTGAAAACCATAGCCTTAGAGGCATATTCCATGATCACCATTATATGCGCGACCACGCCCCATAGCTATGTGTGATCTAAGGACTTCATCTAATTCTTATGATGAATTTATGATAAAGATTGTCATATAAATGATGTTAATATGAATAAGAATGATTCGTAAGAGTATAAGAATGGCCAGATCAATTTGCTCATCGGGTAGTACTCTAACACTGATATCTCGTCTATCGAGTTCGTTCACCATGCAACTCTTGTAGGTGAAGGAGGATCCATAAGCAGTATCTTGATCATCATTTTGCCTCTGCAGTTCATTTGACATCAATACCAGCATGTAGCATCGAGCCTACAGATTATCATCTACTTAATGTAGGTAATCTATATAAGCCTCTGAGGCAATATCCTCCAGAGGAACCAAAGGAGGTACGGCAACGACGACATACGCCCTCTTCTCAGATTGAAGAACTATCTTCAAGTTTCTTAGCCAATCGACAAAGTTAGGTCCAATTAATTTATTTTTGTAATACCAAAGTCTCACACTACTCACTTGGCCAATATGATTCATGCACTACATGCTACTTATATGCTAATTTGCATTAACATCTTCATCGCATCTTTTATAGCATTCTTAATCATTACTTGATATTAGTGGTTGAGATCCTACAACCTAATTAAGTGATTCTATATTTAGATAAGATAAAGAATAGATTGATCAATATAATGGATATTCATAGGTTGTATGTTATAATTTTTGAAGTGTTAAAGGTGTCACTAGTAAGCTTATATGAGTCGATTCGATTTGATCGAGGTGTTTTAAATGTATTCATCTATAGATTAACATACTTGGGATATCGAACATGATATAATGTAATTTATGTGTCATAATACAAGGTTCATATCTGCATGTGATTTTATAAAATGAAAACTAGACGATCATTTAAGAATCGAATGTCGATCGGTTTAGAGATCGAATGAACGGTTAAGAAATTAGGGCATAATGTACTATCCGATCATATGGAGATTAAAGTAGGTTGTACATAGATAAATAAGTAATGAGAAACACTAGATTAGGGCTGTATAAGGTGTGAAAAATATCCGATTTGAACCACAACTTGCCACCTCAACCTTGCCACCTCAAGCTTTGCCACCTCAAGCTTCCACCTCAACCTTTCTTCATTTCTACCCTTGAGCCACGACCAAAAACTATTTTCTGAGCTATTTCACTTCTAAAACCTTCATATTGAATGTTATAAATTTCTCTCAAGTAATTCCAAGTAAAGAAAATAAGTGAAGGAAGCAAAGGGAAGTAAGGAGGAGCAAGTTGAATAAAAAATCTGTGCATAGGTGAGCTTTAATTCATATTTTGATTTAAGTTCTTGAATTGTTTGAGGGTTTATGATTTTTAAAGCTTATATTATTGATTATAATCATGTTAGGATGTTATTTGTGGTCTTTTAGTTCACAAAAGAAGGATTTTTAGTTGCAAAATCATAATAAAAATCACTAGGGACAGAAACTGTATACTTGCTGATTTTGATATTTATGCTTTATATATGTATAATAACTTGATTAAAACCTGTGTATTTCACCATATATGTGTTTATATATGAGTCTAGGTGATGTATGTAAGTTTAGAGAGGTTATAAATTGTAATATAGTGTGATAATTAAAGAGGTGCTCAAAACTGTCTTCTTTGAAATTCAGATTCTGTCCTATGTGAATGGTGCTGGTTTTACATCAATAAATCCATTGGTTTTGTTAGTAATTTGACCTTTTTGTCTCTTTATATGTGTTATCTAAGTATGGTGAAAATTTGGGAGTGATTGAATGTACTTAAGGGTGCCAAAACCATTAATGTCATGAAGTGTGCAAAACTGTCACGGTAGGAAAACAATCTGTTTTAGTGTGTTGTGAAGAGAGCTGAACTTGGGAAGCTATATCCATGAGTTTTGGCAATATATGAGACGGTTACATTTATATACATGTTATATAAGTGTGGTAAAAATTTGGGAGTGATTGGATATTCTTAGGGATGTCAAAATTATCATGCAACTAAATTGGACAGCAAGAAAATATGAAAATGTGAATCTGTCCCATTTGATAACTTAGCATATTTCAACCTAGACATATTTCTATTGAGTGTTAACAAGTAGGTACATGATATTAGAGTTATAATACTTCAATTATATGATGTTTACATGTATCTAAGATGAAAAATTAAGGTATTGGAGGGACTAGATTGGGTTCTAGTTTGTAAAACAAGATAGCTTGGTGTTTAAGGTCTTAGTATGATATTTATGCTTTCAACATGCCAAATTGGGAATGGTGCTTGATGTTGGGTAATATTACAGGATATTTTACATCTAAGATTGGAGGGGAACAATAAACAAATCTAGACTAAGCCACCAACCAAGTGAAAGGTAAGTAAAGATCCATTCGCAACTACAATGCATGAACATAGTATGTCTTGAAGCATTTATACCTAATGTGTTGATGATATTAAATTTGACTGAGAGTCTTATGATTCTTGAAACATGTTGAGAGCAAGATGACTTGCATTTCATATTGAACATACCATTCATGAGCATTTACATGTGCATGCACGACATATGAGTATAGTGGAGGTTTTTGCATGCACGATATGATTTGAAACATGGTTTTCAAAAAGAAAATATTTTGGTTGGCTACTACTAGTGTACCGAGGCATGCGAGGCTGCTTATATGATATTTTGGGGTGCCGTGAGTGTTACTTCTCGGGGGATCACAGGGGTTGACAGGGGGTGTGCCTCTGGTGGTCATGAGAGGGTGGACCACTTAACTGTACCCTTATTGACTCTACCAGTGGGAAGACTTCTGGAGGATCACAGGGGAAGATAGGGGGTGGATCTTTGGTGATCCCAGAAGATGGCCCTTGGACTGAGTCATTTGTTTATGGCCATGTGATTATTGATATTGTTCAGAGCTCTATCCGGTGCATAGTAGGTGGGCCAAGGGCCTAATAAATGAAGTGATTTTTAATGAAAACTCTTTGATTCATGAGTACTCAATTTGACACATTTATAGCATCATATCTTAGAGTTGAGTTGCATGAGATTTTATATCATACTCTTGTCATGCATGATTTTTACTTATTGAGCGTTAGCTCATGTAGTTCATGCATTGTAAGTGATCATGGTGAGACTTGAGACCTCTGGTTTACTGGATGGCAGTGGAGCTCCTACAGGCTTTCAAAGATCAATGTACTTGATGACGACCTGTTGGGCTATTTTGTGGGCTGTGTTTTTTATTTTACAGTTATTGTGTTATATTAGTGACTTTATCCTGTATATCACTTTCAAAACTCCTTTGTAATATAAAGTTTAGGTTTGTGATGGTTTGATAGACTTGGTTAATATTTAATAACTACATATGTATATACAGTGTGACAGGATATGAAAGCACTTTACTTTTATCAATGTTTTGTTGAACTTAGTAGGAAAAAAAAAGTTATACACATGCATACATGCACAAATTATGTTGCACAGGTTGTTTATATATATATTTATACATATTGTTGGGAGGGTGTGACAAAGAGTGGTATTAGAGCCCAAGTATTGATTCTGTAGACTGTCCATGTACATGATCTTTGAACTTGTGGAGCACAGTCATGCCAGTAAGTTTTTTTTTATGTTATATTGCATTATATATTTCATGAATTATATTGACCATTTGTTATAAACAAAATGGTATTGCAATCATGGTGAGAACAAGGGTGAAAGTAGTAGTGGAGCCAGAACCCCAGGAGAGCAGACACCTATTCTGAATAATGATCGTGATGTTATCATCAATCGACTTACAGAGCTTGTGAACAACAATCAGAACAAATTCAACAACTTATCCACCAGAGGGATATGGGTGGACAACCAAAGGCTGAAATGGTTCAACCACAACCCCGAGTAGAACAGGTGGAGATAGTTAGGGAAAGATTCAGAAAACTAAACCCACCGGTGTTTGAGGATGCACTAGATCCTACAGCTGCTGAGGATTGGCTGAGAACTCTTGAAAATATGTTTCACTATAGTAGAGTTTCAGAAGAAGAGAAAGTGATGTGTGCATCCTTTATGCTTTGAGGCAGTGCTGGACATTGGTGGGATATAATGAGAAGCATCGAAGATATCACTGTTATGACTTGGGATAGATTCAAAGATTTGTTTCAAAATAAATACTTCACAGTGCTACAACTTTAAGGTTGCAAACCAAGTGCAGGTTGTAGTAAGTAATAAATTTCTCGTGAGTCCGAGGTCGATCCACAGGGAAGTTGTTTGAAGAATTCAAGTTTATATTTATAAAAAGATGGAGTTTATGTGAATCAAAATATATGAACAATTAATGTATGATGTAACTAAAGAAAAACCGAAGTAATAAAAGTACTGAGGATTAGGGATACACTCTTGAGTTTTGGATAGAGAAATGTTATTTATTCTTTTTACCTCTATTAATTGCCACAATTGGAATCCATACATAATGAAGGTTCCAATGGGAAGATATTATCAAGTAACTCATGCAATAAGGTAATCATGATATTGTCTTACTATTGCAAATTATCTCTTAACGCCAACACTTATTTATGGGATCAAGTATTTATGTACACCTTCGTCAACAACAAATCAAGGTTTCACATTAGCAGTCGGCGGGGTAAAACCGTACAATAAGCTAAATGAACCAAGTATTTGTTGTGCCATTGGAGATAATAATCAAGAATCACACAAACAAAACAAGTAGGGTTTAGATCAAAAATAAAAATAATAATACAACATACTTAAACAATTTCTACCCTTATAACCATTTTTCTTCCTCCATAAGAGATTCACCCTTTTTCCTCAGCAAAATAAATTTAGAAAGACATAATAAAAGTAACAAAGACTAAAAATATAAGAGAAACTAGAGAATGCATTTCTATTACTACTAGAAAACTTACAATACTAGAAAACATACAAACTAGATAACTTAGCCTAAAGAAACCCTCTACCCCCCTCCTCTTACAAGTTAATACATGGCCTATTTATAGTACTTGGAGTAAGCTAGAGGCAAACAAATAATGGAGGGGTTAATCAAGTGGTATGCTAGTTGCCAAGAGTTGGTAAGTTGTTACAAATTTCTCATCCACTGAATTGAATTATATTTTTTGGTTAGATACAACCAGATTTTGAAGATACGTGAAGAATCAAAATTGTAGATTTTTCAGCTCTGATATATTTTCATATATCTTTTGTCAAATTTGGCAATCGGATGAAGGAGATATGGTCAAATTACCGAGTCATGTCCAAGAGCCGCTCTGTAACATCAGCAGCAACTTGCAGCCTATGGTTTTACCATTTCAACATATTTTCACACCATCTTGTCTTCAACAAACTTGTTTATTTACCTCTTGGGTATAACATATCCAAATTTCAGACCAAAATAATTTTGGCTCAAGATATATAACCGAATTGGTAAAATAAGTCAATACTGGGCTGAACTCTGATCCGAATTTTGGTGATCCATTTTGTGTAACTACTTGGATGAATTTTCTGCTATCATCAAGACTGAATTGGGCTGAGCTTCCAACATAAAAGTTGTACCTCTATCTCTTGGCTTTCAAATGAAATAAGTTTCAGGTCCATAGAGCTTTTGATCATGAAGTTATGCTCAAATTACAAAAACTGCACAAGTCTGGAAACATGCTTCCATTTATTCCCTAACACAAAATATTAATAAAACAATAATATTAACAAGAATAAAGCAAGAAAAGTATAAAGGATTTGATATAAAAATATATCAAAATATGCACTTATCAAATTCCCCCACACTTAACCCTTGCTTTCCTCCGAGCAAGCTTAAAACAAACATAAACTAATCCACTTTCGTAGGAAATCACGATTGCATTTAGCATATGCAACAAGCCTTTAAACCCTAGGTGGCCCATAGAGGACGAGTTATAGTCTCGTGAAGGTTTCAGCAGTGATACCTACAACACCTATAATAACTATCTTCCAACTTTTATTCTCATGAAGCAACAAAGTAATATGGAAATAAAATCAAACAAGTGTTGAGTTTAACTCTTAGTCATTCAAAAATCAATACATTTCCACAATAATCATACTCAAGTGTGTGTGTGGACAGTTAATGTCAATAGTGATGAAACTATGCATGTTTCAAATAAGTGAATTCTCATAAAACCTTACAAAAACCATCACCCAATCTCTAACAGAAAAGTTAAACATCATAGGCTCTTCCTTTGGTGCAAATCTCCACTACACTGAAGGCACCACACGAAATCAAAAGGTCTTTAACAAAGGTTGTAATGGGCCAAAGGGTGGTGATGTAGCTAAGAAATAAAAGGATAGGATGCAACAAAGGTTCTAAAAACTTCATGGAATTAGAGACATAAAATTTATCGATGAAGAATTCTCAACTCCACAAATTTCACACTGGAGTCTATTGTTATTGAATTGGACCCCTCTTATTCATCTTGCAACATCTCATTTTTAGTTGCAACTGTAGCACTTTGCAACTTTTTTTTATATTTTTTTTTTTTTTTTTCTTTTTTTTCTTTTTTTTTTAAGAGAAACTCCCCCACACTTATCTTCTATCCCAACCTGAATTTCTTTTGTAAGTTCAAGCTGTCAATTGAATGTCTCTTAAACTCCAATCATTTTTTTAGAACAAGGGTATTGGTTACAAAAAAAAAATATTTATTTATTGTAAGGCTCAAAGTGGTTTACTAGGGGATGTTTTCTTTAAACATCATATAGGGAACAAGCTGATTTGGCAATGGTGCTAGAAAGCCTAATGCCTTAATCATTTTTCTAGTGGTGCACTATCAGTCGTTCGCCTCGACAGACCAAAAGTAAAAGTTCTAATACTCAACCCCTACATGTTGAAGATTCAAGTGATGATTAGAGCAAGGGCATAAGAACTATCTATTTTGACATGATTGTCTTCACACTAAATAACATAACTATTTGTGCAAAATAAAATTTGAGTATAATTATCGCAAAAATATATTAACCAAATAACAACATCAAAGTCCAAAACAACACCCATCATCAATCAAACCATATTATTCATGCTTAATTTTAATCATTGAAGTTGGAAGAACCTATACGACTCAAAAAAAAAAATAATTAATTCACAAACACTTGTTAAAAACTTTACAAACCTGCCATGTTATGCAAAAAATAGGGATGCGTCTCAAGAGTGTTACAATTACCCTTTACTCAGCCACTTTTTTTCATGCTTTCAAAGGACCCATAAAAAAACACGCTTGATTTATATTTATTTATATAATATATATATTTATTTATTTATTTTTATATTTTTTTTTCAATACTAAAAAAAAACACACATTGAATATACAAGTCATGATATCAATTATCCCTCCCCCCAACCTAAAAATAGATAGGAAAGTAGAGTTTGAAAGATATCACCTGAAATGCGGCTAATAAAGCTGAAACAACAAAAAAAAAACACATACTATTAGATA
>CM033107.1:11487118-11638066 GCA_019321725.1 Paulownia fortunei | reverse complement strand
TTAACTACTTTGGTTCGTTTCTCCCTTTGTTCTTCGGGTACACTGTAATATGTGCACTTGGAGAACTATGGGGAGATGCTGCTGAAATTTTTACATGTATGAAACAAAGTGATCATACTTATAAACCACAAATAAGTGCACGTTCTTGAATGGGATAGGGCCCTTACCAAAGAGTGGAAGGAAAAGTGTGAGCAATGCATGCCATTAATGAACATGAAGGATTTAAAATCAATTATCTAATTACTATCATCAATAGGTTGTATAATTATGGATCGAAATTGGATAATGAATCAGAATCGAGTGGCTCCAGAAAACATAAATAATTTAAATAATTTTTTGGACATAGCAAAGAATTATATGTCAATCTTTGGGTTATCGAAGATTTATTGTCGAAGATATGAAAATTTATATCATAATTTGATTACGTTCGAAGACACCTTTATAGATGGGGAATTTCTAAGTTATACAAAGTATGGACTTTTCATGGAGAAGTTACTACACCAATTGTTGATATGGATCCCGTTAATGAAGTTGAACATTTTAGTGACGATGAAGAAGATGACACTTTCTTTGACATGTTTAATGACATAAAGGATGCTGAAGTTGTTGGTAGTGGTGGGGTTCAATGGGGGATAACAACGAGAACATGCCTACAGAAGAGTTGGGAGAAAGTTATATATCAATATTTGAATAAGCACAATGAGAGTTATATACAGGCTGTACTAATTTTTTTGCATTTAGCTTCTTAGTTAAATTAATGCACGTGAAGGTGTTGAACGATTAGACCAATAAGTCGTTTGATATGTTGCTTCAATTATTGGGAGAAGCATTTCCAAAATCGAATATAATTCCTAACTCACATTATGAAGCTAAAAAATGTTAAGAGAGTTATGGTTGGGACATGAATCTATACACGCTTGTAAAAATGATTGCATTTTATTTTGGAATGACCACGAGGGCAAAAATACATGTTTAATATGTAAGGAGCCCCGCTATAAGGTTAATGAGGCCAACAAGAAGAAAATCCCTCAAAAAGTGCTTCGATATTTTCTATTAAAACCAAAACTGAAGAGGTTGGTTTTGTCGAAACATACGGTGAAAGATATGAGATGGCATAAGGAAAAAAGGGTTGAAACAGATGGGATATTGAGACTCCCAGTTGATGCTGAATCATGGAAGGAGTTTGACAAATTACATGAAACTTTTACAGATGATTCTAGAAATGTTCGTTTGGGGTTAGTAACTGACGGTTTTAATCTATTTGAAAACATGTCAAATGCTTATAATATGTGGCCAGTTTTACTTATGCCGTATAATTTACCCCATGGAAAATGACAAAACCATCGTACATGATTATGTCTCTTTTAATTCCTGGGCCCAAGGCACCTGGAAAGAGATTGATGTATACTTGTGTCCCTTAATCAATAAATTGAATGAGTTATGGGATGAGGGGATGGAAACATATGAAGTGTCGACTGAAAGAGTCTTTCGATTACATGCTGCTGTGATGTGGACAATTTATGACTTCCCAGCGTATGGGATAGTGTATGGGTGGTGCACCAAAGGTTATAAAGCATGTCCTGTATGTCTAGAAGATACGAGTCAAGGTTTACACAGTAAAATCTATTATACTGGCCATCGTCAGTTCTTACATTTGAAGCACTCATGGCGTAAAAATAAAAGTTTTAATAGAAAGTTTGAAAATGAAGGCCCACCTCGAATATTTAGTAGTTATGAGATTTTAATGAAGTTAGATGCATTTCCTGAAGTGACATTTAGTAAACATCCTGCATTGACCAAAAAAAAAAACATTCGGTTGGTGATACGAATTAGGTAAAAAAGTTAATTTTCTTTAAGTTAGAGTACTGGTCAGATTTGAAGTTGACACATAATCTGGATGTCATACACATTGAGAAAAATATTTGTGATGCTCTGGTCAGTACGTTGTTGAGTTTAGAAGGAAAATCGAAGAATACAATCAAAGCTCGGTTAGACATGCAAGATATGGGTATAATGAGTGAATTGCACCTGTCGCAGAGTGGGGACAGAGTCACTAAGCCACATTCAAGTTATACATTAATTTTAGAAGAAATACGTGAATTTTATCATTTTTTAAAATCCATGAAGTTCCCTGATGGTTATTCAGCAAATATTTCAAGGAATGTGAATGTGAATGATAGGAAGTTATATGGGTTAAAGACGCATGATTGTCATGTTCTTTTGCAAAGATTACTTCCAGTTGCCATACAAAAGTTTTTACCTAAAGATATATGTGGCATAGTTGTTGAGTTATGTGACTTCTTCAAAAAACTCACTTTAAGAACTTTACATGTTGCTGACTTGAATAAAATGAGGGAGGATATAGTATTCATTTTATGCAAGATGGAATGAATATTTCCTCCAGCATTTTTTGACATTATGGTTTACTTAGCAGTTCATTTACCCCACGATGCCATATTAGCTGGACCAGTTGCATCATGGTGGATGTATCATTTTGAACGGTATTTGGGAACACTTAAGAAGTATGTTCGCAATAAGGCAAGACCCGAGAGGTCTATTGTAGAGGGATATATTGTGAATGAAGCGTTAACTTTCACATCTTTATATATGGGTCAAATTAAAACAAGATTTACTAGATCGAAACGTAACAAAGATGTTAGTCAATTTATTTCACGCACCTTAAGTATTTTCAATCAACAAGTAAGAGTGATGGGCAGCCAGGAAAATCATAAATTACCATCTACTTTACATAAGAAAGCTCACTGGTATGTTCTCAACAATTGCAAAGAAGTTGACCGATATAAAAAGTAAGTTTTCAAATTAGTTTCTATATTTTTTCCTCGTAATTTTGATTACACGTTATAATACTTGTATATATATTGTGCAGTGAACATTTGTAAATTCTTTCGGCCAGATTTCATTAAAACAACATTCTACAGTGTCATGAGGTGGAATTTCCATAGTAGTTTAGGGACAAAATGATTAGGCTAAGAACTTTGAAAGATCCTGAGGCCACAAATGAGTTATACTCTTTAGCATTGGACCTGATGCTGAAGTTAGACTATATGATGCTTGTATTGTCAATGGTATTCGGTACCATATAATTTCTCATGATACTCGTCGGACTACTCAAAATAGTGGGGTTAGTGTACCATCATCTGATGATGGGGAAAATTTTGATTTTTTGGAGTTTTGAAGGATGTTGTAATACTGTTTTACGCATCAGGATATAAGGTACACTTATTCTAGTGTAATTGGTTTCAGTGTAACCTAAAAAAACACTTAATCGTGCAAGAGTTTGGTCTTACATGTATTGATACGTCTAAGATATGTACGAGGATAACCCCTTCATTTTGGCAACTCAAGCTAGACAAGTTTATTACTTGGATGATATAAAACATAGAGGATTTTGGAAAGTTGTGCAAAAGGTTCAATATCGAGAAATATATGAAGTGACCGAAAAGAAAGATGATAGTAGCGATGAACTTGAACCACAAAGCAGTTCTAACAATGGGCCTAATCAGGAAATTTCATCAGATGAAATAAGCTTAATGGTTCGTGATGATTTAGAAATTCCACATCTTTGTAGAGTAGACATTTAGCCTCAACATGTAGAATTATTGGATACACAATCAAGGTTCTCTGAGGACATGCATAATTTCATTAATGATGAAGATGAGGACACTGAATTAGAGAGCAATGGAGAAGAGCAAACATTTCTATTTGATTATGATACTGACTAATTTCATGGTATTAACTATTAACTTTTATTTTACTTCAATTTGTTAAGTATTTTTTTACATATGTAGCTCCATTGAACAATATGTTAGTTGTCTCATTAAATGTCTGGTATTTATATCTTTTAATTGAGTTTAATAAATGAATTTTATTTTTTTCAGTCACTCACCAGCAGTTGCTGTACCATCTGATTTGCCTCTTATTATAGCCGGACAATAAGTTTTTCAAATAGCTTAAATAAAAATTATATTAATTATTATGTGTCTAACCATATGTTTGTCTTTTGTAGGTATGCTTCCTAAACTGATTGAGGATCAACCCGTTACTGATCCAGCTTCCACAGACATGCATATGAAGGGTACATCTGATGGTTTGTTTTACTTTATAAATCTCTCTTATTATTTTTGTTATATAATAATTATGTTGAACAATTATCTAACACTTTTGTTAATATTTTGCAGCTCCTACATAAAAGAAACATAGAGAGACACGAGCAACACATGGAGACCGGCTCAGACACCAGTCAGAATCCGGGAGAAAGATCCCTCACATTTCACAAGTGTTATGGTCGTCCTATAGGGACAAATGTGGCATCTTTTATGACCGAGCTCAGTGTTTCCGTGAAGAAGTTTGCACCGCTCCAAGTAACTGATTGGAGAAAGATTACAGAGCAGTAGAAGTGAAACACCCCCAATACTACACACACATATATATTTATAGATATAATAATTTTGACATGATAAATCCTGTGTGCATGTATAATTTTTTTTTCTTCCTGTAACAGCATAATAAATAATAAATTATTTTTCTCACTCACAAACTAATATGTATATACCTGCAGAGGACCCATAACAACCAAAATATTTACATACCCATGTATAGAAAATCCCAAAATATAAGACAATAAACTCCAAAATCAAATAAGTTAACAACCAGCCCGACAGGTCGTCATCCATGTACACTGATCCTCAGAACCTGTAGAAGCTCCAGTCGCTCGCTCAGTAAGTCCATGTCTTCAAGTATCATCAAACTCACCTACAATACATGAATTACATGAGCTAATGCTCAGTAAATAAAAATCATGCATGCTGAAGGGGATAATCCAATATAAATGCAATGCATTTATATGAAATCATAACAAGAATGCGAATTCATGCATCAAAATCATTTCATTCAAAATCATTTTCCATCACTAGGCCCTTAGCCCACCTACTATGTACCGAATAGAGCTCTCGACAATATCAATAATCACATGGCCATAAACAGATCGATATAGTCCAGGGGCCATCTCCTAGGATCACCAAAGGTCCACCCCTTGTCTTCCCCTATGACCCTCCAGAAGTATTCCCACTGGCGGCCTCAATAAAGGCACAGTCAAGTGGTCCACCCTCTCGTGACCACCAGAGGTACATCCCCTGTCAATCTCTATGATCCTCTGAAAAGTAATACTCGCGGCGCCCCAAATATCATATAAATAAGCCACACATAGGCCTCGGTACACTAGTAGTGGCCAACCAAAATATTTTCTTTCTAAAAATAATGTTATGCATGCAAAACCTTAACTATGAGTACGTATTATGCATGCACGTGTAAATATTGATGAATGGCATGTTCAATGACAATGAATCACATGTCCTGTCATCCAAACAACGTATGCACTATAAGATATTTATAATACTTATCAAAACACAAGGATCACATTTAATATAAATAAGCCAAGAAATACTATGCCCATGCATTGTAGTTACAAATGGATTTTCACTTACCTTCCACATTTGATATCCTACTGAAGGTTAACAAGATTCTCCTCCCTAACCTTAGATATAAGGCGGCCTATAAAAGTATGACGTATTAATTTTCATTCTTAATCAATAGGTTTCTATACCAAATCTCATAAGGGGTCTTAAATTTTAAATTGAATTAAATAGCAATCAACCTTAAAATTTATACTCACACTAATTAGAACCTTTTAAATACCTTAATTTCTCATCTCGAATTCATTTTAATATTATCTAATTGATGTGTTATAATCTCCGTAACAAATTCCTCAATTAAATTAGGTCTTTCATCCAATTAATTCAAGATAATAAAATCAAATCTTTGTAACTAATTTCGAATTAAAAGTGCATATTAATTATTGTCTCACAAGAAGATAACTAGTTAATTTGAATCAAAATTTTCTTTCAAATTAGAAATAAACGACATAAATATATATTTTTATCCGTATAAAAATAAGAAGAGACTTACCCAAAATTTTCTCAAATTTCTATGGTTGAAATTTATTCTTTCTTTCTCCTTTTTTTTTTCTCTTTTCCTTTCCTTTGCTACCGTGCACGTGTGTGTGTGGTGTTTTAATATCTGCCGTGAACGTGTGTGTGGTGTTTTTATATCTTAACTATTACTTAGCTAATATAATATTATAACATGTGTATACTTATACTTAATATAATATAATATATTATAACTTAGTATAATATATTATAACATATATATAATATATCTTGTTTTAATATCTTAACTATTACTTAACTATTAAGAAAACTTAATATAATATTATAACATATGTATACTTATCTTTAATATAATATAATATATTGTAACATATGTGTAATATATTATAACTATTACTATACACTATACACGTGTATACATATATGTATATAGAAACTAACATTCTAATATAATATATATATATAATATGCTTATCTAAACATAAGTTATACACGTGTATACATATATATATTATGATATTATTTTATTATACCACACACATATACTTATATCTATATATATTTCATACATCTATCTATCTATCTATATATATATTATATTTATATATATATAATTAATACATAATATTTTAATATTTATTTATAAACCCCCAAATTTATTTTCTAGTAAGAATTTATACCCTCTTAATTAATATGATAATGTCCTTATTTTTTTTATTATTATTATTACTATTACTAATTATTAAAATATCGTATAAAATAAAATGCATTATGAAATATCAATTAAAATGAAATGACACATACGTGGCATAAAATGCATGAACTATATTGGCCAGGTGAGTAATGTGAAGCTCGGGTATTACAAGAAGCGGCCTATTTTTTATCGGTTATTGGTTAATATAAGTATTTAAATTGTATTTATCAGTTTAAGTTCTGTTTTATATGTTGAATGTTGAATAATCTTTTTTTTTTTTTTTGTAGGATATATTTACTGTAGACTTTAGGACAGGACCAGAGTCGGTTAGGAATGAGGCCGATAAACTGATGAGTGCCCGATACCACGACCACCGCCAGAAGATACATAAATATTACAAGAGTCTCACACACCTATCTTGGGATGATCGATTAAAACAAATGCCCAATGATTTGTGTGAGACTTCGGCGAATTAGGAGTATTTGTGCAGATTGTTCGAGTCTGATGAATTTAAGGTAATAGTATTTCACCTTGTTTTAGCTAAAATGGTGACTAAATGAGGTACTATGTATTACACTTGCTCACTTATCTACTATCACCATCTTGTTCATATTTACTATTTCTTGTTTCTTTACATAGATTTATTTATCTACTATCAACATGAAGAACTCATATAGTTATGTAACTTAGTTAAATCTTATATTTAGTATTAATTAACTTTTTTCATTACAAATTAACCTTTTTTTTGTAGAGACGTTTAGAAATCAACTTCATAAATCGTGCTAAGTTGCCATACAATCATCGTGGAGGTTCAAAGTCTTTTCTGCAATATAGTTACAATGGTATAAGTGTAAACTATTTAGTTAAGCGTTAACTTATTATTTGATTCATCTTTAATGTAATGAAATGTTATTTGTAGGCCGATGGATCTAGCAGAAAGGACCGGATCACCGTCTTTAATGAAACACACTATAGCTCAACAAAAGGGTGGATAGGAGAGAGAGCTGAGAGTGTATATATAAGTATTGAGTGGTTTTATGTAATATTTTGAACTATATATTTAAGTTTTTAACATATTTATTGATTTTAGGATGAGATGATGCAAATTTGAGAAGAGTACCGACAGACACAAACTCAGACTCAGACTGAGACAGATACCGAGGATGACGCTTACCATCTGGATAACATATAGATTGCAGATAGAGTATGTGATCAGGTCCTCGGTACACATTCGGGGTACATACGTGGGCTTGGAAATAGGTCTAAACCTCTCAGGTCTACTTCTTCTGATGCATTATCGTCCAGACCGATCAATGCACAACTTAGGGATCAGCTGGAGTCCAACAGAATGAGCTACAGAGCACTAGGAATGAATTACAAGCAATGAAAGTCGACCATTATGCGATGATACAGACTTTTAAGAGGATAGCTCCAGGTCTGCTACAGTCGCTTGTCCAGCAGCCCCCATCCTTCTCAGCTCTGCCACCTCCACAATTATAGTGTAGTTTAAGTAATTTTATTATATTTTGTTTAATGTGTATATTAAATATTTTATTGCATAGATGTTTAATATGTCGCTTTATTGAGTTTAATTTGTTGAATTTTAATGGTTGTTGGAAGTTTAATAGTTGTAATTGTGGTTGTGATCATTGTGATTGGGGTTGTGACCGTTATGGATTGAAAAAATAGATTGCAAAAATACAGGAAAACAATGGAAATAATAAAAAATATAAAAAAGTAGTGAATATTAGTGACGAAATTAAGACCTTTCGTCGCTAAAAAACAATCACATTGGCGATGAATTTTGAATTCTCGTTGCTAAGTTAGCGATGAAAAATATTAATTTCATCGCTAAAGTAATTTGTTTTATTTTTTTTTAAACTTTTGCAACGAAGATGTTAAAATTTTCATCGCCAAATACTTTTATGTTGGCGACAAAATACCTACTTCGTTGCTAACTTTAATTTTTTTTATATATATTTTTTATTTAATGACAAAAAATCTTCCACCAATTCGTCGTTAATATTAATGTTAGTGACGAAAATCATTATCTTAGCCGCAAAAAAAAATTATCGCTAACTTAATGACAAAAACTTCCAATTTCATTGCTAAGTGTTAGAGCAACGTTCTTATAACGACGATATTAGCGATAAAAAATATTTGTCGCTAATATTACTTGGCGATGAATTTTTGACTATTATCGATGAAATATTTCATAGCTAAAAATAGTATTTGCTGTAGAGATGCAGTGGAATTTAATTTTTTTTAACAACAAAACAAACGTTACATCACATGTAATAAAATAAAATCTCAAAACTCTTTCGCGATTGTTCAATTGTGTATTTTCTGATACTTAAAGTAAGAAGGTTTAAAAAATCATTACCTTGAATTGCATTCCGACTGATGTAGGGATTGAAATAATTCAAATCGTTATCCCAACATGAATGAATCTCCAAGTTCTTTAATTTAAACCCCTTTGATTGTAAACTGATTTGCTTTTAAGATTTCAAATATTATCCCTCTAACGGTATCCATACCTTAGATGTCCACTCGCAACCGAATCCTATGTGAATAATTTTTTAATCGATAATTCTATCCTAGAATAATTTTATTTGGAACAAGAATACACTAACAATTAGTATTTTAGGTGTTTAATTTAATTCTTAATTCAATAATTGAATCAAGAATTAAATTAGGTAAAAGGTTGAAGAACTTTTGGAGATTGAAGGGAAAAGAAGGGATGAATTTTTGGAGATGAAGAAGACCATTTTTCTTCAAGAGAGAGGGTTGATTTTCCACCTCTTTTCAGCAAAAAGCTTTAGTAAAATCCTATCGTTTAATTGATCCAATTAATTAAATTAATTCATCTAATTAATTGGGTCCATCTTTATTAATTGATCAAATCAATTAATTCAATTAATTCAATTAAATTTAATCCAATACTTGAATTAATTTCTAGGCTAGAAATAGACTTGTCCAAGTTTTATGTGTGATCCCTTAGGTTCACTCTAAGCTAGCCGTGGGCTCACAACTTTTGTAACTTAGTTTAATAATTAATTGTTCTGGTTAATTAATCTAATTAATTAATTCTCTTAGAATTAACCCATTAATTCCAAGAACCCACAAGTCATGGGAAGCATCTACCAATGCATCATGACTCTTAGTCTCAGGTGAATGTGTGAACCTATTCCAATTATGAATACCATGCAAGTACGGTCCTTCCATCATCTAAACTCCCGATTAAGCCTAGGGTATGGATGTTTAGTCGAAACCCCATTAGCTCAATAACTATATTTCTATTCCTAGTAGTTTTACTCGATGATGAACAATTAGAAAATCCCACGTCTAATTTTCATCCAATCTTGGCCAAAGATTTTAGAGTCAAGTACAATAAAACACATAGGAGATTCACCTATTCATCTAAATAGGTGACAGATTCTTTGTTGGCCACTCATTAATCTCTATACATGAAGATGTTACACCTAATGTAAACCCTTGTGATTATTATGCAATTGAGAAATACATCAAAATGCAACATGTGATGCACATGGTTACCATGGTGCCTCAAATCCAAAGACTAATTTTTGCACTATCATAATAAGAAAATTCCTATTCGACAATAGAATATTTTTAATTGGGAGTTTTCAGGTAGGGTAGTTCAGTGTACTTGTTCCCCAACAAGCATCTGTGTACATGCACTTGTGTCTTCACACTAATGCCCATGAAACGAGACATCCTCCTTTCATGCCTGCATCGTATGCGCAAGTTTCAATAGGATTAATGATGCCCTATATTATTGATCCTTGACTTGGAACATTTGAAAACCATAGCCTTAGAGATATATTCCACGATCACCATCATATGCGCGACCACGCCCCATAGCTATGTGTGATCTAAGGACTTCATCTAATTCTTATAATAAATTTATGATAAAGATTGTCATATAAATAACATTAATATGAATAAGAATAATTTGTAAGAGTATAAGAATGACCAGATCAATTTGCTCGTCGGGTAGTACTCTAACACTGATATCTCGTCTATCAAGTTCATTCACCATGCAACTTTTGTTGGTGAAGGAGGATCCCATAAGCAGTATCTTGGTCATCATTCTGCCTCTGCAGTTCATTTGACATCGATACTAGTATATAGCATCGAGCCTACAAATTATCATCTACATGATGTAGGTAATCTGTATAAGCCTCTAAGGCAATATCCTCCAAAGGAACCAAAGGAGGTACGACATCGACGGCATACGCCCTCTTCTCAAATTGAAAAACTATCTTCAAGTTTCTTAGCCAATCGACAAAGTTAGGTCCAATTAATTTATTTTGTTTAAGGATTGTTGCAAGTGGATTATTTGCCATTTTAATAGAATAATCTACAAAACATGCACGTAGCAGAAAATGAGTAAACTATGGAAAAATCATATTCATTTAATATAAGGTGTTTAATACTAAATGTCTCCTACTATTTTTCTTCGAATTCCATCACCCCTACTGGAATATTGGAAAATCAAATTTTCTAGTAGAAATATTTCTTGAGGTCCAATAGAAATATTTCACACCCCAATTTTATAAGCCCATGAAATATTTCTATTGATAGTCTACTCTTTGACAATTATATCACTATACAACCCTTAAGTTTGTTTTGTCTCACCTCTTCCCATATACCATAATTTTATAAGTTCATATGGTACTAAGTGTCAAACAATACCCATCAAACATTCGTCTAGATAGAGCATCAAGATGTCCATAACTCATGGCCAATATAATGATAATTTTATCCCACGAGCATCTCAATACTTGGTAGAGATCATAGCTTTCCAATATAAGACTACCCCATGACTCATGGCCAGTGATCAAATACGGTAGTGGTCGTCATGTCTCTACCTTTGATGGTAGGTATGGAATGATAGGTCCTACCTAACTTATCCATTTTTGTTTGAAATCGATTTTTTTTAAAATTCTTTTACTTAGTTTTAGTAAATTGAGTGGGTTTTAAATTTTATCCAAGACCTCATCATAATATAAATTAGGTTGGTTATTTAATGCATGACGTCATATATAGTATCAGTGCGCAAGCATAAAAGCATTAAATTAAATTCTAAGCATGCATCTAATACATACTTAAATAAATAGATTATCATGAACCAGTCCAATGTGGTCCATTTGAGCCAAAAATGGACATAAGATTACTCTAAGGGTAAAAATATAGGATAGAACCTATTATATTACATAATTATATCTCATGCAAACATGGGTCTTCTTTCAAATTTCCTTCTTGATTCTCCTTCGTCTTCCAAAGAAAAAGAAAATTTTCACCATCTATTCTACTCTCCTTGCAAAAAATTAAATAACTTACATAGATAAAATAAGAAGCTCGTAGGCCCCATTTTAAAATCCAAAAATATTAAACAAAATCAATCACATTGGTTCAATGGCTCATGATCATCTCTTACATGCTCATAATTAACATCACATGCAATTATCTAAACATGTAAATTTACCAAGATGTTAAACACAATTTTTAACTTGGGATAAATTTTAATTTCTTGAAAAATATTTTTTCGTTGAAAAATAGTTCTTCAGAAATAATTAAAATTAACATTTAATTTTAATATTCTAGAAAATAAAAAAAGTGAACCCCAAAAAACGACATGACAAGCAGCACAGAGGCTGCCCGTCGCATGCGCGCGCTGCTGCATACTGTTGTGCGTAGGCTTCCAGCCTGCGCACAGCCCATTCCTTCATGTCCATTTTCTTATTTTAATATTTAAATAATTTAAATAAGCAATTAAAATAATTTTAATGAAAAATTATAGAAAATATGCAAAATCAAATTTTACATACTTTACATGAATTCAAATAATTTAAAAATATGCATTCATAAATCCAAAATTTACTGAATAAGCAAAATCGTGGTTCCGATACCACTGTTGGGTTCACTATAATCGTAGGGGCATACGTAGTAGAAAATTAAAATTTTTATCAAAAATATATATATATATATATTCCCTCGATTCAAAAGCAATTCTAACGATCGCGCTTATTCAAGTGAAAATATAAATAAATATTAAATTCATATTATACCTTTCTCGCACTCCGGTTGTTGTAGGAAATGAAATAAATTAATTGCTTATTTTGGACTTTCAGAGCTCGTAGGAATCCAAGTGTATCCCTCTATCAGGTCCACAATATGAAAGAGTAACACAAATTAAAAAGATTCGCTAATATCCTTTTAATTATTTACTAATCTATATCCGGAGTAAATTTTATCTTTTGATCCAATTGATAGATCAAGAACAAACTTTCAAAAATAATAAAGATTGATTCTTTAAGTTCTTGAAACTTGAATATAAAGAGAATATCAAGAAACTAGTTTTCTTCTAAAGAACAATAAAATCAAGATTTCAAGAAAATACTATTTCTTTTTCTTTCTTTTCTTTTCTTTTCTTGGAGAGAAAAATAGAAGACTTAACAAAATAACTTTTGCTAATATCATAGCTAATTTTCGGCCATCCCTATTTATAGGAGCTGAAATTTTGCTCATATTCAAACTCTTGGAAAGTTTGTCAATTTTGAACTACTTTAAAATTTTATCTTAGAAATATTCCAAATCTTCTATTTTTCTCTCTCTTATGTATGTGAACTTATTTGAAACTACATTAATCATCAAAATTATCTACATACATTCGTGATATTAATTTCAACTCTTTAAATAATTATCAAGATAGATATATATCAAATATATATACCATAAATATAATTATATATTAAATAAATCATAGTGGCCGATTTTATCCCATAAAAATTGATCAATACATTTATTTATTTAGAAATATGCTAATTAAATAAATTATATTTATTTAATTTATTCTTTTCATATTTTAGTAGACTTCATAATTGATCCACATTAATTTTTGGGCTTAGATATAAAAAAAATCCGCAAATCAATCTAATTGATTTAATCACATTGATTAATTTGATTTAATTTACTCTATTTGGGTTTTCAAATTAAATTAGATCCAATAACTTAATTGAATAATTTAATTTAATCATTAAATTAAATAAAACTCTTAATTAATTAATTAATCAATATTAACGAATTAAATGTGTGACTCTCTTAGATTTACTACTAAACTAGTAGTGAGCTTGCAACATTTACAACTCATGAATAATAATTATTCCAATTAATTAATTTAATTAATTAATTTATTTTGGAATTAACTCATTAATTCCAAAAACCTCACTATCCATGAAAACACCTAGCAAGTAATCATAACAAACTAGTTTTAAGTGAAATAGTGAGTAAACTTATTTCAGTTGTGAGTACCATTTACGTATGGTTCTTTCGACAGCTAATCTTTCGATTGAATTTAGGACATGAATTATAAGTTGAAATCCTAAATGATTCAATAACTGTGATCTCATTTCAAGTTCCAATAATTCCTGATAAATTATGATTTATCCTGCCTTGGCCAAGGTTTTTAAATCATGAAACATGAAAACACAGGAGATTCTATTATTTAAAAAGACAAGTGTCAAATTCTATGTTGGTCACACTAATGCAACACCCAACATACCCCTTTTGTGATTGTCAAGCAATCAAAAAATATAATAAAATGTTTTAGAATGCACACGAGACTACCATCATGTCTCAAGTCCGAAAACTAGCCGTGTACTATCGCAACACATAAATTCTTATTTCGACAGAAAAAGCCTCCAACTAAGAATTTCTTACGGGCCATATTCGATGTAATTATTCTCTAATAAGAATCAACATACATGCACTTGCGTCTTTACGCTAATACCAATGGAATGCGACATCCTCGTTTCACGAGCATGGATCATATATGTAAGTCTTGTTGAACTATTTTATGTCTTATCTTAAAAAGCTCTTGACTCGAAACTTATTTAAAACTAAAGTCATCGAAGCATGTTCCATAGTTGCCATCATATGCGCGATCATACCCCATAATTAAATTTAGTTTAAGGAATTTATCTAATATGTAGAAATAAAATATGCATGATATAAGATAAAACAAAATATCTTTTTATTATTATAATTCCTAATAAAAAAAAATTACAAAAAAAAAATAATATAATACACCAAATTCAATTGGGGTATTGGACATCCTACTCCTACATATTGATCCCTCCTCTAAACAGCGCTGCTAGCGTTGCTGTTCTGCGTCTTCAGGCGAACACTAGCGTGCGCCCTTCCTTGCTTCACGCCTATCGCACAACACTACTTGTGCTGCTCCAGAAGTCCGCCGTTCATATGCGTCAGTTCTCGAGCCTCCATTTGCGTTAATTTAAAAAAAGCAATTACGTGCTAGTAAAAAACGTCTGGATGTGTCACATCCTATTGGGTCGATTATCCAATTCATGGTGCGAAAAACTACAGCTCTTTCCGCTTAAGAAATTTCTCAACTCTCAGAATCCTTCAAAGTTGCATTGATTGGCATTTTCTCGAAAGGGATGGATTAACACAACTAAAATCACAAAATAAATTGCAGTAGTGTCAAATAGTGATAGGTTTATTAGGTTGACTTTTTCTTTGTTTGCATTTACTTATTTTGGTGAAAATAAAACTAAAAGGGGATGTAAACAGAAAAATAGGAAGAAAATTATTATCAACACAAGATATTAATTATTTAATTAAACCCTTGAATTAAGGAATTTATTTTTATCAAAATTAGCTTTGCTTTAAATTCTTATAGAATTCATAATTTCATTGATCGATTCGAACTCAAGTTGAATTTGATATATGATTTTTATTTTTATAAAAAATTATTTATTTTTTCAAAAAATTAATTAATTAAATTATCAAACCAAAAATTAAAAACAATTGATAAATAACTGAAGTTTCATCTAATATTAACAAAATTTTGATTTTTATAAGATCAATTTTATTAAATAAATACCCCTATTTCTGACCCCTAAACACCATATGGTCACGAAGCTGATCCGACCTGCCACCCGGCACCTACCTGGCTCTTTCTTTCATTTGTTTTTATTCAAAATTTATGTCAGATCTAAATGTCCGAATTTAAATTTCAGGACAGCCTATGTCCCCAAAATCCAATTCTTTAGTAAGCAAAACTTTTATACTCTCAGCTAACCTTTTTCTTTCTTTTCTTTTGTTTTGTCTCCGTAGCATCTCCTTATTTTAAAAAACACCATAATAATTATCTCACTTAGATAAATTTAATAAATTAATATTTTCTAACTCAAGAGAAAGTGAAAATACTGATCGACTAGCCGATTTTATATGATTTTTTTTAAAAAAATATTTTGGATATTATTCAAAATCTAAAAATTCAAAACCATTAGATTCCTTCGCCTTATAGTAAATTAACTTACCATAATTAAAAGATTTAAAATTCCTGAACACCATAATTTTGAACTTATTTGAAAAATAAATAAATTTACTATCTTGATTCTAAGCCACTTAAAATTGATGAGCTGGTATAAGATCGAGTATTGGGTTTGTAATGAATTAAATTTTTTTGGAAAAGAATGAGGATGAGACCCTAATGATTGATGGAGATGAGGAAATTATGCAGAAGGTTATTTAAGAACAATGCCCTTGCTACTGTTGCTTTTGTCAATACTTGGACACTCGAAGCATGAATGCTACCAAAATCATGGTTTCTCGGCTGAAGAGAAAAAACAGCACTCAAAATCATCCAGACTTGCGTCAATTTCTAAATAAGAAGGGGAAATATGTTCTTGAAGATACAACTTGATGCAGTACTATTCTAATGAATCGTACTTTTGAATGAATAAACTGCTACGTGGGATGTTGCTTGTATCACGAACAAGCATTAGAGGTGTAGGGGGTGTGTCCGATGAAAACCCTCCTACGCTCAAATCAGATTCGGAACAGATAAAATTCAGAAAATTTGAGAGCAGATTAATATTTAATAAATTACGTACCTTTTTATGAATGAGGGTTAGCAGTATTTATAGTACTGATACCTGGGTTTTCATGGGTTTCGGCCCGATAGCTTTAATAATTATTAATGGGCTTAATTCATATATTACAACTCATCTATCTTAATGATTCGTAGATTCCTTAAGGTCGGCCTATCGAATACGCCCGGGCTTGGCCCATAACTCGGATAAGCCTCTTGGACTCGAATTATTGGGTCTAAATGGATTAAAACCCATCATAATCCCCACTCTCGCGTTGCATTCACGTAGGGAAGACAAGTCGAGAGTTAACGAAGTCTGTTGCAAAGAGGATTCCTCAAAACTACTTCTTTAATACAAATAATCTTCATTATTCAAAGGAGAAAGAACAAAAGCATAACACTTGAAATTTGATTGGAAATTTTCTCTCTCTACAACATTCTCTCCAAATGGGGTCACAATGTAAGCAAGTTGTTTCATTTTACTCATTCCCTCCTTCCTTAGTCTTCTTTTTATTCTTATCTCTTCTCTCTTAATAGCCTTAGCCTCTCATTCAAACATTTTGCCACACACCTTGCATACATCCTTCTTGCCATTTCCACTCAAGCTTTCACACACCTCCCACCATTCTGAACCAACACGAATTCTTCTGATGAATTCTGTAATGAGACAATTTTCTTTAACTTATCTCAAACTACCATATTCTCCTCCACCTCTTATAACCACTACCCAGCCACCACTCGTGTGATACTCAAACCTCTTACAACTCACTTGGCCAATGTGATTCATGCATTACATGCTACTTATATGCTAATTTGCATTAACATTTACATGGCATCTTATATAGCATTCTTAATCGTTAGACCTCTAATGCTATCACATGATATAAGTGGTTGAGATCTTATAACTTAATTAAGAAATTCTATATTTAAATAAGAAAAAGAATAGATTGGTCATATATTGGATATTTATAGGTTATATGTTATAATTTTGGAAGTGTTGAAGGTGTTACTAGTAAGTTTATATGATTCGATTTAATTAGATTGATGTGTTTTAAAAGTATACATCCATGGATTAACATACTTGGGATATTGGACCTGATATAATGTGATTTAAGTGTCATAATACAAGGTCCATATGTGCATATAATTTTAGAAATACAAACTAGACAATCATTTAAGAATCGGATGTCAATCGGTTTGGAGATCGAATGAACGGACATAGGAATTACCGATGGGAATGAATGGTGACTAAGATAGGTTGCAACCAAATACGAATATGTGAGACACACAAGATTTGGGCTGCAAGATAAGAGAGAAAATCAGATTATACCATTACATGCCACCTCAAGCTTTGCCACCTCATGCTTTCTTATTAAGCTTAAGCTAACATCTCAAGCTAACACCTCAAACCCTTCACCCTTAAGCCACGACCAGACCTTGATTTCAGTCATTTTCATCTTCCAAACACACACCTTAAGGTATCCAAGTGCTCCAAATTGATTCCAAGTTGAAATAAAAGCAAGAAAAGCAAAGGAGAAGTGATTACCATCAAGTTTAACCTCAAAATCTACATAGGTAACACTTATCTACGGTTTTTCCTTTGGTTTTCAGATTATTCTGAATGGTTTTATTATTTAATAAGCTTTCAATATCTCTTATAAAGCATTAGGAAGTTTTTAGTTAGACTTTGGTGCACAAAGAAAGGATTTTTTGATGACAAATACTTAATAGGAAATACTTGTGGCAGAAACTGCCACCTTACTGTTTTCTTGTATTTTAGGCTTCAAAAGTGTATGGTATGTTGAATGAAACTTATAATTATCATCATATACATGTTTATATATGGGTTAAGAGTATTGGAATAAATTTTCATCGGTTAGAAATTGAAATAGGGCATGATATTGAAGAGATGCTCAAAACTATCATCTTCGAATTTCAGATTCTGTCCTATGTGAAGTGGACTTGTTTTACAGTATTAAATCCATTAGTTTTGGCAAGGATATGACCTGGTTGTCTCTTTTTATATGTTATAGAAAATTTGGGAGTGATTGAATATACTTAATGGTGCCAAAACCATTAATGTCATGAAGTGCATAAAACTGTCACGGTGGGAAAAATCTATTTTAGTATGTTGTGAAAGGAGCTGAACTTGGGAAGCTATATCCGTGAGTTTTAGTCACTCAATAACATGGTTACATTTTTTTTGATG
Organism: Paulownia fortunei; assembly: GCA_019321725.1. NCBI lineage: Eukaryota > Viridiplantae > Streptophyta > Magnoliopsida > Lamiales > Paulowniaceae > Paulownia > Paulownia fortunei. The sequence continues at coordinate 11,619,272 of CM033107.1, read as the reverse complement.
TTATATAAGTGTGATAAAAATTGTGGAGTGAATGAATATGTCTAAGGGTGTCAAAATCATCATGCAAATTAATGTGGCAGCAAGAAAATGTGAAGTGGTAAATCTGTCCCATTTGGTTCATTAACATGTTCCAGCATAGATGTGGTGCATTTGATCCCTAACATTTAGGGAAATGTTGTAAGAGTTATAATACATCAATTAAGTGAGGTTAGTATACATTTAAGATATGGAACAAAGGTACGTAGAAGGTTGTATTCGGTTATAGTTTCTAAGTGGTAAGGTTGTTTAGTTAAATTGAGATTCAAGATCTTTATACTACATTAGGTATAATGAACTTGTTAATTGAGGATGGTGATTGATATCTTGTATTTTTACAGATTGTTTCACATCTAGGGTTGGGGAGTAATACTTAAGAAACCTAGAAGTAACACACAACCGATCAAAGGTAAGTAAAGATTCATGTGCAACTACAATGCATAGACATAGTAAATGTGTGATTTATATGTAATAACATTGATCATATGTGCGTAGCAGAGGGCATGCATTACTGTCATTCATGTCCATTGAGCATACATACATGGGCATTAGCACGTGCATACATCATATACAAGCATTGTGATAAATCGTGCATTGCACGGCATGATTCTGAGAAAGGAAAATATTTTACTGACCACTACTAGTGCATCGAAGCATGCATGGATTTGCATGGTTTTATGCATGGATTTGCAGGTTCGCATACATGGATTTGCATGCGTATGAGTGTGCATGGATTTGCATGCTTTTATGATTATTGGCCATTGGATTATGGCGATGTGCAGAGCTCTTTTTCGGTGCATGGGATAGTAGCGTTGGTCAGGGGCCCAAGAAAGAAATGATTTTGAGAGAAATATTTTGATGCATAAAATTGCATTGTGGGCATAGCATGTTGAGATGCATGAATTGATATTGTGAATTATTCTTTGACATGCATAATCATTACTTGGTGAGCGTTAGCTCATATAGTTTATGCATTGTAGGTGAGTCGGGTGATACTTGATACCATGGACTTACTGGGCAAGCTGTTGGGGTTCCTGCAGGTTCTAAGGATCAGTGTACATGGATGACGACCTGTTGGGTTGATTGTTAACTTATTTGATTTTGTAGTCTATTGTATTAGGTTTTGGGATTTGTACAATGTGTTACTTTTATAACTTTTCTGTATACGGGTATATAAATATTATGATTGTTATGGGTCCTCTGCATGTATATATATTAGTCTGTGAGTGGGAAAATGTTTATTATTTATTAATATGTTGCGGAAAAAAAAAAATAATGCATGCACACAGGCTCTATCATGTTAAATTATACTATATATATAGTTTTGTAGTAATGGGGGTGTTACAACTCGTGCCATCGCTGGCAACCCAATGGGAGGAAACTCTATAAGTCGAGCCTAAGAGGCTCAACCTGCTGGGCTGCAGCAGCTAGCAGTGGGCTTAACCTGCTAGAATGACATAGCTGGCAGTGAGTCCCTGCCAGCTACTGTAGGTCGAGCCCAAGATGGGCTTGACTTGCCGAGCTAGCAACACGTAGCTGCCAGCTGCAACTTAGGATCCCCCGCATCGAGCTGGATGCTCAGCGTGGGGGATGCATCCTTTCGGCGGGTGGCGTGGCTCCCCACTGCGGTGCCCCCATGTCGAGCTCTTACCCCTGCCATTCCGAACCACTTTGATTCTCTATTTGATTCATCTATTCTGGGTAGTGGTCGCGTAGATCTTAGGTATGTGGATGGGATTCCTCTTGAGACCATTAAGGCCACTGCCAATCTACCCGAGTACAACTGAGAGTCATGGGAAGAGGAAGAGTCCAGTAGACCTTGTAAGAGTAGTAGCTTCTAAGAGTCTAAAAAGTCGTATATAGGGGGTCAGGTGAGGATTCTGAGTCAAGGGTTGAGTCGGAGGATCTCCCCATAACTACTCAGCATTGCTGGGTTGTAGATGTTGACGTCTGCGATACTTATTTAACTGCAGGGGATCTTAAAATGTTGCAAAAAAAAAACTCACATTACCCTCATGCTATAAATTAGTGCTCCATTTCCCTGGTGATAGGTTAATAAGTCCATCGAGTGGTCACTTCACAGCGTATGTTGCTTATCTCATAAGCGGGTTTAGAATCTCTCCCCCTCTTCTTCTTGTTGACATTGTTCGGAGTCTAGGCATTAGCCATAGCAAACTTAATCCTAATACACTACTCTTCTTCGCGGGTTTTTGCCATCAGTTAGAGGGGTTTTAGCTCCCTATTAACTTAGACAGTTTCCATGCCCTGTTCACTACACGGAGGGTGCCCCACGACCCCTTATTTTACTTTTATCCTTGAGATGGCTTTAAATTTTTAGAGGGGTGTCTTTCTTCTCGGGGGCCTTAGAAAGAGAGATTCTTCTATGTTAAAGAAGTGGTTGGGGAGTTCCTACGGTGTGGAGTAGTATGCCTACATGAATTCACTTTAGGGAGGTTCATTATGACATTTAGCTTTAGTGTAGGGGAGTGGGATTGTTTGAGACTTTGCTTGATCTGGGGTGCTTAGTACCAGTTGGTATTTGCAACTTAATTTCATGTTATATGCTGTTTTTATTGATGCATCTTTTCAATTACCTGGTATTTATCTTGTTTTCACTATTGTTCTTTGTTATTCTTGTCTTATGTTTTTACTCTTGCTTTTCAGCGAAGAGGTTGGACTTTGCTAGCATACGCTCTCGTAAGCTTTATGATGGGAGAGCTTTGTGCCCTTCGAGTCATGGTTCCTCTGTTGGGGATAGAGGTGATGCACAGCATGGTGCGTCGAATATAGGGCAGAGCAGCCTAGGAGGCGGTGGAGGCAGGTCTACTTTTCCTCCCATCGGGGTGTCGAGCATAGATCGTCAGCTTGAGATGTAGGATGCGGTGGATGTGCCCCTGTTGTTGATGCTATGCATGAGCCTGGTTCTAAGAGGCCTCGAGATGTTTTCTTGGCTTTTCCCCCTCGACCACTTGGGGGAAGTGTATGTTCACCTATGGAGTGAACCAGACTGATGGGGTGGAGTCTTTATAGGATGCACAAGACCAGAGCCTAGCGTGGAGGATGACGCATTATGTGATTAGTCTATATAATGTTAACCGTTTATAGGCCACGCCAGACTGTTTGATTGTTAAGGCGATAGCTGGAGATTTTGCCTGAGTAAGTTGTTGCTATAACATCTTCTACTTATTTATTTCCTTGTAGCTTTTCGAAGTGATGCATAGAAGAGCTATGAATTATTTTTTTCTTATTTGTAATGTAGGGAATTACCTTAGCCTCGATCCTCGCTAAGCACGAGGAGAGCTACAAGGAGAGTTTAACTGCTCTTGAGGCTTCCGAGAAGAAGAACACAATAGAGATTAGTCAGCTAAAAGAGGAGATAAAGAAACTTCAAGAGAAGTTCGAACAGGAGCCGGTATTAGGGAAATCCTTGTAGGAGAAGTATGAGCAAGAGTGGAGGTCGAGAAGGAAGTTCCTTGCGTCTGAGGCTGGTAAAGCTTTTATTGCTGAGGTGGCTGAGAAGGTTGTTATAGTGTATAAGGATTCAACAGCCTTTGAGGAGGCCACGATGCAACAAGCTATGACAGTATATAACGATATTGTGCACGAATGTAGGCGTCAGCTATGTGAGTTGGGGCACATGCCAAAAAAGGGGGTAATGTTGATTGATCCTCACATTCCCGAGGTGGAGGTCGATGCCAATTAGATCCTCTTGTGTCGGCTACAAATAGGGATGAGCTGCTTGATATTCTTGGACTATGGTCGGCTTTGCTCCCCGGTCCCTCCCGCGTAGTAGTGATATGAGCTGCTAAGGCTTGTACCTTATTTTAGTTTGCTTTTTCTTAGATCATGTTGTTAGGACTTATGGCTTATCATACTTTTTGCTTGATGTTGATGACATTTTAGTTTATTACGCCCGAAACTTTAGCTTGCTCAGCCTCCAGTGTAGAACTCTTTGTTTGTCGCTATTATGGATATACATTATTTTGATTTGCTTATGCTATTTCATGGTCTTGTGCAAAAATGCATATTGTTCGTACCCATAATGTGATTGATCCTAGTAAATTGCTCTTATTCCCCTAAGTATTACATCTCTAACCACCTGTACAACTTCATCCGGTGTTAGAAACAAACCAACCCCAAGGGATGTAGGAGAAAAGTGGGGGATGAAGTAGAGATGGGTAGGTCGAGCTCATTGCAGCTTGACCTGGGCCTCTGCTATTGTGCTTTGCCTATGACCTTGGGGGGAGTCGAGCTATGGGATTCCTGGGTCGAACTGGCCAGGCTCTTTGATGACCTCAAGGGAATCTCGTTGGCTCTTGGGGTCAACGACGATGTAAGAAAGTAGATGACATATTGTTATTTGCACCATTATGTAGATGAAAGATAGTTTTATTGATAACTTCATGAGTCAACACAATATACAAAGTTAGGGTCCATAGGGAGCCCTTGAAGAACTGTAAACTAGGAATAGAAATTACTATTCTTATGTATGAGAAAAACACAAAACATTTCTTAAAGTAATCGAGCTCCATGTCACTGGTCAAGTTGGCTATGTTCCAAGTGCATGGTACATCCTTCCCACCTAATTATTGGAGTCGATACGCTCCATCGTTCACTATCTCTATGACCTTAAATGGGCCTTCCCGCTTCAGATTGAGCTTACCCAGTGGGCACGAGACCTCCGCATTCCTCATCTCCAGATCTCCCACTTGAAAAGATCTGGGGCAAACTTTAGAGTTGTAAGCCCTAGCCATTCTTGCACGGCACATCTTTGCTCGGGCATATACTTTTTCTCTTAATTGAGCTACAAGGTCAAGGTTTGCTCATAGTGCTTCATCATTATGCTGAGGTGAGTAGTGCGTCACCCTCCATGATGGTTCCCCTATCACCACAGGGGTAATAGCTTCCACGCCATAGGTGAGGTTGAAAGGGGACTTATGAGTTGACACTTGCGGAGTAGTGCGGTATGCCCACAAGATACTTGGAAGCTCATCTACCCAAGCCCCTTTTATTATTCCTAGTCATGTCTTAATGTGTTGTAGTATAGTGCGGTTAGTTACTTCAATCAAGCTGTTGGCTTGGGAATTGTAGACAGAGGTGAAGAACTATTTGAGTGAGAGGCTTTGGCACCACCCTCGAATCCATTATCTGACACTATTGCTTGAGGTATTCCAAAATGGCAAATGACATTCTTCTACAAAAACTTGATCACCTCATTTTTCAATATCTTGGCTAAGGGTTCGGCTTCCACCTACTTAGTGAAGTAGTCAACCGCTAGTATGAGAAACTTTTTTTACCCCATAGTTGGAGAGAACGATCCAACAAGATCCATTCCCCACTAAGCGAAGGGGCATGGGCTCTCCAAAGGCTGTAGTGGCACGGCCATTGGCATATTCTTGGCCATGCATGACATCGTAAGACTAACTCCTTAGCATCACCCAACATGGTGGGCCTAAAATAGCCTTATCATAAAGCTTTGGCCCGAGGGCCTTTCTGCTGGGGTGGTTGCCACAGATTCCCTCATGAATCTCACGAAGGACGTAGTTTGCCTTAGTTGGAGGAAGACATTTTAAGTATGGCAATGAGAAACCTCTCTTGTATAAATCACCATCAATGATTACAAAGTGTGAAGCACGCGCCCTCATCTTTCAAGCTTCAGTTCCTTTATTGTCAAGTATTTGACAATATCATCCTTCTAACTTGGCTCCTCGGTGTTTGTACATAGGATTTTCAGACCTTCTTCATCTATTTCTACTTTGCTTGAAGTGAAGAAGGTGATCTTATGGCTGTGAATACTGGCCACGGAGCTTGTGATGCCCGAGCCTCTCTTTACTCACCTGATCAAATGTGATTCATGCATTACATATTAATTGTGTGCTATTTGCATTTGTATTAAGATCGTATAATTTATTTTATTTTATACGACATTCTTAATCATTAAACTTAATTTTGAAACTCTCGTACGGTATTGATTATCGAATCCCCTAACCTAAATGGTCAATTCTTTACTTGGATAAGAAGAAAATTAGGTATCAATATGATGAATATTACTAGGCTACACATTATAATTTTAGAAGTGTTAAAGGTGTCACTAGTGAGTTTATACAGTTTAATTTAATTTGATCAAGTTATTTCAATAGTATATATTTGTAAATTATATACTTGGGATATTACACATGATATTATATGATTTAAATATCATATTATAAGGTTCATATGTGTATGTGATTATACAAATGCAAATTAGATAGTTATGCAAGAATCGATGGTTTATCGTGTGAAAAATCGAATGAACAGTTAGGAATTAACATAGAAATTACCTATGGAATTGAATGGTTATTAAGATAGGTTGTAATCAAGTAAAAATACATTGAAACACACTTGATTAGGTTGTATAAGGTGAGTAAAAATCAGTTTTAACCACAACTTGCCACCTCATGCTTTCTTATTAAGCTTAAGCAAGCATCTCAAGCTAACACCTCAAACCCTTCACCCTTAAGCCACGACCAGATCTCATTTTCAGACATTTTCAGCTTCTAAACACACACCTCGAGGTCTCCAAGTACTTAAAAGTGATCCCAAGTGGAAATAAAATCAAGAAAAACAAAGGAGAAATGATAATAATCAACTTGAACCTCAAAATCTGCATAGGTGAGAATTTCTTATGGTTTTGGCTATGGTTTTCAGATTTTTGGAGGGATTATGATTTATTAATATTTTAATATTGTTTATAAAGATGTTAGTATGTTATTTTTGGGTTATGGTGTACAAAAGAAGGAATTTTAATTGCAAAGACGTAGTAGAAATTACTTGTGGCAGAAATTATTACCTTTCTGTTTTATTGTCTTTAAGGCTTCAAACATTTATGAAATATTAAATAAAACTTATAATTATCATCATAAATGTGTTTATATATGAGTTAATATTATTAGAATGAATTTTCATAGGTTAAAAATTGGAATAGGGCATGATATTGAAGAGGGACTCAAAACTATCACAATTGAATTAGATTTTGTGTCGTGTGAAGGGGACTGGTGTTGCAGCATTATACCTATTAGTTTTGGAAAATATATGACCTTATTGCCTCTATGTACATTAATATAACTGTGATAAAATTTTGGGAATGATTGAATGTGTTTAAGGGTGTCAAAATGGTCAATGTTGTGAAGTGCTCAAAACTATAAAGATTAAAAATCATGTTTTAGTGAGCTGTGAAGGGGGGCTGATTTGGATTAGGTAAATCATTTAGTTTTGGTCATTTTATGGCGTAGTTACCTTTATCTACATGTTAGCTAAGTGTGGTAAAAATTTGGAGTAATTGGGTATGTTTAAAGGTGTCAAAATTATTACGCAACTTGATTAGACAACAAGAAAATAAATAAATGAGAATCTGCCAAATTTTATATCTTCGCATGTTCAACCTATACAAGTTGCTATTAAGTTCTAATATTTAGATATTAGTTATTAGAGTTATAATAATTCAATTACATGATATTGGGATGCATTTTAGATAAAAAATTAGGATAGTTAGAGGACTAGTTTATATTTTAGTTGGTAACTTGCAATGTTTAAGTAGTACCTAGTTAACCTTGAACATTAATATCTTAATAGGATATTAGGATATTGAAATTATCAAATTAGGAATGGTGTTTGATGTTACATATGTTCACAGATTTGTGCAGTACCTAAGGTTGGGGAGAAGTACCTAAAATACATATAGTAAGGTAAGTAAATATTTATTTACAACTACAATACATAGACATAGTAAATGTGTGATTTATATGTAATATCATAGATCATATGTGGATGGTAGAGGGTACGTATTACTTCATTCATATCCATTGAGCATACATACATGGGCATTGGCACATGCATACATCATATACGAGCATTGTGGTTAATCTTGCATTGCACGACATTATTCTGAGAAAGATAAATATTTTGCTAACGACTACTAGTGCACCGAAGCATGCATGGATTTGCAGGTTTGTGTGTATGGATTTGCATACTTATAAGTATGCATGGATTTTCATGCTTATATCATTTTGACTATTGGATTATGGCGATGTGCAGGGCTCTTTTTCGGTGCACGGGATAGTAGCATTAGTTAGGGGGCCAAGAAAGAAATGATTTTGAGAGACATGTTTTGATGCATGGAATTGCATTGTGGGCATAGCATTTTGAAATGTATGACTTGATATTATGGATTATTTTTGCTTATGCATGTCAAAGAATAGCACGCAATTAACATGTAATGCATGAATCATATTTGGCCAGGTGAGTAGTGAGAGGCTCGGGTATCACATTCTCCCCTCCTTATAAAAATTTCATCCCCAAAATTTCACTTACCAAAAAAGTTCAAAATACTTAGTTCTTATTTTTTCCTTCCTTTCCCAAGTGGTCTCTTCTACCGATTGGTTTCTCTATAACACTTTAACCAATGGAATTTATTTATTTTTTAGTTGTTTCACTTCCCATAACAAAACCTGTATAGGATTTTCTTCATAGCTCAAATCTGCCTTTAATTCCAGTAGTTCATTCTTCAGAATGTGTGAGGGATTAACAATATATTCCTCAGCATAGACATATGAAATATATTGTGTCTTTGGGATATAGATACCGACAGATCTAGTATGTAAGCAACATCACCAATTCTTTCAGTCACAGAGAATAGACCAATGTATTTGAGACTTAATTTCTCTTTCTTCCCAAACTGCATGATGCCCTTCATTGGTGCTACTTTAAAAAACACCTGATCTCCTACCACAAACTCCAACGTCTTTCTTCATCGATCTGCATAACTTTTTTGCCGATTTTAGGTAGTTTGCATTCATTGTCGAATCTGTGACACGACTTCTATCATCTCTGAAATCATATCTGGGCATAAAAGTTTCTTCTCACCAACTTCATCCCAGTGTATCGGAGACCTAAACTTTTTGGCATACAGTGCTTCATAGGGAGCCATCCAATGCTAGTATAATAGTTGTTGTTGTATGAAAACTCTACCAAAGGTAGGAATTTACTCCACTGACCTTGGAAGTCTAATACATAGGCTCTGAGCATATCCTCCAATGTCTATATTATTGTTAAGATTGCCCATCCGTCTGCGGATGATATGTTGTACTGAATGATAACTGTGTTCCTAAGGCTTTGTGTAAACTCCTCCAAAAATCAGATAAAAATCTCGAATCTCTATCAGAATCTATAGACAATGGCACACCATGAAGTCTGACAATCTCCAGAATGTATAATTAGGCATAGTGATCCATGGAATATATAGAACATATGGGAAGAAAATGAGCAGACTTGGTCAATCTATCAATGATAACCCAAATAGCATCATGACTCTTAGTAGTCTTTGGCAAACCAATTATGAAATACATGGTGATCCTTTTCCATTTTCATTCTGGAATGAGTAGAGTTTGCAAAGTCCCTACAAGTCTTTGATGTTCGGCCTTTATTTACTGACATGTTAGACATTGCTCCACATGCTGGGCGATGTACCTCTTGTAAAATATCTTCCCGAATGTTTTCAACATTTAGTATACAAAATTGCCCTCTAAATTGTAAAATATCATTCTGAGTCATCTCAAATTCAGGAGACTTTCCTGCATTAACATATTTTCTTATCTTGATGAGATATTGGTCATCTCGCCACCCCTGTTTGATCTTATCAATTAGCATAGGCTGAAGCATCAGGGCTGCCAACTTTGTCTCTATTACTCTTGTCTGTAAAATCTCTATATTCATTTTCTGCAACTCGTTCAGTTATGGTTTCTAAATTAAAGCCATAACTATCGTACTTTATGTGGATTTTTGGCTCAACATATCAACTATAACGTTGGCTTTATCGGGGTGGTAATTGATCACACAATCATAATCTTTTACTAGTTCCAACCATCTCCATTGCTATATATTCAACTCTTTCTGCATGAAGAAGTATTTGAGGCTCTTGTGATCTGTATAGATCTCGCACCATTCACCATATAGATAGTGCCTCCATATTTTAAGCCCAAATACTACAACAGTAAGTTCCAAGTCGTGCGTGGGGTAATTTTTTCATACTCTTTAAGTTGTCTGGATGCATACGTAATTACTTTACCATTCAGTATCAGTACACATCCAAATCTATTCTTCGACGCATCACTGTAAATGATAAATCCTCCAGTACCTGATGGAATTGAGAGAACAAGTGCTGAAGCCACCCTCTTTTTTAGCTCCTGAAAACTTTGCTCACATGCATCCGTCCATCTAAACATCGCCCCCTTTTTTAGTTAGTTGTATCAATGGCATAAGAATTTTGGAGAATCCCTCCATGAATCTCCGATAATATCCAACTAAACCCAAAAAATTGTGCACCTCTGAAGGATTAGTAGGTTACGTCCAGTTGGTTATAACTTCTACTTTACTTGAATCTACTGATATTCCCGCTCCTGATATAACATGTCCTATGAATACAATCCAACTAGAACTCGCATTTCTTGAATTTGGCGTATAATGATAAGTGCATATTTTGACATATTTTTTGTATCAAATCCTTTATACTTTTCTTACTTTATTCTTATTAATATTATTGTTTTATTAATATTTTGTGTTAGGGAATAAATGAAAGCATGTTTCCAGACTTGTACAGTTTTTGTAATTTTAGCATAACTTCATGATCAAAAGCCCTATGGACCTGAAGCTTGTTTCATTTAAAAGCCAAGAGATAGAGGTACAACTTTTCTATTGAAAGTTCAGCCCAATTCAGTTTTGATTATGGTAGAAAATTCTTCCAAGTAGTTGCACAAAATGTATCACCAAAATTTGGATAAGAGTTCAGCCGAGTATTGAGTTATTTTACCAATTGGGTTATATCTCTTGAGCCCAAATTTATTTTGGGCTTAAATTCGGATATGTTATACAAAATAGTAAATAAACAAGTTTGTTGAAGACAAGATGGTGAGAAAATATGTCAAAATGGTGAAAACATAGGCTGCAAGTTGCTGATGCTGTTAAAGGATGGCTCTTGGACATGACTCGATAATTTGATCATATGTCCTTCATCCGACTGCTAAATTTGACAAAACATATATGAAAATATATCAGCACTAAAAGATCTACAATTTTGTTTCATTATATATCTTCAAAATCTAGTTGTACTAGACTGAACAATGCAATTCAAATTAGTGGGTGAGAACTTGGTATAACAACTTACCAACTCTTGGCAACTAGCATACTACTTGATTAACCCCTCTATTATTTGTTTGGCCTCTAGCTTACTCCAAGTACTATAAATAGGCCATGTATTAAGCTTGTAAAAGAGTGGGGGGGGGGGAGGAGGAGGGGTAGAGGGTTTCTTTAGGCTAAGTTTTCTAGTTTGTATGTTTTCTAGTATTGTAAGTTTTCTAGTAGTAATAGAAATGCATTCTCTAGTTTCTCTTATATTTTTAGTCTTTGCTACTTTTATTATGTCTTTCTAAATTTCATTTTGTTGAGGAAAAAGGGTGAACCTCTTGATGGAGGAAGATGAATGGTTATAAGGGTAGAAAATGTTTAAGTATGTTGTATTATTATTTTTATTTTTGATCTAAACCCTACTTCTTTTGTGGTGATTCTTTATTTATGTATCTCCAATAGCACAACAAATACTTGGGTTCATTTAGCTTATTGTACGGTTTTACCCCACCGACTGCTAATGTGAAACCTTAATTTGTTGTTGACGAAGGTGTGCATAAATGCTTGATCCCATAAATAAGTGTTGGTGTTAAGAGATAATTTGCAATTGTAAGACAATATCATGATTACTTTATTGCATGAGTTATTTGATAATATCTTTCCATTGGAACCTTCATTATGTATGGATTCCAATTGTGACAATTAATAGAGGTAAAAAGAATAAATAACCATTTCTCTATCCAAAACTCAAGAGTGGATCCCTAATCCTCAGTACTTTTATTACTTGAGTTTTGCTTTAGTTACAATATACATTAATTGTTCATATATTTTGATTCACATAAACTCTATCTTTTTAGAAATATAAACTTGAATTCTTCAAACAACTTCTTTGTGGATCGACCTCGGACTCACAAGAAATTTATTATTTAATACAACCTGCACTTGGGTTTACAACCTTAAAGTTGTAGCAAGTTTTTGGCACCGTTGTCAGGGAAGGCAGGGTAAGTATTCAGGTTTGTTAATATTTTTGCTTTATAAATATAGTTTGTTTATTTTTTTTATGGATATATGGTTATATAGTATCGTAGTCATAATTATTGACGTTTAGTTAGAAATAATTCTGAAACTTTGTTTGGAAATTTGTTTGAATCATCTCCACACACTTCCACCATGGCTGAAAATGAAAGTGTCCAGGATGAAAATGAGAATCAATAGGTGTGTACCATGCGTTATTACTTGCAACCTCCTCGAAATTCTTCTCCTTCTTGTTTTATTTTTCCTCTGAATGCAAATAACTTTCGATTCAAGTCAGGTATGATCCCTTTACTTCCTAATTTCTATGGTTTAGACTCTGAAAGCCCTTACTTACATTTAAAAGAATTTGATGAAGTATGTGCCACTTTTGATGACCAAACTTGCACAAATGAGATTGTTAAGCTCAAATTATTTCCTTTTTCTTTAAAAGATAAAGAAAAATTGGCTTAATTCTTTAAAACCTAGGTCAATTGGCACTTGACAAGAAATGCAAGCTGATTTTTTGAAAAAATTCTTTCCAACTCATAAAACTAATGCTTTGAAAAGATAAATTCATAATTTTTCTCAAAATTCTAATGAAGATTTCTTTCAATGTTGGGAAAGATTTAAAGATTTGTTGAATTCACGCCCATATCATAGTTTTGAAAAATGGCACTTAATTAGTTTCTTTTATGAAGGTTTAACTCCTGAAATAAAATAATTTGTTGAAACAATGTGTAATGGTGAGTTTATTGATAAAAAACCTGATAAAGCCCTAGAATATGTAGATCATTTGGCAGAAAACTCTCAATCATGGCATAGTGTTAATTCTTCCAAAAGTTCTATTAGATCTAATCTTGCTAATAGTAATAAAGGAAAATATTACCTTAGCCAAGAAGATGATCTAAATGTTAGGCTTGCTAGTTTAACAAGAAAATTTCAAGCCATGAAACTTAAAAAAGTAAAGGAAATCAAATATGTGTAAGAGGAAGAAGTTTGTAGTAATTATGAACTTTTGTGGTACTCCACCAATGAATGTCCAAACATTCTAGGACAAGCAAATTTCATGAACACGTTCAAAAAACCTTTCCATTCTCCATATTCTGAAACTTACAATCCACAATGGAGAAATCATCCCAATTTCAGTTGGCGAGATGATAACCGTGCCCAACCGCTGCATTCACAAAAATCACCAAACTTTCATTCTTATCCAACTCCACATACAAAATCCCTTGAGGAGACTTTGCAAGCATTTATACATGAACAAACAAATATCAATAATCAGACTTTACAAGCTATCAATGAGATCAGAATCACACTTTCAACACTGACAGCTTCTTTGCGTACTCATGAAAAAGGTAAATTTCTGCTCAACCTCAACCAAATTGTAACACCCCTTAACCTAACTGCAGAGCCTAAACAAACTGATACAGTTAAGTCAAGAAATGTTAATTTTTCATCTTTACTAGAGTTATGGTTTTTAATAAAAGTTCCCATTCTTAGCTATAAGAGAAAGAACTTGAATCATTTTTAACACACCATATACATATATCAAAACTGAGTACATCTGTTTACAAAACCATAACAGAGCGGCTTATTTAAAAACAAAACTATGTTTTCAAAATAAACTACAAAACATGTCGAAGCATGGCATATGAACAAATCTCTGTCCGGCCGCTCTAGAGACTTAGTCAACATCTAAACCTGTACATTTCCATCTGCATCACATGAATCTAATGAGCTAAAGGCTCAGTAAGGTGAAACTGATGCAATAACAAATAACATATATGCACATCTCATAAATCATTAAATGCAATATTCTATTTAATAATTTTCATTCATAAATCATTCTTTAGGGCCCTTGAAGTGTGGTACCTAACTAATAGTGATAGACCATAGTTTTCGGAACCTGTTCATAATGATTGGCCAATAAGAGAACTAATACGGAGTTTCCATACTTGGTCTTTCAACCTCAGGTATTAGCCGTATTCTATCTCATTCATTGTGGCTTTCCTATACCGGTTTTTCAACCTCAAGTATTTGCCACCATTTGTTGGGTCCGCCGGTCCCTCCCGCGTCCCTCGTCTACCCGACCATCAATCAAGTACCATACTTCCTTTTCAAAAACCTCATTATATTCTTAATAGTATCACGCTTCATAAACCATAAATGCATCAAACATTACATCATTTGACAAACAACAACAATCACATTAAAACATGAACAAACATTATATGATTCTTGTGATACACCAAATGAAAGCTTCAACTTACCTCAAGTCCACTTTGTGCTAGGTGAAAAGGCCAATCTCTTTGGAAGATAGGATGTGTTAAAGGCCTAACATAATCAAATCATGTACCATTTAATATCCTTTTTATAAATCATTTAGTCTATTCTAGTTAAAGTTTATATACACTTTTCAATCTTTTGTAAAGAATTACATATCAATTACATAACCTTAAAAACAATGCATACTCCATATTTTACTACTAATTCAAAATATTAAACATTAGGGCAGCCATTAAATAACTAATAATTCAAATATGATTATTAGGGCAGCCCCTAAAATATGAACACAATCCGAATTAAAATGACGTAAACTTGATTCTAACTTAAATTGATTCTAACCTTCAATTAAGCAAACTAATTGCTATTGTTTTCAATCATTCAAAGAAACTTCCAAACACCATATAAGCATTACAAAATCAATAGAAACAAGTAAATTAAACAATTTCACAAGACTATCAATTTTGCTAAAAATTAGCTTAACTAGCTTGGTTTTGGCTTCAAGTGTAACTTACTTAAGTTTTCAATCCTACAAAAGCATACTAAAACATGTAACCATCCAAGATACTACAAATTCATCATAAGAAACATTGAAAAAGAATATACCTTGATTAAGTTGGATTTAAGCTTCAAAATCAACGGTTTTCAAGCTTAAAAGGATGGAAACTTGTTCTAGCTTGTGTTCTATGGATTGAATTCAACTTTTGTGAGTATGAGAGTGTAGAAATTTGGGAGAAACTTAGGAGAATAAGGGCTGGTCGTTTTTGAGGTGCTTCCACAAGAAATATGGATAAAAATGATTTCTTTGACCTTTCAAAGAGAGGTAAGTGGAGGGTGATGATTGGTTGCATCATGCTTGGTGTCTTCTCATGCCAAAAGCCACGTTCATGGGCTTAGGAGATGACAAAAATTGATGCTTTGGTGTTATAATCAAGTGCAATGCGGTTTAGAATGGTTTTATGCAACCTAGTCAACCAACCAATCAAATTGCACCATTGTGCATACTTTTAGTTCTTAGCCAATGTAACATATTTCAAGTAAATATTTAGACAATTAATCACTTTAGCATATAACTAGTATGGAGCAATACAAATAATTCATTTCATAGCCATTCAACACATCAATCTTCCTTAACCGAGACACCGAGCTTTTCACTGCAAAAAAGGCACTTAAGGAATATGTTAAATTAAGAAATGAAAGTTTGATCTCATATTTCATGTACTAATGCATGTTAAATCATAACTGAAGCATATAATAACAATTATTCATGTTCGTGCAATCATGCTATTTGTAAGCCATAATTCAATAATGCACATTGATTAGATGCAAATTCATGCAAAATGCTTATTATTGGCTATATAGGAGAGAATTGAGAATTGGGCATTACAATCCTTCCTTCCTTATAAAAATTTCATCCTCGAAATTTGACGTACCAAATAATTCCGAATACTTGCTCTGCATTTCTTCTTCTCTTTCCCATGTGGCCTCTTCTACAGAATGATTCCTCCATAATACTTTAACAAATCGAATCTTTTTCGTTCTCAACTCTTTTTCCTTCTGATCTAGAATTTGCACTGGAACCTCTTCATAGGCTAAATCATGAGTCAATTCCAACGGTTCATAACTCAACACATGAGAAGGGTTTGAAATGTACTTTCTCAACATAGACACATGGAAAACATTGTGAAGAGTAGATAATGATGGAGGTAAGGCCACTCTATAAGCTTTATCACCAACTCTTTCGAGAATCTCGAATGGGCCGACATACCTTGGACTGAGTTTTCCTTTCTTTCCAAATCTCATAACACCTTTCATGGGAGCTACTTTTAAGAACACATGATCCCCAATGGCAAACTCTAGATCTTTTCTCCGTTTATCTGCATAACTTTTCTGTCTA
Organism: Paulownia fortunei; assembly: GCA_019321725.1. Lineage (NCBI taxonomy): Eukaryota > Viridiplantae > Streptophyta > Magnoliopsida > Lamiales > Paulowniaceae > Paulownia > Paulownia fortunei. The sequence continues at coordinate 11,602,882 of CM033107.1, read as the reverse complement.
CTCTGCGCAATCTTCATTCTCTCTCGTATCTTCTCCACTACCTTAGCGGTATGTTGAACTATTTCTGGACCAAGTAGGCTTCGTTCTCCAACTTCATCCCAATGAACTGGAGATCTACATTTCCTTCCATACAATGCTTCATAAGGTGCCATTCCAATTGTTGATTGGTAGCTATTATTATAAGTAAACTCCACTAATGGAAGCTTTACATCCCAACTCCCTTGAAAATCTAGCACACAAGCTCTTAACATATCCTCTAATATTTGAATAACCCTTTCTGATTGCCCGTCACTTTGTGGATGAAATGCTGTACTGAATGCAAGTTTTGTTCCCATGGCACTGTGTAAGCTCTTCCAAAATATAGATGTAAACTTAGGATCTCTGTCAGACACTATTGAAACTGGCACCCCATGTAACCTGACTATCTCTTTAATATATTGTTGAGCATACTGGTCCATATTGTATGTGGATTTCACTGGAAGAAAATGGGCTGATTTAGTTAATCTATCAACAATCACCCATATGGAATTATACCCTTTTGTGTTCTAGGTAATCCAAGCACAAAGTCCATTGTAATGTGCTCCCATTTCCACTCTGGAATCAATAAAGGCTTCAACAACCCTGATGGTCTTTGATGTTCAATCTTAACTTGTTGACAAGTTAGACATTCAGCCACAAATTTTGCTACATCTCTCTTCATTTTAGGCCACCAATAATGTTGTTGTAAGTCCTTATACATTTTTGTGCTACCTGGGTGTACTGAGTAAGGAGTAGTATGAGCTTCTTCTAAAATATCTCCTTTCATGGCCTTGTCAAACGGCACACACAGTCTCCCTTTATATCGAATAATTCCATCATCAGTAATAGAGAAGTCTGGCCTCTTTCCAACCTCAATCATTCTTTTCAATCTACACAAATGTGTGTCCACCTTTTGACCTTCTCTAATTCTATCTTGAAGTACAGGTCTCAACACTAAGGTGACAACAAACACTTTTTCCCTTTAGGTACAATTTCAAGCTCTAATCTCTGCAAATCCAGTAATATTGACTTTTGTATAACAAAAAGAGAAGACGTGGATTTTCTGCTCAATGCATCTGCAACCACATTCGCTTTACCAGGATGATAGTTGATCACACAATCATAATCCTTCACAAGTTCTAACCATCTTCTTTGTCTCATATTCAACTCTTTGGGTAAAGAAGTACTTCAAACTCTTATGATCTGTGTATATCTCACACTTCTCACCATACAAATAATGTCTCCAAATTTTCAAGGCAAAAACCACAGCAGCAAGTTCCAAATCATGGGTTGGATAATTCTTTTCATATTCCTTCAATTGCCTTGAAGCATAGGCAATAACCTTCCCATTTTGCATCAAAACAGCACCCAAACCATTTTTTGAAGCGTCGCTATACACCACGAATCCACCAATTCCAGTTGGAATGGTAAGAACAGGAGCTGTAGTCAATTTTTGTTTCAGTTCTTCAAAACTTCTTTCACAAGCATTGGTCCACAAGAACTTCACATTCTTTCTTGTCAACATTGTCATTGGAGTTGCTATCTTTGAAAACCCCTGAACAAATCATCGATAGTACCCTACTAATCCCAAGAAACTCCTTACTTCTGATACATTTGTTGGTGTTGGCCACTTAATGACAGCTTCTACCTTGCTCGGATCAACAGAAATACCATCCTTTGATACTACATGACCTAGGAATACCACTTGTTCAAGCCAAAACTCACACTTCTTGAATTTAGCATACAACTGTTTTTCTTTAAGAACTTGCAGCACAATCTTCAAATGTTCCTTGTGCTCTTCTTTATCACGTGAATAAATTAGGATGTCATCAATAAACACAATCACAAATTTATCGAGATATTGCTTGAACACCCTATTCATTAGATCCATAAAAGCTGCAGGGGCATTGGTTAAACCGAAAGGCATTACTAGAAATTCATAATGTCCATACCTTGTTCGGAATGCAGTCTTTGGTATGTCTTCTTCCTTGATCTTCAATTGATGATACCCAGAACGCAAATCAATCTTAGAAAATACAGATGCTCCCTGCAATTGATCAAACAAATCATCTATTCTTGGGAGTGGATACTTATTCTTGACTGTTATCTTATTCAGCTCTCTATAATCAATGCACAACCGCAATGTACCATCCTTCTTTTTCACGAACAACACAGGTGCTCCCCAAGGAGAATAACTAGGGCGAATAAAACCCTTATCAAGCAATTCTTGCAATTGAACTTTTAACTCTTTCAATTCTGTTGGTGCCATTCGGTATGGTGCTTTAGAAATAGAAGTAGTTCCTGGCATAACATCAATCACAAATTCGATCTCTCGATTCGGTGGTAGTCCCGGTAAATCATCTGGAAATACCTCAACAAATTCTTGAACCACATCTACATTTTCTGGCTTTAATTGTGCTTCAACTGAGGTGTCCAGAACACTTGCCAAATACCCAACACAACCTTTATTCAACATCTTTTGAGCTTTCAATGCAGATATAATTGGTAAGGACCGTGAGAATGAGATACCATTAAACATAAACTGTTCTTCCCCAGGTGGCTGAAAAATCACAATCTTCTTATTACAATCAATTGTTGCATGATATTTGGTAAGCCAATCCATACCTAGAATAACCTCAAAATTTGGCATCGGTAAAACAACAAGATCTGCATAGAGAGTCCTATCACTAATCTGAATAGAACAAGCCCTTAACATTTGGTTGGAATCCATCTCTTCCCCAGATGGAACAGTCACACTGTACCTTACTTTTAATAAATCTGGTGTAATGCCCAATTTTCTCACAAATGCACATGATGCAAATGAATGCGTAGATCCAGAATCTATCAATGCAATTGCAGGTATCCCAAAAATTAAAATAGTACCTGTGACTACGGAAGCATCTGCATCAGCTTGTTCTTGTGTCATTGCATACACTCTCCCCTGAACTTTCCCCTGTACTGTTGGGCAATCCTTTGCTATATGTCCAGGCTTTTTACACTTAAAGCAACGATTAGTACACTATAGCATTCCCCAAAATGATTCTTCCCACACTTAGTACATTTAGGCCTTTCAATTGTAGAAGAAGTCTGTCCAACTGTAGGACGCTTTTCATTCCCTTGGCTTAATTTTTGCTCTCCTTTCTTCCACTGGTTTAGATTTCTTGGAGTGAATACTTGCTTCTTTTGTTGTTGGAATTTCTCAATCTCTTTCTCATCTAAATCAGCCATCAAAGACTTGTCCACCAGTTCTCTAAACTCTGTTACTGAAGACATTCTCACATCTCTTCTAATTTCAGGATTAAGGCCCCTCAAGAAATGATCCATCTTCTCATTGTTGTCTCTGGCAATGTATGGCACATACTTGCAACCCTGTTCAAATTTTCTCACATAATCACATACAAACATCGCTCCTTGTTTTAACTCCAAGAATTCCTTTACTCTGAGTGACCTAGCATCCCTGGTGAAATACTTATCATAAAAGATTGTTTTAAACCTCTCCCAAGTTAGTTCTTCCATATTCACTGCAAGTTTAGCTCCTTCCCACCATGTTCTAGCATCCTTCTTCAACAAGAAAATTGCACAGAGTACCTTCTCAGCATCATCAATTCGCATGTAGTCAAAGATAGTGTCCAAAGATTTCACCCATTCCTCTACAACCATGGGATCAGACCCACCATTAAAATCAACCGGTTCCATCTTTCTAAACTTCTCATATACAGCCTGTGAAGGATCCTGTCGAGCTTGTGGTGGAGGAAGGCGCTGATTCTGTTCTTGGGTTCTTTGTTGCATATCTAGCAATTGTTGTATCTGTTCACCATGCATTCTAGTTTGTTGTTGAATGAGATCAGTCAAATTATCCACCACACTATGATTACCCTCATGATCATCCATTGTCTTCCTTTTTGGTGCCATGACCTGATATGCATTGCCCAGTCTCATTCCATTCATTAGCCAATAATAAATGCATAATCATGACAATAATATGGAATGAAATATAATCAAATAAACATAAAAGCAAATAAACATGCAGTTGACCAAGTTTCCCAGCCAGGATGTGTTCATATGCCTTCTTCTGTCTACAGGAACGACTAAACCTCCGCTCTGATACCACAAACTGTAACACCCCTTAACCTAACTGCAGAGCCTAAACAACTGATACAGTTAAGTCAAGAAATGTTAATTTTTCATCTTTACTAGAGTTATGGTTTTTAATAAAAGTTCCCATTTTAGCTATAAGAGAAAGAACTTGAATCATTTTTAACACACCATATACATATATCAAAACTGAGTACATCTGTTTACAAAACCATAACAGAGCGGCTTATTTAAAAACAAAACTATGTTTTCAAAAAAAAATACAAAACATGTCGAAGCATGGCATATGAACAAATCTCTGTCGGCCGCTCTAGAGACTTAGTCAACATCTAAACCTGTACATTTCCATCTGCATCACATGAATCTAATGAGCTAAAGGCTCAGTAAGGTGAAACTGATGCAATAACAAATAACATATATGCACATCTCATAAATCATTAAATGCAATATTCTATTTAATAATTTTCATTCATAAATCATTCTTTAGGGCCCTTGAAGTGTGGTACCTAACTAATAGTGATAGACCATAGTTTTCGGAACCTGTTCATAATGATTGGCCAATAAGAGAACTAATACGGGGTTTCCATACTTGGTCTTTCAACCTCAGGTATTAGCCGTATTCTATCTCATTCATTGTGGCTTTCCTATACCGTTTTTCAACCTCAAGTATTTGCCACCATTTGTTGGGTCCGCCGGTCCCTCCCGCGTCCCTCGTCTACCCGACCATCAATCAAGTACCATACTTCCTTTTCAAAAACTCATTATATTCTTAATAGTATCACGCTTCATAAACCATAAATGCATCAAACATTACATCATTTGACAAACAACAACAATCACATTAAAACATGAACAAACATTATATGATTCTTGTGATACACCAATGAAAGCTTCAACTTACCTCAAGTCCACTTTGTGCTAGGTGAAAAGGCAATCTCTTTGGAAGATAGGATGTGTTAAAGGCCTAACATAATCAAATCATGTACCATTTAATATCCTTTTTATAAATCATTTAGTCTATTCTAGTTAAAGTTTATATACACTTTTCAATCTTTTGTAAAGAATTACATATCAATTACATAACCTTAAAAACAATGCATACTCCATATTTTACTACTAATTCAAAATATTAAACATTAGGGCAGCCATTAAATAACTAATAATTCAAATATGATTATTAGGGCAGCCCTAAAATATGAACACAATCCGAATTAAAATGACGTAAACTTGATTCTAACTTAAATTGATTCTAACCTTCAATTAAGCAAACTAATTGCTATTGTTTTCAATCATTCAAAGAAACTTCCAAACCAATATAAGCATTACAAAATCAATAGAAACAAGTAAATTAAACAATTTCACAAGACTATCAATTTTGCTAAAAATTAGCTTAACTAGCTTGGTTTTGGCTTCAAGTGTAACTTACTTAAGTTTTCAATCCTACAAAAGCATACTAAAACATGTACCATCCAAGATACTACAAATTCATCATAAGAAACATTGAAAAAGAAATACCTTGATTAAGTTGGATTTAAGCTTCAAAATCAACGGTTTTCAAGCTTAAAAGGATGGAAACTTGTTCTAGCTTGTGTTCTATGGATTGAATTCAACTTTTGTGAGTATGAGAGTGTAGAAATTTGGGAGAAACTTAGGATAATAAGGGCTGGTCGTTTTTGAGGTGCTTCCACAAGAAATATGGATGAAAATGATTTCTTTGACCTTTCAAAGAGAGGTAAGTGGAGGGTGATGATTGGTTGCATCATGCTTGGTGTCTTCTCATGCCAAAAGCCACGTTCATGGGCTTAGGAGATGACAAAAATTGATGCTTTGGTGTTATAATCAAGTGCAATGCGGTTTAGAATGGTTTTATGCAACCTAGTCAACCAACCAATCAAATTGCACCATTGTGCATACTTTTAGTTCTTAGCCAATGTAACATATTTCAAGTAAATATTTAGACAATTAATCACTTTAGCATATAACTAGTATGGAGCAATACAAATAATTCATTTCATAGCCATTCAACACATCAATCTTCCTTAACCGAGATACCGAGCTTTTCACTGCAAAAAGGGCACTTAAGGAATATGTTAAAATAAGAAATGAAAGTTTGATCTCATATTTCATGTACTAATGCATGTTAAATCATAACTGAAGCATATAATAACAATTATTCATGTTCGTGCAATCATGCTATTTGTAAGCCATAATTCAATAATGCATATTGATTAGATGCAAATTCATGCAAAATGCTTATTATTGGCTATATAGGAGAGAATTGAGAATTGGGCATTACACAAATTCTTCCACTCAGTGTATGTTTCTTCTTCATGTGAAAATTCAGTCAAGGAGGCTAATTCGTCACAACTCTCGGAATGGAAAAGTTATTGATGAGACTATTTAATCCCAAGGAGAAAGTTTCCAAATCCACCTCCAAAATGAAGAATGGAAATAGTCTTGACGATGAAGGTAAGTTTGAAGAAGATGAAAAAGAAAAATATTTACCTCCAGCACCCTTTCCTCTCAATATTGCAAGCAACTCAGAAATTGAACTCAATGCTGAAATTTTTGAAATTTTTAAATAAGTGAAGATTAATATTCCATTGTTGGATGCAATCAAGCAAGTTCCACCCTATGCCAAATTTTGAAAGATTTGTGTACAATCAAAGAAAACATCATGTACAAAAGAATGCATTTTTAACTGAAAGTGTTAGTTCAATCATTTAACAATTCACTCATCCCAAGTGCAAAGATCTTGGTTGTCGAACCATTTCATGTATCATAGGAAGCACTAGAATAGAGCGTGCTTTGCTTGATCTTGGTGCTAGTGTAAATCTTCTACCTTTCTTAGTTTATGAACAGTTAGGTTTGGGAGAACTTAAAAAAACTTTTGTTGTACTCCAACTAGCTGACCGTTCGATTAAAGTTCCAAAGGAAATAGTAAAAGATATGTTGATACAAATTGATAAGTTTTACTTTCCAGTTGATTTCATTATTTTGGACATAGAGCCTGTTGCACAAACACATACACAAATTTCTATCATTTTGAGTCATCCTTTTCTTGCAACTTCAAATGCTTTGATCAATTGTAGGAATGGTATTTTGAAGTTATCATTTGGAAATATGACTTTGGAACTAAATGTGTTTAATGTTTGTATACAACCTGCAGAAGATGTCGAAGTACAAGAAGTGAATTCAATTGAGAAACTTGTTCATTAATACTTTATTACCACTAACTCTTCAGATTCTTTGGAGACTTGTTTCGAAAGTGAAAGTATTTATAAAAAAGCACACACTAATACTATCTCTAAATTTTTGCAGGTATAAGAAAAATATTTTTGAAAGCCAAGGTTCGAAGAACTTTCATCATCAATAATAAAATCTATTCCATCAAGTATTAAAGCTCCCGTGGTTGATTTGAAACCTTTGCCAGTTGATTTGAAATACTCTTTCTTGAGTGAGAATGAGATTTTTCCAGTAATAATTTCTTCCAAACTCGATGCATCTCAAGAAGGTAAGTTGACCGAAACTCTGAAAATACATAAGAATGCTTTAAGATGGACCATTGCTGATATTAAAGGTATTATTCCTTTCATTTACACACATAACATCTATATAGAGGAAAATGCTAAACCTTCTAAAGAAATGCAACGAAGGCTAAATCCTAATATGAAAGAAGTAGTGAGAAATGAAGTCAATAAACTCTTAGATAATGGAATCATTTATACTATTTCTACTAGCAAATAGGTAAGTCCTACTCAAATGGTACCTAAGAAATCCTTAGTTACTATAGTTCAGAATAAGAAAGATGAATTAATTCCAACTAGGACTGTTACTGGTTGGCGAATGTGCATTGACTATAGGAAACTCAACTCAATTACTAGAAAATATCATTTTCCATTACCTTTCATGGATCAAATTTTAGAAAGAGTTGTGGGACATGAATTTTATTGCTTTTTAGATGGATATTTTGGGTATAATCAAATTGCAATTGCACTTAAAGATCAAGAGAAAATAACTTTTATATGTCCTTTTAGTACTTTTTCATATCGAAGGATGCCTTTTTGGATTATGTAATGCACGAGCTACATTCCAACGATGCATGCTTAGGATTTTTAGTGACATGGTTGAACGTTTTCTTAAAGTCTTCATGGATGATTTTTCTATTTTTGGTAATCCATTTGATGATTGCTTATCTAATTTAGAAAAGGTTTTGATTAGGTGTGAAGAAAAGAACATTGTGCTCAATTGGGAGAAATGTCATTTCATGGTAACAACTAGTATTGTTCTTGGACACATTATTTCATGAGAAGGTATTGAGGTTGACAAATCTAAAACTGAGTTAATTACCAATTTTCCAACACCAAAGACTGTGAAGGAGGTTAGATCATTTTTAGGACATACTGGTTTTTATAGAAGATTTATCAAAGATTTGAATATAATATCTAAACCTTTGTGTAATTTTCTAACAAAAGATAATATTTTTGAATGGACTGAAAATTGTGAAAATGCTTTTATTAAGCTTAAAAGCATGCTTACATCTGCTCCAATCATGCAGCCTCCAGATTGGACTTTACCTTTTGAAATAATGTGTGATGCTAGTGATTATGTTGTTAGAGCTGTCTTGGAACAAAGAAAAGATAAGAAACCATATGTTATTTACTATGCAAGTAAAACTTTAAATAGTGCTCAATTGAATTATACAATAACTGAAAAAGAATTACTTATTATAGTTTTTACATTGGACAAATTTCGATCTTATCTTGTTAGCTCACTAGTTGTTGTTTTCAGTGATCATGCAACTTTGAAATATCTTTTATCAAAAAAAAGATGTTAAACCAAGAATGATTAGGTGGATTCTCTTACTCCAGGAATTTAATGTTACTATTTGAGATAAAAATGGAGTGGATAATGTAGTGGCTGATCATTTATCGAGACTTGTTTGTGATAACTCATTTCAAAACACACATATTAATGATACTTTCCCTGATGAACAACTATTTAATGTTTTTATTTTACCTTGGTTTGCTGACATTGTTAATTTTCTTGTGACAGGAAAGATGCCATCGCATTGGAACTCTCAAGACAAAAAGAAGTTTTTGACTGAGGTTAAAAACTTTTATTGGGATGATCCATATATATTGAAATATTGTCCGGATCAAATCTTTCGAAGATGTGTGCCTAACAATGAGATAGGTAATATTATCAATTTTTGTCATTCAGAAGCATGTGGTGGTCATTTTTCTGTAAAGAAAACTACTGCAAAAATCTTGCAAAGTGGATTTTATGGGCCAACTCTTTTCAAAGACACTTACACTTTCTACAAAAGTTGTGAAAATTGTCAAAAGTTAGGGTCCCTTTCAAAGAGAAATATGATGCCCCTACACCTTATCCTAGTTATTGAAATCTTTGACTGTTGGGGTATTGATTTTATGGGGCCATTTCTATTATCATTTGGTTTTCTTTACACATTGGTTGCCATAGATTATGTTTCAAATGGATCGAGGCAATTCCTTGTCAAAACAATGATCACAAAATAGTGATAAATTTTTTGAAAGAAAATATTTTAAGTGGATTTGGAATTCCTAGATCTATTATCAGTGATGGGGGAAAACATTTTTGTAATAAAGTTTTCAAAACTTTAATGAGAAAATATGGAATCGTATATAAAGTTGTGACCCCTTATCACCCTCAGACCAATGGACAAGTTGCACTTGCAAATAGGGAGATAAAATAAATTTGGGAGAAAACAGTTAACCCAAACCGTAAAGATTGGTCTATTAGACTTATCGATACACTTTGGACATATATAATTGCTTTCAAAACATCATTAGGCATGTCTCCTTATAGGATAGTTTATGGAAAACCTTGTCATTTACCTGTTGAACTTGAACATAAAGCTTATTGGGCAATCAAAATGTTTAACTTCAACCTTGATGAAGGTTCAAAATTGCGCAAATTGCAAATCAATGAACTTCAAGAACTGAGAAATGATGCATATGAGAATTTTAAAATTTATAAAGCAAGAATCAAAGATTTTCATGATAATAAAATTTTAAAAAAAATATTTGAGGTTGGTTAAAAGGTTTTGCTTTATAATTCTAGATTGCATTTATTTCGTGGAAAATTGAGATCAAGATGGAGTGGTCATTTTGTTGTAAAAAAATATATCCTTATGGAGTGGATGGACTGAGTAAGGAGTCTTTAGATCACATTATATTAACTCTTGAGAAGCATTCATGTGGATTGGTACAACGTGCAATTCTTGATTTATGGGATCATTTTCAAAATGAATATGAGCTTTATAGTCTTTGGAATCTGACATTAAAAGACATTGTTTGCCAGTTTATAAGAAAACTGGATGGGAAGCATATCCTCGACCCATAGAGGTCGTTTAAGCCATTAATGGACGTAAAACTAGAGGAAGATGTGAGCCACAATCATAACTACATATACATTCACGTGTAAGTAGGTAATTTTTAAATTTTGTGTGTTCTTATTTTCAACCTTTTTGACAAAAGAAAAAGACATGCAATAAATGCATTCCCTATTCACACCTCAATAAATATCACACCACTCACTCTATTTTTGCACAACTTATTTTCAAAAAAACAATTAAAATAAAATAAAAATAGAAGTTTCTTCAACTCCCAAATTTAATTGCATTTGTGTTTTGTATGGATCCAATCTTGGAAAAAATGGTGAATTTATAGGGGCAGCCAATAACCTTGGTAGAACTTTAGCAAAGAGAAAAATTCATTTAGTATATGGGGGACGCACTTTGGGGTTAATGGGGAGTGTTGCTATTTCTGCTCATGTAGGAGGTGTCAAAGTTCTTAGAGTTATTCCAAAATCTTTAACAGTACATAATATCACAGGTATGACCATTGGAGATGAGCTAAAAGTGTCACATATTCAGGACAGAATGCCTAACATGTTAAACAATGCGAATGCATTCTTCATTCTACCTGGCAGCTTTGGTACACTGGAGGAATTATTCCAAGTTGTCTCTTGGGCACAACATAACATTCACCAAAAACCTATAGGTATTCTTAATGTTAATGATTTTTATGATGGTTTGCTATCTTTTGTAGATCATGCTATGAAAAAAGGTTTTATTTCACCGTCTGTGAGAAGAATCATCATTTCTGCTCCAACACCTGACCAACTGATTGATCAACTTCTAGCATATATGCCATAACTTGATCCAACCTTAGCCAATGTGGATTGGTCCAACAAGAACAATGGTCGAAAACAAAAATTGCATTTGACTCTCAGTTTATGATACTTATTGTTAATGGTTTTATCTAATAGTATGTATTTTTTTTGTTTGTTGTTTCAGCTTTATTTATTTTTAACCACACTTCAGGTGATATCTTTCAAGCTCTACTTTCCTATCTATTTTTTATATTGGGACAATGTCTTGATTAGGTTGGGGAAGAATAGTTGATATCATGACTTGTGTGTTCAATGTGTGTTTTTCTAGTTAAAAAAAATCAAACGTATTTTCTGATAGGTCCGTTGAAATTATGAAAAATGGTGGCGGAGTAAAGGGTAATTGTAACACTCTTGAGACACATCCCTATTTTTTGCATAACATGGCAAGTTTGTGAAGTTTTTAACAAATATTTGTGAATTACCAATAGTTTTTTTTTTGTTTGAGTCGTAGAGGTTCTTCCAACTTCAATGATTAAAATTAAGCATGAATAATATGGTTTGATTGATGATGGGTGTTGTTTGGACTTTGATGTTGTTATTTGGTTAAATATTTTTGCGATAATTATACTTAAATTTTGTTTTGCACAAATAGTTATGTTATTCAGTGGAAGACAATCATGTCAAAATAGATAGTTCTTATGCCCTTACTCTTATCATCACTTGGATCTTCAATATGTAGGGGTTGAGTATTAGAACTTTTACTTTTGGTATGTCGAGGCTAACGATTGATAGTGCACTACTAGAAAAATGATTAAGGCATTAGGCTTTTTAGTACCATTGCCAAATCAACTTGTTCCCCATATGATGTTTCAAGAGAAAATCCCCCTAGTAAACCACTTTGAGCCTTTTAATAAATAAATATATTTTTTTGTAACCATATCTTTTTACCTAGCCTAAAAATACTATTATCCAACCCTCATTCTAAAAATGATTGGAGTTTAAGAGACATTCAATTGACAGCTTGAACTTACAAAATAAATTCAAGTTGGAATAGAAGATAAGTGTGGGGGAGTTTCTCTTGAAAAAAAAAGAAAAAAAAAGAAAAACAATAATAAAAAAAATAGAAAAAAAATTGCAAAGTACTATGAGTTGCAAAAAAATGAGATGTTGCAAGATGAATAAGAAGGGTCCAATTCAATAACAATAGACCTCAATGTTGAAATTTATGGAGTTTGAGAATTCTTCATCGATAAACTATATGTCTCTAATTCTATGAAGTTTTTAGAACCTTTGTTGTATCTTATCCTTTTTTTCTTAGCTACATCACTACCCTTTGGCCCTATTACAACCTTTGTTGAAAACCTTTTGATTTCGTGTGGTGCCTTCAGTGTAGTGGAGATTTGCACCAAATGAAGAGCTTATGATGTTTAACTTTTCTGTTAGAGATTAGGTGATGGTTTTTGTAAGGTTTATGAGAATTTACTTATTTGAAGCATGTATAGTTTCATCACTATTGACATTAACTATCCACACACACACTTGAGTATGCTTATTGTAGAAATGTATTGACTTTTGAATGATTAAGAGTTAAACTCAACATTTGTTTGATTTTATTTCCATATTACTTTGTTGTTTCATGAGAATAAAAGTTGGAAGATAGTTATTATAGGTGTTTGTGGGTATCACTGCTGGAAACCTTCACGAGACTATAACTCATCCTCTATGGACCACCTAGGGGTTTATAGGCTTGTTGCATATGCTAAATGCAATCGTGATTTCCTACGAAAGTGGATTAGTATATGTTTATTTTAGGCTTGCTCGAGAATAAGCAAGGGTTAAGTGTGGGGGAATTTGATAAGTGCATATATTACCCCACCGACTGCTAATGTGAAACCTTGATTTGTTGTTGATGAAGGTGTGCATAAATGCTTGATCCCATAAATAAGTGTTGACGTTAAGAGATAATTTAGGGTTTAGGGAGGTTTCTCATTGCCATACTTAAAGTGTTTTGTTCTTACTAAGGCAAACTACATCCTTCGTGAGATTTATAAGGGAATATGTGGCAACCATATCGGTGAAAAGGCCCTAGCCACCAAAGCTTTACGACAAGGCTATTTTTTGAACACCATGTTGGGTGACACTAAGAAGTTAGTCTTATGATGTCGCGCATGCCAAGAACATGGCAACATCTCACACTAGTTGGTCGTGCCACTATAGCCTTTGGAGAGCCCATGCCCCTTCGCCCAATGGGGAATAGATCTCATTGAATCGTTCCCTCCAGCTATAGAAAAATAAGAGTTTCTCATAGTAGGAGCTGACTACTTCACTAAGTGGGTGGAAGCCGAACCCTTGGCCAATATATTGAAAAATGAGGTGATCAAGTTTTTGTGGAAGAACATCATCTGCTGTTTTGGAATACCTCAATCAATAATGTCAGACAATGGAATGTAGTTTCAAGGTTCTAAGATTCAAAGGTGGTGCTAAGGCCTCTCGATCAAATAGTTCTTCACATCCGTCTACAATCCCCAAGCCAATGGCCAGACCGAAGTGCGGCTAAAATAGTAATTTGCTGAGGTGGCCGAGAAGGCTGTTATAGTATATAAGGATTCAACGGCCTTTGAGGAGGCCACTATGCAGCGAGCTAAGACAGTATATGATGATATTGTGTGCAACTACAGGCGTTGGCTGTGTGAGTTGGGGTATTTAATAAATTACGTACCTTTTATTAATGAGGGTTAGGGGTATTTATAGTACTGATACCCGGATCTTCATAGGCTTGGGCTCGATAGCTTTAATAATCATTAATGGGCTTAATTTATATATTACAACCTATCTATCTTAATGATTCATATATAGTAAACCCGCTCATGAAATAAGCAACATATACTGTGAAGAGAACACTCGGTGGACTTGTTAACCTATCACCAGGGGAAGGGAGCACTAGTCAATAACATGAGGGTAAAGTTAGTTTTTTTTTTGCAATATTTTAAGATTCTCTGTAGTTAAATACGTGTTGCACATGTCAATATCTACAGCCTTGTAATGTTGAGTAGCCACAGGGAGATCCTTCGTCTCATCCCCTAACTTAAAATCCTCATTTGACCCCCTATAGACGACTTTCTAGACTCTGAGGAGCTACTATTCTTATAAGGTCTACTAGACTCTTCCTCTTCCCATGACTCTCGATCGCACTCGGGTAGATTGGCAATGGCCTCAATGGTCTCAAGAGGAATCCCATCCACATACCTAAGGTCTACGTGGCCACTACTAGGAATAGATGAATTAAATAGAGAGTCAAAGTAGTTCGAAATGGCAGGGGTGAGAGCTCGACACGGGGGTGCCACAGTGGGGAAGCCATGCCGCTCACCAAAAAAGATGCATCCCTTGTGCCGAGCATCCTGCTCGATATGGTGGCTCCTAAGCTGCAGCTGGCAGTTACATGCTACCAGCCAGGCAGGTCGATCCCAAGATGGCTTGACATGTAGTAGCTAGTAGCATCTCGCTGCCAGCTGCATCAGCCCAGCAGGTCGAGCCCTCGAGGGATCGACCAGCATCTCACTACCAGCTACATTATTCCAACAGGCCGAGCCCCTGTGGGCTCAACCTACTACAACTGGCAGTAGCCGATGCCAGCTACTCTAGTCCAGCAGGTCGAGGCCTCTTGAGCTCGACCAACAGAGTTTCCCCCTGCTGGGTTGCCAGCGACGGTGCGGGTGGTGGCTGTGTAATGGGTTGTAGAAGGTGAAGGAGAATGTTGTAGTCATATCCTATCTTCCTCAATCATATATGAATGGTAGGAGGTGTGTGAAAGCTTGAGTGAAGATGGCAAGAAAGATGTACGTAAGGTGTTTGGCAAAATGCTTAAATGAGAAGCTAAGCCTACTAGAAGTGAAGAGAGAAGAATAAAGAGAAGACTAAGGAAGGAGGGCGGGGTAAAATGAAACAACTTGCTTACCTTGTGACCCCATTTGGAGAGAATGTTATAGAGAGAAAATTTCCAATCAAATTTCAAGTGTTATGCTTTTGTTCTCTCTCCTTTGAATAATGAAGATTATTTGTATTGAAGAAGAAGTTTTGAGGAATTCTCTTTGCAACAGACTTCGTTACCTCTCGACTTGCCTTCCCTATGTGAATGCAACACGAGAGTGGGGGCCTTATGATGGGCCATAATCCATTTAGGCCCAATAATTCGAGTCCAAGAGGCTTATCCAAGTTTTGGGCCAAGCTCAGGCATATTCGACAGGCCGACCTTAAGGAATCTACGAATCATTAAGATAGATGTGTTATAATAAATGAATTAAGCCCATTAGTGATTATTAAAGCTATCAAGCCCAAGCTCATGAAGACTTGGGTATCAGTATTATAAATACCCCTAACCCTCATTGATAAAAGGTATGTAATTTATTAAGCATTAATCTACTCTCAAGTTCTCTGGATTTTATCTGTTCCGGATCTGACTTGAGCATCAGAGGTGCTACAACTTTAAGGTTGCAAACCCAATTGCAGGTTGTATTAAGTAATAAATTTCACGTGAGTCCGAGGTCGATCCATAGGGAAGTAGTTTGAAGAATTCAAGTTTATATTTCTAAAAAGATGGAGTTTATGTGAATCAAAATATATGAACAATTAATGTATGATGTAACTAAAGAAAAACTGAAGTAATAAAAGTATTGAGGATTAGGGATCCACTCTTGAGTTTTGGATAGAGAAATGGTGATTTATTCTTTTTACCTCTATTAATTACCACAATTGGAATCCATACATAATAAAAGTTCTAATGGGAAGATATTATCAAATAACTCAAGCAATAAGGTAATCATTATATTGTCTTACTGATGTAAATTATCACTTAACGCCAATACTTATTTATGGGATCAAGCGTTTATGCACAGCTTCGTCAATAACAAATCAAGGTTTCACATTAGCAGTCGGTGGGATAAAACCGTACAATAAGTTAAATGAACCCAAGTATTTGTTGTACCATTGGAGATACATAAATCAAGAATCACCACAAAACAAGTAGGATTTAGATCAAAAATAAAAATAATAATACAACATACTTAAACATTTTCTACCCTTATAACCATTCCTTTTCCTCCATCAAGATGTTCACCATTTTTCCTCAGCAAAATAAAATTTAGAAAGACATAATAAAAGTAGCAAAAACTAAAAATATAAGAGAAACTAGAGAATGCATTTCTATTACTACTAGAAAATTTAGCCTAAAGAAACCCTCTACCCCCCTCTCTTACAAGCTTTGCTCGCAGTGCTTCATCATTGTGCTGAGGTGAGTAGTGCATCACCCTCCATGATAGTTCTCATATCTCCATGGGGGCAATAGCTTCCACATCATATGTGAGGTTGAAAGGGGACTCGTCGGTTGACACTCGCAAAGTAGCGCGGTATGCCCACAAGATACTTGGAAGCTCATCCACCCAACCAACCCCCTTTCTTTGTTCCCAGTCGTGTCTTAATTTGTAGTAGTATAGTGCAGTTAGTTACTTCAGTCTGGCTGTTGGCTTAGGGATTGTAGACGAAGGTGAAGAACTATTTGATCGAGAGGCCTTGGCACCACCCTCAAATCTTAGAACCTTAAAACTGTGTTCCATTATTTGACACTATTGCTTGAGGTATTCTAAAACGGCAGATGACATTCTTCCATAAACACTTGATCACCTTCTTTTCCGATATCTTGGCCAAGGGTTCAGCTTCCACCCACTTAATGAAGTAGTCAACCGCTACTATATGAAACTTTCTTTGCCTCATAGCTGGAGGGAATGGTCCAATAAGATCTATTCCCTACTGGGCGAAGGGGCTTGGGCTCTCATAAGGCAATAGTATTACGGTCGGCTGGTGTGAGATGTTGGCATGTTCTTAGCATGCGTGATATCGTAAGACTAACTCCTTAGCGTCACCTAACATGGTGGGCCAAAAATAGCCTTGTCATAATGCTTTGGTGGCGAGGGTCTTTCTGTCGAGGTAGTTGCCACATATTTCTTCATGAATCTCATGAAGGACATAGTTTACCTTAGTCGGAGGAAGACACTTTAAGTATGGAAATTAGAAACCTCTCTTGTATAGCTCACCATCAATGATTGCGAAGCATGAAGCATGCACCCTCACCTTTCGGGCTTTACTGGGGTTTAGGGGCACTTTTCCTATTGTCAAGTATTTGACAATGTCATCCTTCCAACTCGTCTTCTCTATATTTGTGCATAGGATTTACAGTCCTTTTTCTATCTCCGGTTTGCTTGAAGTGAGGAATGTGATCTTACGGTTGTGAATGCTGGCTATGGAGCTGGCGAGCTTGGCGAGTTGATCATCCACTGAGTTTGCGGCTCTAAGTACTTGCTTTACTTTGCATGTGTCAAACTTGCCTAGTAACTCTTTTGCCAACTCCAGGTACTTAGCCATTTTCTCATCTTTGGCCTCATGCATGCCTCCTACCTAATTGACCACAAGCTATGAGTCGCTGTAGATTACCAACTTCTTTGCTCTTGTTGTGAAGGCTAACTTGCCACCTGCCAAAAGTGTTTCGTACTCGTCTTCATTATTGGATGTGGGGAATTAAAACTTCATAGCATACTCAAACTTGTCCCCCTATGGACTTTTGAGCACTATTCCAGCACCACTTCTGGTTACCATAGGTGATCCATCCATATACAGAGTCCAGGTAGGGAGTGAGCTGTTTACTCCATCTAAAACCATCTCCACAAGAAAATCCGCCAAGATTTGCATCTTTATTGTGGGTCGAGGATAGAACTCGATGCCATGTTGACTAAATTCCACTGCCCACTTCACCATTCTGCCTGATGTTTCTAGGCTCATTAATACCTACTTGAGGAGATGATTGGTCAAGACTACCACCGGATGGGACTGAAAGTATGGGCAAAGCTTTCTTGCTACCATGATCAAGGTGAGGGCTAGTTTCTCTATGTTTGGGTATCTCTACTCCACGTCTTGTAGAATATGACTGACATAGTAGATTTGGTGGTGCTCTCTCCATTCTTGGCGAACTGGCACTGAGCTAACCTCTTCGTTTGTTATCATCAACTAAAGAAACAAAGTCTCCCCCACTTCGGGCTCTATAAGCATAGACAGAGAGACTAAGTATCTCTTTAATTCTTTGAATGCCTGTTGGCATGCCTCCATCCAATGAAAACTCTTCCCTTCTCTGAGAACCTTAAAGAAATAGAGCCCCTTGTCCATGGACCTTGATATGAAATAGTTCAAGGCCGCCAATCATCGTGTCAACTACTGGATATGTTCGATAGTGCGAAGAGGGGGCATACTTCTTATAGCCTCTATCTTCTTGGGGTTGGCTTCGATTCCCCTCTACAAGATCATATACCCCAAGAACTTTCCTCCACGTCCGAATGTACACTTGGCTGAATTGAGCTTCATGTAGTAGGCTCTCAACACGGTGAGGCATTTCTCCAAATGCCTTACATGGTCAAGAGCACGTCCACTTTTGGCTAGCATGTCGTCGATGTATACTTCCATGTTGCGATCTATTAGGTTCTCAAATATTTGGTTAGCAAGTTGTTGGTAGGTTGTGCCGGTATTTTTTAGCCTGAAGGGCATCACTTCATAGCAAAAGATCCCCTGGTTAGTAACAAAATTGGTCTTCTTTTGATCCTCAGGTGTGAGGTGGATCTAGTTGTATCCCTAGTACGTGTTAAGAAAACTCAGCACTTCGCATCCTCATGTAGATTCCACCAACATATCTATATGAGGTAGAGGGAATGGATCTTTTGGACAGGCCTTGTTAAGATCTGTAAAATCAATGCATAAACACCACTTGTCCCTAGAGTTAGGTACCAACACAACATTAGCCAGCTATTCTGGATAATGGACTGGGCGAATATACTTTGCTGCAAGCAATTTTTTTATTCTTCCTTAATATGTTGTGACCTCCCAGGGCTAAATGTTCTCTTTTTTTGTTTCACCAGCTTAAACATTGGGTCGATACCAATCAAGTCTTCCATCCCCTATGTAAAAACATCTGCATTTTACCTGAGGAAAGCTATCAATCTTTCCTTGATATCTAGAGCTAGGCCAGTTCCCATCTTTGTTATCTTAAATGGATCTTCTGGGACTGCCTCAACAACCTTATGTTCTTCAACGGCCTCCAACCTAGCTTCGTCAAGTTTCTTCTTTCTCACCTCTGGCTCTCTTGCCGCCTTAAGCTCTTTTACGATCTCAGCTTTCAATTTTTGCTTGGCCTTACCCCAGGATGTACTGCTACCATCCCGACTCTTCATGTTGTTCTAATTTCTACACAAAGTATTTACATAGCACACTCTTGTCATTCTCTTGTCCCCAATGGCCTCTCCTCCTCCCTCAGGGGTTGGGAACTTCAATTTCATATGGTAAGTTGAAGCTACAGCCCGGAACAAGTTCATAGTCGGTCTTCCTAAGATTATATTGTAAGTTGAGAGGGATTTAACCATCAAAAACTTCACCATTCTTGAGGCTCTTTTAGGGTAGGAACCCAAGGACATGGGGAGAATGACTTCTCCTAATGCTTCTACCACTTCTCCGCTGAACCCTGTGAGCAGGGTGTTGACTGCTGTGAGTTGGACATTATCTATGCTGAGCTACATGAACATGTCATGAAACATGATGTCCGCGGAGCTCCCACTGTCTACTAAGATCTTCTTTACCCAAAAATTTAACATTATAGCCGAGATAACTAGGATATCGTTGTGCGCTTTCCTCAGCTCATCCAAGTCCAGGTTACTGAGGAAAAGTTCTTCTCTTGGACTTTACAAATGGAATACTTGCTCCATTAGATGACTAGAAGTGGAGTGCATCCTGCTGGTAGCTCGCAGAAGTGCCCCTCTAGCACTTTGTGAATCTCCACACGCAGGCCCTCCTGATATGAGCGCAATAACTCCTGTGGTAGGCAGGTTATCATCATCACGTCCTTTCTTCTTATTACCACTACCGTGCTCTTCGGTGGCATCATAATTCTTAGGGGGACCTGGCTATTTTCATTCTTTGCAGTCGTCCTTAGATTTGTCAATGTACTCGGTTAGGTATCCATTATGAATCAACTTCTCGATTTTATTTTTCAAGTGATGGCACTCCTTTGTGGAGTACGCTTTATCACGGTGATAGTGACAATACCTATCTAACTTCATTCATTTGGGATTCTCGCACATTTGCCTCGAAGATTGAAGCTATCTGTTGGTCCGCTACTACTATTACCTCAGATAGTCGAGCTTTCAAAAGGGCAAAGTGAGTGAACCCGGATGGGGGCACATGTTTCCTCTCCTCCTTTTTTCTTTCCATGTGGTGTTCCATCTCTCTCTACTTACTCTTGCCCTATCATTTCTTTAATTCTTATGTACTTCTCGGCCTACTAACAATTCTTCTAGCGTGAAGGGAGGTTTGCCTACAATAGACTCTTTGAACCTTATGTGACGAAGGTTCTACTGCATAATGTCGGCAAGTAGCTAGTGGTTTACATAGGGAACTTCATGAATTACTTCCAAAAAATACTGAATGTAATCCTGGAGTGGCTCGCCTTTCTTATGTATGATGGAAAATAGATATGCAATCGTGTTTGGATACTTGCAGTTGATAGAGAACTGGTGTAAGAACATTTAAGTCATTTGTTCCAAATTGACGATGCTCCCAGTGGGTAACTGATTGAACCATATCAGTGCCCATTTGGACAAGGTAGTCTGGAATATTTTGCAATAAGTTACATCACTCAGATCGTACAAGTCTGCCTTTGCGTAAAACTTATCAAGATGCTCCTACGGATCACCCTTCCTATCAAATTCAGTCAAGTTAGCTATCTTGACTCTGGCCGATAGAGACTCGGCCACAATAGCAGTACAAAATGGGCTATGACGTAGAGGGGCAACTGTCAACGGAAGACAATCCTCCACTCGGGTATGAAGAGTGGAAGGAATCGTAGGTACTCCAATGTGAGTCCCTACTATTTTTCCTTGGAGCTTTGTGCGAGCTATAAGCTGTGATGCACAACTGCTCTCACTCTCACAAGGTTCTATGGCTCTCCATATGGAGGTGCGCATCAATGCTCCATTCGATCAACTTCTAGCAACGACGCTCTACTGTTGTGAGGCGAGAGGTGCGACTCCTTCTTACGTCGGTGAAATACCCCTATACACTGATGAGGCTCATTCTAATGCAAGTTGGCAATGAACTGGGTGACCGCCTCAGCTGCTGCGCATGTCGTTGCATCCTCAATAAATCTCCTTAGTGCTTTCGATGCCATTTTCACCATTGTCAGTTGAGGGGGATCACCCGAATGAGGTGGAGATGGAGCTCACAGGGGTAGCGAACCAGACTGAGGATTCACTCTGTTATTACAAGCACCTCCACTAAGGAAGTCACCTCCATTGTCATATACACTGCAGCTGGCATGTTGTCTTACATGGTAGCTTCTCGTGCTGCTCTAGATCTAGTCAACATTCTCAAATGACGGTTGTAGGCTATTTCCCATAAACGATGCCAAAATAATATAGTACCACTCCGATGGATCGTACCCCTGAATAAATAAACTGCTATGTAAGATATTGCCTGCATCACAAACAAGCGTTAGAGGTATCGAGGGTGTGCCCGACGAAGACCCTTCGATGCTCAAGTCAAATCCAAAATAGATAAAATCAAGACAACTTGAGAGCAGATTAATGGTTAATAAATTACATGCATTTTATCAATGAAGGTTAGGGATATTTATAGTACTGATACCCAGGACTTCGTGGGCTTGGGCCTAATAGCTTTAATAATCATTAATGGGTTTAATTTATATATTACAACCCATTTATCTTAATGATTTATAGATTTCTTAAGGTTAGGCTGCCAAATATGTCCGAGCTTGGCCCATAACTCATATAAGCATCTTGGACTCGAATTATTGGGCCTAAAGGATTACGGCCCATCACAACTCCTATGAAGGATGCCAATGATCAAAATGGGTAAAAGAAAATTTTGAAGACTGGTCCGAGTAGGGTTTTTTCTATTAGTGACCTAATTTTGGATGAATTGATTGATAAAATCAGTGACGGAAGAAATATCATCGAAAAAGAGAATCTAACTAAAAGAAAATACATAAAAATATGAATCAGTATTCATGCTCTAAATATCATATGAACATAAGTTCAGTCGCTCTTCAAGCGCCTGACCTGAGCACCACTAGAAGTCACTCTCTAAAATGCCTTGTAGTAATTTGCACGCTCAACTACAAAGAGGCTTATTATGAAATTTGGACAAACTTCATAATTGATCAACTTTAATCTCATCTTAGCCTCCAAACTAAGGTGACTCTTAGTTATACATACTAACCTTCCTAGCTAATCCAAGCGCAAAGATGACCATTCACAAACCTTAATTATGCAATATGATCTTTTATGTCTCATCCTGCTCGCTCTCATAGTTATAGGGCGATTGCCCATGTTAAAGGGCTAATCAACACCTGGTGATAACAAATCTAATACCAACCGTATTATGAGAATAGTAAATATCTCATTAATCAGAGAAACACCATCTCAACCCTTAACAAGTTGTTCATTTGGAATTTCAAACAAAGATGATCTTCAAACTTTGAAATTTGTGCACCAAGTGAACTTGCGACCACTAAAAGGGTACACGATGGTGGAAAGAGCCTCAATGTGTCTAGGATAATTTTACCAGACCCAGGGTGATGAGATCCAGAGATAGTCTGGCTGAAGACTTTAAACTAAGAACTTCTTAGGAGGCAATCCAAATTATTTTATAGTTTTCATGTTTTTCGTCATATTTCGTTAGACTCATCTTTTTCCTTCATAGTTATTCTCTTAAAGCATCAAGGGAAGTCAAAAGTCTAAGTTGACTCATCAACATCTAAAAGAGCAGTCGTGAAGTATACTTACTCAATCTCACATAAACGATGGGGAATAACTCATGTTCACTCATTCTTACTTGTAGAATATGAGTAATTTTTTCAAGTGAGACTCCCCCACTAACTTAGGGTCGCTCCCACTATCCCAATTGCTAGATGAGTTTAAAGTATATCATCCTCGCTAGCAAAAATGAGCCCTTCTTAAAAGATCTTGCAACTCGTATTTCAAGATTTCCTTTGACCTCACATATGCTCAAAAAAATCCTTCTTGAGCAAAATCTACACTGTGCAACTTAATATCTATCATTTCTCCATTAAAGTGTTCATCAGTTTTGAGAACACACCTTCTCGAACTTACATGGGCATAGACTCACTAATTTGAGCTTCTTGCTACAATAAAGCTAATACAAGGTAGGAGAATTCACTTGGAGGCAAACTTTTCATGATATAGTCTGCAATCAAGATATATTGTCCTAATTAAGTACGTATCAATTTATGCCATCATATCATTTTAAAGTGTTTGATTCCTCCTTCTTCGCAAGCTCGTTTAGTTGCAAAATTTTAGAATCATCCTTCAAATTGCAACTCTATTTTTCTCACACATGTATCGAAACTATTTAGACATTATTCTCACTTTCTATTAGTATATTGAACTTCAATGTTCATACTCCCCGTGGTTCTCTACCTCTATCAAGAATTGTTGTAAATAATTTGACACTTTTGAGTAGTGAAAGTGGGAGTTTACTAACTTATAGTATGAATAGCAAAGAAAGGAAAATAGAATGCACCATTTAGTACCTCACAATCATAAGTCTGCACTTATCTTAGTGGACTAGCTCTAGAGGATAAATAGTCCTCTTTCGTTCTTCTAGAAAGCTTTTCCCACTTGAAAAATTTGTGCAGAGGGAGGTTGACCATAGAGAATTAGCCAATAAAGTTTTCTCTAGCTAATACAGTCATCCTCCTAACCTCGCATGCCATGATAAAATTTTAAAAACAAATATACATGAAAAAGTACAAGAAATACTATCTTAAGTTAATCGCATCACAAAGAAAAAAGACCTATTACGCAAAGGTCTCTCACATGAAATATGGACAAATCTACTCATTCAACTAATATCTCTAGAAAGTGCATCAAGTTCAAATTAGATTATATCGAATGTAGTTCCTTTTGCACATTTCCAAATAAGTAGCTCACACCAATTATTGAGATTGAAAAATAGCTCATGCCCTTTGTTGAGTTTGAGGTGACACTTTGTACTCATAATGCCTCCTCTTATGCACTATTTAAATATGAATGGTTGCACAATACTCGATAATAGTCTGCTCAATCTCCAATCTCAAGCCCTATTAGTTGTAACACCATTGAAAGAAAATACGCAAAATATGAATCAATATTCATATATATATGAGAGTAGATCGGGTATACCTATACGCAACAGATTGTCGATTCACATATCTCGAATAAAGCTTATGTACAAGCCTTCTTCAGATTGAACCACAAATATATTTTTCTTGTTAGTGGTGAATAACTAAAGTTATTCACCCAATTACACCTCAAATACTTGAACTCTATGGTGATGCTCCAAGGAAGACATAAAGAGAAATTTAGGAAAGAGATAGATATGGAAAGAGTCTTTTATGGGAGAATATGATTCACTCACTCGTTTCTTTTTGGATGGGCATAAGAGATATATATTCCTACTCAAGAAAATATCTCAGTCCAACTAGGAACTCAATCCCACCTAAATTGTAGAGATAACATCCAACTCAAATATGGATGCCAATTGGGTTAAAAGACCTAAACTCGATTCGATTTCTACCACTAACTAACCTTGGTGATATTGTATTTTCAAGCTATGAGTGGAAGTCAATATGCTGGGTTTAACAAGGATAGGATTGAAAATAACATAATACAGAAATGGAGAGTGAAGGCATTTCAACTTGGCTTTGGGTTACACCAGTTCAATTGGCTCAACAAAAATGTTGAAGACTGTTTCATTAATGTCGAACCGGATATTTATCATGAAAAATTGCAATCTGAGGCTTTTCCAAAAATTTCAAAATGCTCGTGGTGATGACTTGATATTTGAAGAGGCACATGTCCAAGCTAACATATAGGGAAGTCTTTCAAACCTGAGGGTTATTATCGAAAAAATAACTTTATTCCAATTATTTGTTCTAAACAAAAAGAACAAGATGGACAACATTGCACAAACAATCGCATTATGAAGTCAAAATCACATTCTTCATCTCTTCAATTTTAATTTATGATAAGTATCATTATTTGGGATGATAGAGGTGTTGGGAATTAGAAAAAATAATGTATATTGACTCAATTATGCAAGGAAAATAAACTGATGCTTCTTGTTTTGATTAAGCCTAAAGTTAAATTGGATATTCATCATTACTGTAAAAGATTTTGATTTTTTATATTGTTGTTAACATCTCTAGTAAAATCTGATGCTTTTGGAAAGAGGGGGTCAATTTCGATATTGTTGCAGATTGAATATAGGTCTCCCAGACAAAAAAATCTTTTGTGTCGACTTTCCCAACCATGTTTTGCTATATATGCACAATGTTGCAGGACTAGAAGATTGGGATGTTGGGGTTCATATATTTCAGGATACGAATCACAATGGAAATTAAAAATTTAAAACATGTAGATAGAAACACTAAAATATGTAATACCTATATTTCAAAACAATTGCGATTGATTAGTTAGCATTCAGAATTATTTTATTAAATAAGTTAGTTTTGTGAATTACACCTGATTTGCTTTCTCCTGATGCCAGGTAAGAAACCCTATTTAATTAAAAATATTAATTAAATTTAAACTATTGAAATTATTCCTTAGGTAAGAAATAAACTTCTCTAAATTAGTGTGTGACCCGTGTCTTAGTAGTAGGCTCACAACTCTTGTGATTTAGTTGAATAATTTATACTTTAATTATTCTTGATTAAATAATCGTCTTGAAATTAATATTACTTTCAAAAACCTCACCAATCATGGTTAGTGTCTAGCACATGCCATGAAAATTTAGGCATAAGTGAAGGTGGTGAACTCTTCCAATTATGAATATTATGCAAATTTGAT
This sequence comes from Paulownia fortunei, assembly GCA_019321725.1. Classification (NCBI taxonomy): domain Eukaryota; kingdom Viridiplantae; phylum Streptophyta; class Magnoliopsida; order Lamiales; family Paulowniaceae; genus Paulownia; species Paulownia fortunei. The sequence continues at coordinate 11,576,657 of CM033107.1, read as the reverse complement.
CCTACCATCTACAAATCTCTCGATTAAGCCTAGTTCATAAATTGTTAGTCGAAACCTATAGTTTAATGCTATGAAACTATTCCTAGAATCTTTATTAGTTGATGCTAATTAGGAAACTCATTTTCTATTTACTCGACCCAACTACGGCCTTGGATTTTAGGATCAAGTATAGTGAATATCATAGGAGATTCATCTATTCTACTAGATAGGAAGGGTCCTATGTTAGCTTCTAATTAACCCCATAAATGAGGATGATGCACCGAAAATATCCCGTTTGTGATTATCCTGCAATAAGAGGATAGATCAAAGTACACCATGTTGCATTTGAGGTTACAAAGCTACCTCAAGTCTAAGGACTAATTCATGCACAATCGTAAAGGTTGGAAACTTTTCATTCGACAATCAATATTTCATCAAGAATTTCTAGTAGGGTTGTTCCAACAAGGACCTGCATACATGCACTAATGTTACAACACCAATATCTATGGAATGAGACACCCTCCTTACGAGCATGCATCGTATGTGCAAGTTTTAATGGGATAGTCAATGCCCCTTCTCAATAAGTTATTGACTCGAAACATTTTTAAGATCATAAGCATAGAGGTATATCCAGATGGCCATCCTATGCGCGCCCATGCCCCGTAGTCATATGTGATCTAGGAACTTTATCTAATTTTATTAACACAAACTTAAGATGAAGATTGCCTTTTTTATTAATGCTAATTGAATAAAATTAGTGTAATTTAAAAAAGTTTAAAGTGGCCACTATTTAGCTCATCAAGCAAACTCTTACAGAACGTCCTTGCACTTTTAAATTTATGCTAGTAAACCTAAAATGACTATTCTATCTAGAATATATGAGTAAACTTTAATTCCTAAATCAACTAGTTAAGAGAGAATTATAATTTAATAAAAAAGGCAAAACCTTCTTTATTAGAACAAGAGAAATAAGGGAGAGCAAAAGAGGCAATTTTTGGAGCACAAATGGGCTGAAAATTTCTTGCATGAGAAACTTTCGACCTAAAAGTACCTTTTAAAAGCTTCTTCAATTCTAACCCTTGTAGGATTGATTTTGGTCTCCTTCCTTATGTTTATATCTAGTGTTTTCATCTTTAATTATGAGAATTTAATCCACAAACTCAATCTCCTAATAGGCTTCCTACAAGCCTACTAATTCCTTGGGCTTGGATAATTAATTTAATTAAGTCCAATTCAATTGATCCCCCAACTTAATTAATTAATCCTTTCAGTTAGTTAATTAGTTCTACTTGGGCTTCCAAAATCTATTAGTTCTAATTAAATAATAATATTTTTATTCAAATTAATTCAACTATTTGGATTATTTTGTAGATAGAAGTGGACTTATCCAACTTTGTGTGTGACCCCTTAAGTTCACCAATAAACCAGCAGTGGGCTTGCAACTTCTGCGATTTAATTGAGAAATTAAATTGTATTGATTAATTAATCCCCTTAGAATTATTCGATTACTTCCGAGAACCACAAGTCATGGAAAGTATCTAGCAATGCATCATGACTACCTAGTTATAGATGAAATAATAAATCTATTTTGTATTACGAGTACTATATAAGTATGGTCCTTTCATCTACTAATCTCTCATTTAACTCTAGGCTATGGATTATAAATTGAAATCCTATTTGACTTAATAACTATTATTTTGTTCCAGAGCTCATTGACTCTTTGATAAATACTAGAAAACTCTCTCTCAACTAATTTTTATCTAACCTTGGTGAAGGACTTCAGAGTCAAGGACTATAGAGATTTACCTATACAATGAGATACGTGACGGATCCTTTATTGACTACTTATTAACTTCCATACATGAGGACATTACACCTAACATGTTTTTATTGTGGTTTTCAGGTAATCAAAAAACATATTAATACGTGGCATGCCGTGCACAAAGTTCCAATGGTGCATCTAGTCCAAAGACTAATTATTATACTATCATAACAAGTAAATCCCTATCAACAATTAATATTTCCAACTAGGAATTTTCATACATGATTGTTCGTACTTGTTCGATAACAAGGACCCACACAAATGCACTAGTGTTACTGTACTAATGCTATTGGAGTAACGATGAAATAAGATAATTGTAACACCCCTTAACCTAACTGTAGAGCCTAAACAAGCTGATACAGTTAAGTCGAGAAATGTTATTTTTTTCATCTTTACTAGAGTTATGGTTTTTAACAAAAGTTTCCATTTTTAGCTATAAGAGAAAGAACTTGGATCATTTTAAACACACCATATACATATATCAAAACTGAGTACATCTGTTTACAAAACCATAATAGAGCGGCTTATTTAAAAACAAAACAGAGTTTTCAAAATAAACTACAAAATAGGTCGAAGCATGGCATATGAACAAATCTCTGTCTGGCCGCTCTAGAGACTCACTCAGTCAACCTCTAAACCTGTACATTTCCACCTGCATCACATGAATCTAATGAGCTAAAGGCTCAGTAAGATGAAACTGATGTAATAACAAATAACATATATGCACATCTCATAAATCATTAAATGCAATATTCTATTTAATAGCTTTCATTCATAAATCATTCTTTAGGGCCTTGAAGTGTGGTACCTAACTAATAGTGATAGACCATAGTTTTCGGAACCTGTTCATAATGATTGGCCAATAAGAGAACTAATACGGGGTTTTCATACTTGGTCTTTCAACCTCAGGTATTAGCCGTATTCTATCTCATTCATTGTGGCTTTCCTATACCGGTTTTTTTTCAACCTCAAGTATTTGCCACCATTTGTTGGGTCCGCCGGTCCCTCCCGCATCCCTTATCTACCCGACCATCAATCAAGTACCATACTTCCTTTTCAAACACCTCATTATATTCTTAATAGTGTCATGCTTCATAAACCATAAATGCATCAAACATTACATCATTTGACAAACAACAACAATCACATTAAAACATGAACAAACATTATATGATTCTTGTGATACACCAAATGAAAGCTTCAACTTACCTCAAGTCCACTTTGTGCTAGGTGAAAAGGCCAATCTCTTTGGAAGATAGGATGTGTTAAAGGCCTAACATAATCAAATCATATACCATTTAATATCCTTTTTATAAATCATTTAGTCTATTCTAGTTAAAGTTTCTATACACTTTTCAATCTTTTGTAAAGAATTACATATCAATTACATAACCTTAAAAACAATGCATACTCCATATTTTACTACTAATTCAAGACATTAAACATTAGGGCAGCCATTAAATAACTAATAATTCAAATATGATTATTAGGGCAGCCCCTAAAACATGAACACAATCCGAATTAAAATGACGTAAACTTGATTCTAACTTAAATTGATTCTAACCTTCAATTAAGAAAACTAATTGCTATTGTTTTCAATCATTCAAAGAAACTTCCAAACACCATATAAGTATTACAAAATCAATAGAAACAAGTAAATTAAACAATTTCACAAGACTATCAATTTTGCTAAAAGTTAGCTTAACTAGCTTGGTTTTGGCTTCAAGTGTAACTTACTTAAGTTTTCAATCATACAAAAGCATACTAAAACATGTAACCATCCAATATACTACAAATTCATCATAAGAAACATTGAAAAATAATATACCTTGATTAAGTTGGATTTAAGCTTCAAAATCAACGGTTTTCAAACTTAAAAGGATGGAAACTTGTTCTAGCTTGTGTTCTATGGATTCCTATGGATTGAATTCAAATTTTGTGAATATGAGAGTGTAGAAATTTGGGAGAAACTTAGGAGAATAAGGGCTGGTCGTTTTTGAGGTGCTTCCACAAGAAATATGGATGAAAATGATTTCTTTGACCTTTCAAAGATAGGTAAGTGGAGGGTGATGATTGGTTGCATCATGCTTGGTGTCTTCTCATGCCAAAAGCCACGTTCATGGGCTAAGGAGATGACAAAAATTGATGCTTTGGTGTTATAATCAAGTGCAATGCGGTTTAGAATGGTTTTATGCAACCTAATCAACCAACCAATCAAATTGCACCATTGTGCATACTTTTAGTTCTTAGCCAATGTAACATATTTCAAGTAAATATTTAGGCAATTAATCACTTTAGCATATAACTAGTATGGAGCAATACAAATAATTCATTTCATGGCCATTCAACACATCAATCTTCCTTAACCGAGATACCGAGCTTTTCACTGCAAAAAGGGCACTTAAGGAATATGTTAAATCAAGAAATGAAAGTTTGATCTCATATTTCATGTACTAATGCATGTTAAATCATAATTGAAGCATATAATAACAATTATTCATGTTCGTGCAATCATGCTATTTGTAAGCCATAATTCAATAATGCACATTGATTAGATGCATATTCATGCAAAATGTTTATTATTGGCTATATAGGAGAGAATTGAGAATTGGGCATTACAATCCTTCCTTCCTTATAAAATTTCGTCCTTGAAATTTGACGTACCAAATAATTCCGAATACTTGCTCTGCATTTCTTCTTCTCTTTCCCATGTGGCCTCTTCTACAGAATGATTCCTCCATAATACTTTAACAAGTCGAATCTTTTTCGTTCTCAACTCTTTTTCCTTCTGATCTAGAATTTGCACTAGTTTCTCTTCATAGGCTAAATCATGAGTCAATTCCAACGGTTCATAACTCAACACATGAGAAGGGTTTGAAATGTACTTTCTCAACATAGACACCTAGAAAACATTATGAACAGTAGATAATGATGGAGGTAAGGCCACTCTATAAGCTTTATCACCAACTCTTTCGAGAATCTCGAATGGGCCGACATACCTTGGACTGAGTTTTTTTTCTTTCCAAATCTCATAACACCTTTCATGGGAGCTACTTTTAAGAACACATGATCCCCAATGGAAAACTCTAGATCTTTTCTCCATTTATCTGCATAACTTTTCTGTCTACTCTGCACAATCTTCATTCTCTCTCATATCTTTTCCACTACCTTAGCGGTATGTTGAACTATTTTTGGACCAAGTAGGCTTCGTTCTCCAACTTCATCCCAATGAACTGGAGATCTACATTTCCTTCCATACAATGCTTCATAAGGTGCCATTCCAATTGTTGATTGGTAGCTATTATTATAAGTAAACTCCACTAATGGAAGCTTTGCATCCCAACTCCCTTGAAAATCTAGCACACAAGCTCTTAACATATCCTCTAATATTTGAATAACCCTTTCTGATTGCCCGTCACTTTGTGGATGAAATGCTGTACTGAATGCAAGTTTTGTTCCCATGGCACTGTGTAAGCTCTTCCAAAATGTAGATGTAAACTTAGGATCTCTGTCAGACACTATTGAAACTGGCACCCCATGTAACCTGACTATCTCTTTAATATATTGTTGAGCATACTGGTCCATATTGTATGTGGATTTCACTGGAAGAAAATGGGCTGATTTAGTTAATCTATCAACAATCACCCATATGGAATTATACCCCTTTTGTGTTCTAGGTAATCCAAGCACAAAGTCCATTGTAATGTGCTCCCATTTCCACTCTGGAATCAACAAAGGCTTCAACAACCCTGATGGTCTTTGATGTTCAATCTTAACTTGTTGACAAGTTAGACATTCAGCCACAAATTTTTCTATATCTCTCTTCATTTTAGGCCACCAATAATGTTGTTGTAAGTCCTTATACATTTTTGTGCTACCTGGGTGTACTGAGTAAGGAGTAGTATGAGCTTCTTCTAAAATATCTCCTTTCATGGCCTTGTCAAACGGCACACACAGTCTCCCTTTATATCGAATAATCCCATCATCAGTAATAGAGAAATCTGGCCTCTTTCCAACCTCAATCATTCTTTTCAATCTACACAAATGTGTGTCCACCTTTTGACCTTCTCTAATTCTATCTTGAAGTACAGGTCTCAACACTAAGGCTGACAACAAACACTTTTTCCCTTTAGGTACAATTTCAAGCTCTAATCTCTACAAATCCAGTAATATTGACTTTTGTATAACAAAAAGAGAAGATGTGGATTTTCTGCTCAATGCATCTGCAACCACATTCGCTTTACCAGGATGATAGTTGATCACACAATCATAATCCTTCACAAGTTCTAACCATCTTCTTTGTCTCATATTCAACTCTTTTTGGGTAAAGAAGTACTTCAAACTCTTATGATCTGTGTATATCTCACACTTCTCACCATACAAATAATGTCTCCAAATTTTCAAGGCAAAAACCACAGCAGCAAGTTCCAAATCATGAGTTGGATAATTATTTTCATATTCCTTCAATTGCCTTGAAGCATAGGCAATAACCTTCCCATTTTGTATCAAAACAGCACCCAAACCATTTTTTGAAGCATCGCTATACACCACGAATCCACCAATTCCAGTTGGAATGGTAAGAACAGGAGCTGTAGTCAATTTTTGTTTCAGTTCTTCAAAACTTCTTTCACAAGCATTGGTCCACAAGAACTTCACATTCTTTCTTGTCAACATTGTTATTGGAGTTGCTATCTTTGAAAATCCCTGAACAAATCATCGATAGTACCCTGCTAATCCCAAGAAACTCCTTACTTATGATATATTTGTTGGTGTTGGCCACTTAATGACAGATTCTACCTTGCTCGGATCAACAGAAATACCATCCTTTGATACTACATGACCTAGGAATACCACTTGTTCAAGCCAAAACTCACACTTCTTGAATTTAGCATACAACTGTTTTTCTTTAAGAACTTGCAGCACAATCTTCAAATGTTCCTTGTGCTCTTCTTTATCACGTGAATAAATTAGGATGTCATCAATAAACACAATCACAAATTTATCGAGATATTGCTTGAACACCCTATTCATTAGATCCATAAAAGCTGCAGGGGCATTGGTTAAACCGAAAGGCATCACTAGAAATTCATAATGTCCGTACCTTGTTCGGAATGCAGTCTTTGGTATGTCTTCTTCCTTGATCTTCAATTGATGATACCCAGAATGCAAATCAATCTTAGAAAATACAGATGCTCCCTGTAATTGATCAAACAAATCATCTATTCTTGGGAGTGGATACTTATTCTTGACTGTTATCTTATTCAACTCTCTATAATCAATGCACAACCGCAATGTACCATCCTTCTTTTTCACGAACAACACTGGTGCTCCCCAAGGAGAATAACTAGGGCGAATAAAACCCTTATCAAGCAATTCTTGCAATTGAACTTTTAACTCTTTCAATTCTGTTGGTGCCATTCGGTATGGTGCTTTAGAAATAGAAGTAGTTCCTGGCATAACATCAATCACAAATTCGATCTCTCGATTCGGTGGTAGTCCCGGTAAATCATTTGGAAATACCTCAATAAATTCTTGAACCACATCTATATTTTCTGGCTTTAATTGTGCTTCAACTGAGGTGTCTAGAACACTTGCCAAATACCCAACACAACCTTTATTCAACATCTTTTAAGCTTTCAAAGTAGATATAATTGGTAAGGACCGTGAGAATGAGATACCATTAAACATAAACTGTTCTTCCCCAGGTGGCTGAAAAATCACAATCTTCTTATTACAATCAATTGTTGCATGATATTTGGTAAGCCAATCCATACCTAGAATAACCTCAAAATTTGGCATCGGTAAAACAACAAGATCTGCATAGAGAGTCCTATCACTAATCTGAATAGAACAAGCCCTTAACATTTGGTTGGAATCCATTTCTTTCCTAGATGGAATAGTCACACTGTACCTTACTTTTAATAAATCTGGTGTAATGCCCAATTTTCTCACAATTGCACATGATGCAAATGAATGCGTAGATCCAGAATCTATCAATGCAATTGCAGGTATCCCAAAAATTAAAATAGTACCTGTGACTACGGAAGCATCTACATCAGCTTGTTCTTGTGTCATTGCATACACTCTCCCCTGAACTTTCCCCTGTACTGTTGGGCAATCCTTTGCTATATGTCCAGGCTTTTTACACTTAAAGCAACGATTAGTACCACTATAGCATTCCCCAAAATGATTCTTCCCACACTTAGTACATTTAGGCCTTTCAATTGTAGAAGAAGTCTGTCCAACTCTAGGACGCTTTTCATTCCCTTGGCTTAATTTTTGCTCTCCTTTCTTCCACTGGTTTAGATTTCTTGGAGTGAATACTTGCTTCTTTAGTTGTTGGAATTTCTCAATCTCTTTCTCATCTAAATCAGCCATCAAAGCCTTGTCCACCAGTTCTCTAAACTCTGTTACTGAAGACATTCTCACATCTCTTCTAATTTCAGGATTAAGGCCCCTCAAGAAATGATCCATCTTCTCATTGTTGTCTCTGGCAATGTATGGTACATACTTGCAACCCTGTTCAAATTTTCTCACATAATCACATACAGACATCCCTCCTTGTTTTAACCCCAAGAATTCCTTTACTCTGAGTGACCTAGCATCCCTGGTGAAATACTTATCATAAAAGATTATTTTAAACCTCTCCCAAGTTAGTTCTTCCATATTCACTGCAAGTTTAGTTCCTTCCCACCAAGTTCTAGCATCCTTCTTCAACAAGAAAATTGGACAGAGTACCTTCTCAGCATCATCAATTCGCATGTAGTCAAAGATAGTGTCCAAAGATTTCACCCATTCCTCTGCAACCATGGGATCAGACCCACCATTAAAATCAACCGGTTCCATCTTTCTAAACTTCTCATATACAGCCTGTGAAGGATCCTATCGAGCTTGTAGTGGAGGAAGGCGCTGATTCTGTTCTTGGGTTCTTTGTTGCATATCTAGCAATTGTTGTATCTGTTCACCATGCATTCTAGTTTGTTGTTGAATGAGATCAGTCAAGTTGTCCACCACACTATGATTACCCTCATGATCGTCCATTGTCTTCCTTTTTGGTGTCATGACCTGATACGCATTGCCCAGTCTCATTCCATTCATTAGCCATAATAAATGCATAATCATGACAATAACATGGAATGAAATATAATCAAATAAACATAAAAGCAAATAAACAAGTAGTTGACCAAGTTTCCCAGCCAGGATGTGTTCATATGCCTTCTTCTGTCTACAGGAATGACTAAATCTCCACTCTGATACCACAAACTGTAACACCCCTTAACCTAACTGTAGAGCCTAAACAAGCTGATACAGTTAAGTCGAGAAGTTAAAGTATTATGGAGGAATCATTCTGTAGAAGAGGCCACATGGGAAAGAGAAGAAGAAATGCAGAGCAAGTATTCGGAATTATTTGGTACGTCAAATTTCGAGGACGAAATTTTATAAGGAAGGAAGGATTGTAATGCCCAATTCTCAATTCTCTCCTACATAGCCAATAATAAGCATTTTGCATGAATATGCATCTAATCAATGTGCATTATTGAATTATGGCTTACAAATAGCATGATTGCACGAACATGAATAATTGTTATTATATGCTTCAATTATGATTTAACATGCATTAGTACATGAAATATGAGATCAAACTTTCATTTCTTGATTTAACATATTCCTTAAGTGCCCTTTTTGCAGTGAAAAGCTCGGTATCTCGGTTAAGGAAGATTGATGTGTTGAATGGCCATGAAATGAATTATTTGTATTGCTCCATACTAGTTATATGCTAAAGTGATTAATTGCCTAAATATTTACTTGAAATATGTTACATTGGCTAAGAACTAAAAGTATGCACAATGGTGCAATTTGATTGGTTGGTTGATTAGGTTGCATAAAACCATTCTAAACCGCATTGCACTTGATTATAACACCAAAGCATCAATTTTTGTCATCTCCTTAGCCCATGAACGTGGCTTTTGGCATGAGAAGACACCAAGCATGATGCAACCAATCATCACCCTCCACTTACCTATCTTTGAAAGGTCAAAGAAATTATTTTCATCCATATTTCTTGTGGAAGCACCTCAGAAACGACCAGCCCTTATTCTCCTAAGTTTCTCCCAAATTTCTACACTCTCATATTCACAAAAGTTGAATTCAATCCAGAGGAATCCATAGAACACAAGCTAGAACAAGTTTCCATCCTTTTAAGTTTGAAAACCGTTGATTTTGAAGCTTAAATCCAACTTAATCAAGGTATATTATTTTTCAATGTTTCTTATGATGAATTTGTAGTATATTGGATGGTTACATGTTTTAGTATGCTTTTGTATGATTGAAAACTTAAGTAAGTTACACTTGAAACCAAAACCAAGCTAGTTAAGCTAACTTTTAGCAAAATTGATAGTCTTGTGAAATTGTTTAATTTACTTGTTTCTATTGATTTTGTAATACTTATATGGTGTTTGGAAGTTTCTTTGAATGATTGAAAACAATAGCAATTAGTTTTCTTAATTGAAGGTTAGAATCAATTTAAGTTAGAATCAAGTTTACGTCATTTTAATTCGGATTGTGTTCATGTTTTAGGGGCTGCCCTAATAATCATATTTGAATTATTAGTTATTTAATGGCTGCCCTAATGTTTAATGTCTTGAATTAGTAGTAAAATATGGAGTATGCATTGTTTTTAAGGTTATGTAATTGATATGTAATTCTTTACAAAAGATTGAAAAGTGTATAGAAACTTTAACTAGAATAGACTAAATGATTTATAAAAAGGATATTAAATGGTACATGATTTGATTATGTTAGGCCTTTAACACATCCTATCTTCCAAAGAGATTGGCCTTTTCACCTAGCACAAAGTGGACTTGAGGTAAGTTGAAGCTTTCATTTGGTGTATCACAAGAATCATATAATGTTTGTTCATGTTTTAATGTGATTGTTGTTGTTTGTCAAATGATGTAATGTTTGATGCATTTATGGTTTATGAAGCATGACACTATTAAGAATATAATGAGAGTTTTGAAAAGGAAGTATGGTACTTGATTGATGGTCGGGTAGACAAGGGACGCGGGAGGGACCGGCGGACCCAACAAATGGTGGCAAATACTTGAGGTTGAAAAAAAACCGGTATAGGAAAGCCACAATGAATGAGATAGAATACGGCTAATACCTGAGGTTGAAAGACCAAGTATGGAAACCCCGTATTAGTTCTCTTATTGGCCAATCATTATGAACAGGTTCCGAAAACTATGGTCTATCACTATTAGTTAGGTACCACACTTCAAGGGCCCTAAAAAATGATTTATGAATGAAAGCTGTTAAATAGAATATTGCATTTAATGATTTATGAGATGTGCATATATGTTATTTGTTATTGCATCAGTTTCATCTTACTGAGCCTTTAGCTCATTAGATTCATGTAATGCAGGTGGAAATGTACAGGTTTAGAGGTTGACTGAGTGAGTCTCTAGAGCGGCCAGACAGAGATTTGTTCATATGCCATGCTTCGACCTGTTTTGTAGTTTATTTTGAAAACTCTATTTTGTTTTTAAATAAGCCACTCTATTATGGTTTTGTAAACAGATGTACTCAGTTTTGATATATGTATATGGTGTGTTTAAAATGATTCAAGTTCTTTCTCTTATAGCTAAAAATGGAAACTTTTGTTAAAAACCATAACTCTAGTAAAGATGAAAAAATTAACATTTCTCGACTTAACTGTATCAGCTTGTTTAGGCTCTACAGTTAGGTTAAGGGGTGTTACAATAATCATAAGATTAGACCTTGCATGACAAACAAAACTATGCATTTTCCTCTCTTGAAATTATTTCAAGTTAAGAACGTTGATTGGCTCGATATCAAGCCTCAAGGGAAAATACTAGGTGAGGCCCAATCATCCATGTCTTTTATCAAAAATAGTCAACGTGATGATGCTACTGCACTTAGTCTATTGGCCATGAGTCGTGGTATGTGTTAAGTTGTGATCACTATTAAGTATGGAGATGCCCATGGGGTAGACTCATCTTTTTCATTGGTCATTAGTTGTGGGATGTTTAGATGCTCCATCTACATAGATGTTTGATGGGTTGTACTTGACATTTAGTACCATGGGCTCATGAGATTAGGGCATATGAAAAGAGGTGAGGCAAAATAACTTGAGGGTTGTATGGAGATAAAATTGTTAATGTGATAACTACCTTTTACTATTTTGTATGGGCTCATAAAATTAGGATATGCTTAATATTGACGGGACCTCAAGCCCACTAGAAAATTGAATTTTCCAAATTGCCATCAACAGGGTGACGGAATTTGAATGAAATAGTGGGAGATATTTATGATTAAAGACCAAATCATAAATGGATATTAATTAATGAATTCAAAAAAAATTACCTCGCAGAGGATAATAGTTATCACTAATAATTCCACTTAGGTTAATCTAGATATACAAATAAACTTACTGGCCCAATTTATCAAAAAATGATAGATGTTTGCCACTATTGTGGTTAGTCGGGGCATTGAAAGAAGAAGGGCAAGTATTGACTTGCTTGATTGAATTAGAAGAGGTTCAAATTTAAGTTTTCACTTTGGATATCATCCACTAAAGTTGATAATCTTTCTTTGGTATTTGATACTCGATATAATCCTATAACTGTAAAGGATTTCAAAAGATGACAAGAAAATATAGATTAAAACAAAGGATAATCCTTGAGCTTGGAAAAGGAGCAAAGTGTTGTGTTATTGGCTATTGAAATGATTCACTTATCTCTAGATAGAATTATGATCATATTAGTTATTTGTCTTTGGTACCAAACATAATTAAGAAATTTTGATTGAAAAATCAAAAGACGGAAAATGTTCCATGATTCTTGACTTATCTTGGTACATTAACAAATAAACTATACAACCCCAAATTTCATGCTATATATTCAACAAAGTAATATTAGAATTAGATATTCAAATTAGTGTATACTTATGATATGCTAAATCAGGTCATGTCTCTAAAGAAAAAATTCACAAGATGGCACATTTCCTTAATCTCTTAGACTTGCATGAGATGCCAACTTGTGAAATTGTTGCAAGGAAAAGATGACCAAATAACCATTTGTGGGAAAAATGGACCCAGCCACTTATTTGGATTTGTTCCAAAAGGATATATGCAGTCCCCTAAGTGTTAGTGCATGAGCGAATCATTCTTACTTCCTTACTCTAGTTCCTTTGAAGGGTTTAAAGAATTTGGACATGAAGTAGAGAATTAAGCCCGTGGAAGTATTAAATCCACAATGTGATCAGGAAGCGAATACTACAGTAGTGAGTTCTTTGATTATCAAATAGAGAATTATATTCTCTCTAAGTGATTTCATGTTGAGTTTCACTGAATTTCCTCATTTATTCTATGAATACATCCTAGAATCGCCGACATCCTTATTAAAAAGGAAAGTTATCTAAGTCGGTACCTAAAACACTATACGAGATATGGAGTAGCAAAGACCCCTCATATAAATACCTAAGGGTATGGGGTGTTTTGTTTCCTTGACAAGACTAAGGGAAATAAGTTGGATGCTTGATCCATTTTATGTAAATTTTGTGGGGTGTCCAAAGAAATCCATTGGATGTTATTTCTGTAATCCATGGTAACAAAAGAGTTTGTTACTAGGAATGTCACCTTCTTTATAAGAATGAATTTCAATTTAGATAAAAATGGCTAAATCATAAAACTTAAAGGAGTTCAAGACCCACAGTTTGTCCCACAAGAAGCAAAGGTTTATGAACAAATTACTAAACTTCTAGTACACAACTTCTAAGGAGATCCGAAAAGATCTCGGGACTACCTATAAGATAACAACCTCTTGTTAGAGAGTAATAAGGAGGATCTCCCTTTAGACATTGATCCAAATAATTAAGGAATAGTAATGTATGGTATCAATTCGAGAAGATGGCGAAAATGCCAAAAAATTTAAAATGAAATCTATGTACTCCAATAAGGTATTGACCTTGGTGAAATCATTGAATAGAATGGTTCCCATTAGCTGCAATAGGTCTACAAACATAAAATTGGAGAACATGGGGAAATGGTAGCTTATAAGGCACGATTGGTAGTGAAAGGTTACACTCAAAGTCAAAGTGTTGACTATTGAGAAAACCTATTACTAGATGCGATGCTAAAGTCTATTCGGATCTTGCAGGCTATATTTGCATAACTATGAGATATGGCAACGGAATATGAAGACCACCTTCCTCAATAGGGGTCTTGATCCCGGGGTATGCACAGCGGAAAATTAAAAAAACTTTAAAAATATCATGCTATAACAATTATAGCAATACCCCGCAGTTGATGTGATTTCTAACGATCTCGCAATTTCCTACAGTGTAATAAAATAATTAAAGTTTTGATTTATACCTTTTATGCACTATGATTGTTGTAGAGATTAAAACAATAAATTGCTAGCTCCTTTTCTGAATTCGATTTACAAAGATCCATGCGTTTTCCCTTTAAAATTGTCCACACTTGAGTTAGAACACAAAATCAAAATTTCGCTAGCAATTCTGATTTCTTTTCTAATCTAGTTTATGGAGTGTGTATAGAGTATTTTAATTCTAGTTATCAACTTATGATAAAAGAATTAATACTTAAAATAAAAATAAATTTTGGTGGGAAAAAAAGATGAAGGAGAAAACAACTTTTCCCCTTAAAAATTTTTTAATGGCCGAAAATTGAAGGTTAAAAAATTAGCCTCTAATTTTTGGCCCTTATGCTATAAATAGGAGACTAAAAAATTCCAAGAGTCCTACTCTTGGTATTTTTGGTCTCATTTTGATTGGTTGAAAGATATTTGGTTTACTCAAAAATCTCTAACTCTATCCCTTCATATCTTCGAAAGATATTTAGGGCCTCCCAGAAATTTCAAACTCTTGAGTTTTCATTCTTTTTCAACATGCTCCATGGGCCTCTCCTGGTGGGCCTATTTGAATTGGACTTGAACTTTAAAATAAATCTCATAATTAATCTAATTAATTATCTTAGCCCAAATTCAATCAATTAATTCCATCTAGTCCACCTAATCAAATTAGGCCCAGTAAATAATTCAATTATTTAATTGAATAAATTAATTTTATAATTAAAATAATTTATAGACTACATAATTAATTTGATTCAATCAAATAATTATTTCACTCTAATTGGGTTTTTTAATCTTATTAGGTAATTAAATAATCTAATTATTTAATTGAATAATTAATTCAACTCATTGAATTAATTTAAGCCCCAATTAGTTAATCTCTATTAATTAATTGGATCCAACTCTTGGATCAATTCCTAAGTTAGAAATATTCCATCTTAAATTGTGTATGACCCTTTAGGTTCACAACTAAACTAGCAGTGGGCTTGCAACATCTGCAACTTATGAATAATAATTATTATTTTAATTAATTAATTTGCTTGAAATTAACTCCTTAATTTCAAGAACCTCACAAGTCATGGAAAACACCTAAACTACCCTAACTTAGGTGAAATAGTCAATGAACTTATTTTAATTACGAGTAACATACACATAAGGTCCTTTCATCAACTAATCTCCCAACTGAGTTTAGGGTATGAATTAATAGTCGAAACCCTAATTGCTCAATAACTATGATTCCATTTCAAGTTTAAGTGACTTATGAAGAATCGTTAGGAAACTCCGTCTAACATTCATCCTGTCTTGGTTAAGGACTTCTGAGACATGAACTATGAAATAAAAATATAGGAGATTCACTTGTTCTACCAGACAAGTGACGGATCCTTTGTCGGCCACTCATTAACCTCCATACATATCAATATAATATCCAACGTACCCCTTTTATGATTGTCAGATAATCAGAAGATACATCAAAATGGAACAGGACATGCACAAGGCTACCATGGTGCCTCAAATTTAAGGACTAATTGTGTAGTATCATAACATGGAAATTTTTATTTCGAAAAACAAGTTTCTAATTAAGAATTTCCAGTGGGCTTGTTTAGTATACTTGTTCCCTAACAAGCACCCGCATACATGCACTTACATCACTATGCCAATGTCTATAGAGTGAGACATCCTCCTCATGGGAGCATGCGTCATATATTGGGCTATTTGATGTCCCATCTCAAAAAGCCCTCGACTCGGAACTAATTTAAGACCAAAGTCATGGAGGCATATTCCATGATCACCATCATATGTGTGACCATGCTCCATAGCTAAGTTCGGTCTAGGAATTTTATCTAATTACAAAATGCAATTAAAGATAAAGAAATTTGCCTATTTTTATTTTTTTTTACAAATACAAGAGTATAAAAGATATTCAATCTAATTGGCACGCCAAACACTACTCTAACAGCTAAAGTTTATTCAGTTCTTGCTGGCTATATCTCTGCATATTGTCACTATAAGATATGGCAAAGGAATATAAGGACCACCTTCCTCAATAAGGGTATTGAAAATGAGATCTATATTAAGCGGCTTGATGTCTTTATATCCAATGGAAGCAAGCAAAAGGTTTCAAAGCTTCAAATGTCCTTTTATAGACTCAAAAAGATACTTCCTGAAGGTAGAACATTTGATTCTTTGAGGTAATCAAATGGTTTGATTCTCTTAGGAATGTGGATAAAATAAATAGTGTACAAAAAGGTTAGTGGGAGCATGGTGATGTTTGTTGTGTTTTACATTGATGAGATTATACTCATAGTCATGATGTAGGAATGTTGTAGTCAACCTAAACTTGTTATCTACTAAATTCTCTAAGAGAAATTTCAAAAAAGCCTCTTAAAGATTGGGGATCTAGATCTATTGATATCTAAGAGGATGCTAGGACTATCCCAAATCCATATACATAGATACTAAAAGGGTTTATCATGGAAGAATCCAAGGACAGATTCCTACCTAGAAGTCATAGGTTTTCTATTTCGAAGTCTGTTCCCAAAGACTTCTAAAAGAAAGAGAAAAATGACTCACATACTTTGTGCATCCTTGATAGGAAGCATAATATATGTAAATCTATGTATGAGATTTGATACCACAAATGCTCTGAGTCTCATGAGTAGATATTTATAAATTTCATGCGAAAACCATTAAAAGCCTTAAAGACGATCTTTAAGTATTTGTGAAGCACTAAAAGATATCTTATTGGAGTACGATTATGAAGAAATGAAACTAGAATGTTTTATTATGTTTTTAGTCCAACATAGATAACTCAAAGTCCATGTCTAGATTCGTGTCATCCTAAATAGTTGGACGATTAGCTAGAAAAAGTTTCAAGCTTGAAATAATTGTGGATTCACCACCAAGGTTGAATATATTGTAGCAACAATGCTACAAAAGAAACTATTTGGATGTGAAAATTCATCCAAGTACTGGATATAGTCCCGATCATTGTTGATCGAGTAGAAGAGTGCTGCAATAACAGTGGGGCTATTGCACAAGCAAAGAAGCCAAGATTTCATCAGAAGATCCAAGCAAGTTTAAAAAGCGATACCATGATTCTGAATTTTTTTTGTAGAGGCGACAACAAAGTGGAATGAGTTGCCTCAGTGGAAAATATCACAGACCTATTGATTGAACAGCTAATATAAGTATTTGAAGAACATCTTGGGGAAGATGAGCCTTAATGCAAGGGCAATTATCTCTAAGACAAGTGAGAGATTGTTAGAGTAGTGCCTAGTATTGGGTTGGTTTTTTATGCATATAATTCGGATACATTTAACTTAATATTTTGTTAATCTTCTAGAATTTTTTATTTTTCTAGGTATTTTATACTATTTTTATAGGAAAATAAAAGTTGTGTAGATGTCCAAGAAATATAAGAAACAGCTTAGCCCAACACACTAAAACAGAGGAAGACATTTACCTAATTAGAAAGCTAAGAGATATTGATATAACTTTTATGTTGACCACTCAACCCAGTTTAGTCAATATCAAAGAGAAAAATCAGATTAAAGAGTCAGCTATTGACTAAAACTTATGTGGTACATCTCAGTAATTCAGATATGACTCTCTCCACAAATTAGTTATTGAGCTGATTCAAATGGAAATGGAAAGCCAATATAAAGGGATACAGATAATATGAAGACATGAGAAGCCAATTCATATGAGACAGAGGTCTAAAATTAGTTGAAAGATGTTGGACACAATAAAATAGAATAGGTTGAAAGAAAAAGAAGGCTGGCGCCGTAGCGCGGGTACTAAAAATTGGCATGTAGCTTGGTTTTGATAGGCACCAATACCCGATGATTGGGCCTTCGCACAACTTGAAAAATTTACACCAAATGTTATTGTCTTTTGAGTTCACGGTGCCTGATGGCCAAGCTGTTGTCCCGCTTGATGTCTTTTATGTGAAATAGGTTTTAAAACATGAATTTTGGGGAAAGGTATAAATAGAAGACTTGGGACTGTTTTGAAGGATCTTGTCATTTGGGAAAGGATGAGGATAAGGCTTGAGAGCAAGGAAGAGACTTTAACAAGATAATCAAAGACATCCATCATTTGGAGTTAGAGAGGATTTCCCTACCCTTATCATTTGTCTTCTCTTTTTGATTTCTTGATTATTACTCATGATGTGGAGAAACATGTCTATGAGTTGTTCTACTTTTGTTCTGAACTTAATTCTAGTTTCTAGGGGATGATGTAACCTATGTTGACCCTATGATTTGAATTCCAATTTATGCTTAATTTATTTGTGTTGTCTTGTTTTAATTGAATTCATGATTAATTGGCCAGTGATCTTGAATGTTAGGTGTAGGAATTCGGCACTAGAGGAAATTTTAGCATGGCTATAGATAACCCAACCTTGGAATACATAGAGTTGATAGGCTTATGAATACTTTGAAGTCTTATTGAAGAATCTATTGAGTTTTGACAAAATTTTAGTTTTGGGTAATAATAAAATTTGAATTAAAATTCATAATCACTCAACACTCGAGAGAGGGAGTTGATTCATTTATGGATTCTTAGCTTATAAAATATTGGCTTGAAATTGATAAATTGGATTGGTTCACATAGATGAAAACTAGGTGAATCATACCTCTAGAATTGCTTGATACATTGTCCAAGTAAACTTTTATAGTATAATTATAGGATTCTTTAGTTTTATTAATTACAATCATTATTACGCCATCTGAATGAAGTTAGGATTATTCTAATTACAGTACTTAGTATTTATTTGATATCAATCCTTGTGGATACGACAACCCTTCTCATCTTACTATAAACTTACGTAAAGCCTCAAAGATTCAGATGCAAATCAATCGAATGACGTATACTTACTTCTATTAAAAGGTTCATTCAAGGATTGAGCGTATAAGTTGGTTGAATTTTTTAGGAAGGAAGTTGTGAATGGAGGAGGCTGGAGAGTATCCAAGGGAAATGTGTACAATATCCCTATTTGGGCCCCGACATGACAAAATTCCCAAAGTCTCACTGAAGACTAAAAACTTAGTACTTCTTAGGTAGCAACCTAAGTCATTTACTTGCTTTCTTTCAATTAAAAATAAAAAAAGAATTTAGTTGCATTCATTTTTTTTATGTTCTAGTTTAGGATTATCTTTAGGTTAATTCATCCCATGTTTTCCATTTAGTTTGATCCATTCTTCTTTGTTATTTTTGTAGACTGAAAAACTTGAAAGCTAAAAAAATATATAATGTTGTTGATACCCTAGCCCCCATAATGCAGTGTATTTTTCGAGAAGTCTTCTGCTTGTTGCTTTATTTTATAATGAGGACAATGTATTCCTTAAGTTTTGAGGGAGTACTTTCGATTTCTATTTCACTTGCATATTTCATAGGATTTTTGTTTCTGTTATGCTTTTTGTTTTGTTATTTTCTTTTTTAGTAAAGAAAATAAAAAATATGTGAAATCTTTAGTTGTAATAGTGTTGAACTGTTATTAACCAATGATGAAAACATATTATCTAATGATGGCTATTTGGAATAGATAAAGGCTGTTTTTATCTAAATATTTGGCATGTAAATTTTGCTGACTTTGTGATTCTTATCATTGCTGAGCACTAGCCTTTTGTAGAGTTGATTTTGTCTACTTAGAGAAGGTTATAGAAATCACTTATTTTTTCTAGATGATCCCACAAACTTTAGAACTTGTTTGGTTACTAGTCGAGGCGAAATCCTAATGATATGGTATTAGAAAAATAATTTAAGCCATCTTTGGACTGTTTGAGCCTTTCAAGCCAACCCGTATATCAAGTTTATCCTCACTGTCCCCAATTGAGATTGATTAGGCCTTTTTCTTGACATCCCATACCCTTTGATCCGAGCCTCACAATTTCTTCTAATTATTACCCTTCACTTAAAACATGATCATATTAGAAAGAATTTCTAGAATTGTGAGCACAATTGAAAAAAAGGTTGGAGTTAGGAAAGATTAGTATGAACTTGTGTGTAGACCTACCCTATAAAATAAAAAAAATAATTTACCCATTTTGCATAATGAATAAAATAAATTTGAGGGTGTAACATTAATGAAAGAAGGGATGAAATTAACAATGAAATAAAAGAAACAAAAAAGGAAAAAAATAAAAAATAAAAAAACAGAGAGAGAAAAATGAAGCAATTGAGAAAAAATGGGTGTAGAAAGAAAACTTCAAGAAAAAATAAATTTCAAGGAAGGATTGATGGATACTTTTAAGAGATTAATGCTTTATACATATTTCTAGATAATGATGTGCTTTAGGTGATTTTGAGCTATATGTTGCCATGTTTTCCTCCCATTACCCATGCCACATGTTACAAACTTTGAAAGTTGTTTTGATCTTTGATGCTATAGTTTATCTACATTAGTGGAGATTAGTGTGAAAGATAAACCTATAGAGTTTGGGGAATTCACAATTCTCAATCAAAAGTGGATTATTTAGAAAGCATCTGGCCTTATAAACTTATTCGAGTGATGAATTTAATTTGATATATTAGTTATTCACATACACAAAGGTCATATTGTTTAGTTAAAACTTGCATACATGTTGATAGCTTGGGCTTTGACTAATTTTTTAAGTTCCTTTATTGCCCTAATTTTTACAATCTTTGAGTGAAGATGATGGTTTCATGTTAGTTAATACTCAAGAGTGTGATGGAGTGTTTGGTTCCATCTTCCATCTAGTATGGTATTTTTTCTTTGTTTTGCTTAAGGACAAGCAAACTCTTAAATCTAAGGGTATTTGTTGAGTTGGTTATGTACCTATAATCCAAATACCTTTGACTTAATATTTTTAGTCTTTTAGCATTTTTCATTTCTTTTTATGTGATTTGTATTATAGCAAAAAAGTGGTGAAGATGTCAAAGAAATCCAAGATAAAGCTTAGCTAAAAACTCCAAAAGAGTGGTGCCACAGCTCCAGCTTTGGGCAAGTTCCGTATTTTGGGAATACCTCTATGATTCGAAGCTCAATCAACTTGATATTTACCTAATTAGAAAATTGAAAGATATTCTACAACTTTCATGTTAACTATTCAACCCAATTTAGTCGATATCAAGGAGAAAAATTGGAGAGTCAGCCGTGGACTAAAACTTTCAGATGTGGCATATCTTAGTAATTCAGGCTTAACTCTTTCCACAAGTTGGCTATTGAGATGATTCAAATGGGGCTGAAAAGCCAACAAAAAGGGATACAAATCATATGAGACATGAGAAGCCAATGCATATGATATTGAGATCAAAAATCAGTTAAAATATGCCAAACGCAACAAAACAAAACAAGTTGCAAGAAAAATGAGGCTGGCATCTACGGCGTGGGTGATAAAGGTTGGCCCATAGCTTGGTTTTGATAGGCGCAGTGGCATGGCTCAAAAAAAATTCCCCAAATGTTGTTTTTTTCCACTACGGTGCTCGATGGACGAGCAGTGGTGCCACCTGATGTCTGTTGTGTGAAAAAAGAGCTTTAAATGCGTATTTTTAAGGGAAAGGTATAAATAGAAGACTTGAGACTCTTTTGAAGAATGTATCAACTTGGGAGAAAATTGACAACTTGGAGAACATAAGGATAAGGCTTAAGAGAAAGGAAGAGACTTCAACAAGACAATCGAAGGCATCCGTCATCTAGAGATAGAGAGGATTTCCCTACCCTTATCTTTTGTTTTCTCTCTATGATTTCTTGATTATTGCTCATGATGTGTAAAAACTTGTCTATGAATTTTTCTACTTCTGTTATCAACTAAATTCTAGTTTCTAGGAGATTATGTAACCTATGTTGAATCCAAATAGTTTGAATTCTAATTTATATTATTTTCAAGTTTCTTAATTTATATGTTATCTTATTTTGATTGAATTCATAATTAATTGGCCATTGATTTGTGTGAAATTCAATACTCGAGAGAGTGAATTTTTGCATGGCCATAGATAACACAACCTAGGAATTCATAAACTCAAGAGGATTATGAACCCTTTGAAATCTTAGAGATATTGAAATCTGAATTAGAATTTATAATCACTCAGCATTCAAGAGAAGGAGTTGATTAATTTAGGGATTCTTAACTTGTAAATTGTTGGCTTGAAATTAATAATTTGGATTGGTGAACACAAGTGAAATTAGGTGAATCATACCTCTGGTGCATAAACGAATTACTAAATTCGAAGTACACAAACCTCTAAAGGAGATTCAAAAGAATCTCAAGACCACCCATAAGGCACTGTCTCTTACTAGAAAGAAACAATGAGGATCTCCCTTTGGATTTTGATCCAAGGAGATATGATGTATGACATCAGTTTGAAAAAATGGTGAAGTATCATCCAAGATGCATTCCGGGTACTCCAACAAGGTATGGTCCTTGGTGGACCCACCATAAGGTATTGTACCCATTAGTTGTGATGGATCTGCAAGTGGAAGCTTGGAGTACATGGAGAGGTAATGACCTATAATGCATGACTTATAGTAAAGGGTTACCTACAAAGTCAAAGTTTTGACTATTAAGAAAGCCTTTTACCAAATGCAATGCTAAAGTCCGTTGGTATTTTGTTGAACATGTTTATGTATTCTGAATATTAAAGATATGGAAGTGGATTTGAAGACTGTCTTTCTCAATAAGGGTATCGAGAAGGAGATTTATATCAGGCAGCCTACGGCCTTCATATCCATCGATGCAATCAAAAGGTTTACAAGTATTAAAAGTCCACTGATGGACTCAAAATGTATTTCTTGAAGTTAGAACATTCTATTCACTGAGTTAATCAAATGGTTTGATTACCTTAGGAATATGGATAGATCAAGCGTGTATAAGAAGGTTAGCAGGAGAATAGTAAACTTTAATGTGTTAATAGCACTCCACTCATAGTGATGGTGTAGGAATCTTAGAGTCAACTAAGACTTATTATTTACTGAGTTCTCCATGAGGAATTTAGGAAAAGCATCTTAGAGATTAAGGATTTAGATTTACATAGATCTAAGAAGATGCTTGAACTATCCCAAATTCACGTACATAGATGCTGAAATAATTTAGAATGATGAATCTTAGAAGAAATTCTTGCCTATGAGTCATAGGTTTTCTTTTTCGAAGTCTGTGTCCCCAAAAACTTTAGATGAAAAGAGAAAAAAATGACTCACGTATTTTATGTATCCTCTAGGAAGTAAAAGTGAAAAAAGAGGAGAAGAGAGAAGATGTCTTGGAAAGGAGGAGAGAGAAGATGTCTTGGAGCATTCTCAAAGCTCCCACTAACATGTTTTTTGTGGAGAAAGAATATTTATTTATTTCTCCAAGACGTAATCACATTAGATATGTATCTCATTTCTTTCTTATTTTTTCTTATTTCTATCTTTCACTATGATTCTTTGACTTTCTAATCAAGGCATCAGCGAGCCTCTCACGAGCGTATCAGCCCTTTAGCTTGGACTTTAATTAATTAATTAAGTCTATTTAATTGATCTCCATCAGTTAAACAAGCCCAATATCATTAACTGATCTAATAAATTAATTAATTAGTTCCATCAAGATCACCTAATCAAAGTAGGCCCAATTAATCCCTTAAATTAATTTATGTCTTATCTCAATGAATTGATCTTATCAATTAGTTAATTGATTCTAGGTCCAATTTAAATAATCATATTATTTAAATTGATCAAATTGATTTAATCCCTTAAATTAATTTAGGCACATTAATTAATTGATTCAATTAGTTAATTCACTCCTAAAGAGCCCCTAATCTTAATTAGATTAAATTAAATAATTATATTATTTAATTGGATGAAATAACTTAACTGTTTAAATTAATTGTAGCTCCAAGTTAATTAATCTCCCTCAATTAACTTGATCCAACTCTTTAGACATATTCCAGAATGAAGTGATCCATCTCATTTTATGTGTGACTCATTAGGTTTATAACTAAGTTAGTAGTGGGCTTACAACTATTGCAACTTAGTGAATACGATTAGTTAATCTAATTAATTAATCCATCTTGGAATTTACTCATTAATTTCAAGAATCTCACAAGTCATGGGAAGTACATAACAGTACATCTTGACTACATAGTCTTAGGTGAATTAGCAAGTGAACCTATTTATATTACGAGTACCATACAAGTCCAGTCCTTCTATCAACTAATCTCCAAATTCAGCCTAAGACATGGATTATTAGTTGAAATCCTAATAGACTTAACTATGATCCAATTTCTAGTTATATTGACTCTTGATGAATTATTAGAAAACCTAGTTTAATATTCATCCTAGTTTGGCCAAAAACTTTTAAGTCAAAGACCATAGAATGTATAGGAGATTCACCTATTCTGCTAGATAAATAATGGATTCTTTGTTAGCCATCCATTAACCTCCATACATGAAGATCATACACCCCATGAATATCCCTTGTTATTATCATGCAATTGAGAAATACATCAAAGTGCATGATGTCGTGTATAAGGTTACCATGGTGTCTTAAGTTAAAGGACTAATTTGTGTACTATCATAACTAGAAAATTCTCATTCGACGAGCAACGTTTTCAATTAAGAATTTTCCACGGGCCTATTTGATGTACTTCTTTCCCAATGAGCACCCGCGCACATCCGCTAGCGTCTCCACATCAATGCCTATGGAATGAAATATCCTTCTTTCAAGTATGCGTCGTATGTGCGAATCTAATGGGCTTATCGATATCCCATCTCAATGCACCCTGACTCAGAATTAATTTAATAGTAAAACCATAAAGGTATATTCCATGATCGCCATCATATGCGCAACCATCCTCGTAGGTATGTTTGGTCTAGGGACTTTATATAATTGCTTAAATACAATTAAAGATAAAGAAGTGTCATTTTAATTTATATATTTCAAATAAGATTATTCATTACAAGAGTATAAAAGCGGCCAGTAATTAACATGTCGGGCACTACTCTAACAAAAACTCTCATAAATAGATTGAAGCCATGAAGGATAAGATGAAATTAAAGAAAGATAATGACATTATTGTTAGAGTAGAATACCCAACACTCCAATTAGATTCGGTATATTGTACTCTTTTCTTTTATAAGACAATCTTATTGGGAATCATATTAATATAAAAGACATTTTTTTTATCTTATGTCTTGCATTTTTTCTTTCTGTGGATTAGATAAAGTCCTCAAATTAAATTTAGCTATAGGCATGGTCGCGCATATGATGGCAATCATGGAACATACCTCTAAGATTTTGGTTTTAAATAAGTACCGAGTCGATGGCTTTTTGAGATGGGAGATCAAATAGTCTAGTAAGATTCGCGCATATGATGCATGCTCATAAGACAAGGATATCGCATTCCATTGGCATTAGTGTAGAGACGCAAGTGCATATATATGGGTGCTTGTTAGAGAATAAGTACATCGAACATGGCCTGTAGGAAATTCTTAGCTAGAGGCTTTGCCTAACAAAATTAGAATTTATGTATTGTGATAATACACGGCTAGTCCTTAGACTTTGTAACACCCCCATTACTACAAAACTATATATATAGTATAATTTAACATGATAGAGCCTGTGTGCATGCATTATTATTTTTTTTTCTGCAACATATTAATAAATAATAAACATTTTCCCACTCACAGACTAATATATATACATGCAGAGGACCCATAACAATCATAATATTTATATACCCGTGTACAGAAAAGTTATAAAAGTAACATATTGTACAAATCCCAAAACCTAATACAATAGACTACAAAATCAAGTAAGTTAACAATCAACCCAACAGGTCGTCATCCATGTACACTGATCCTCAGAACCTGCAGGAACCCCAACAACTTGCCCAGTAAGTCCATGGTATCAAGTATCACCCGACTCACCTACAATGTATAAACTATATGAGCTAATGCTCAGCAAGTAATGATTATGCATGTCAAAGAATAATTCACAATATCAATTCATGCATCTCAACATGCTATGCCCACAATGCAATTTTATGCATCAAAATATTCCTCTCAAAATCATTTCTTTCTTGGGCCCCGGACCAACGCTACTATTCCATGTACCGGAAAAGAGCTCTGTACATCGCCATAATCCAATGTCCAATAATCATAAAAGCATGCAAATCCATGCACACTCATACGCATGCAAATTCATGCATGCGAACCTGCAAATCCATGCATAAAAAAAAACCATGCAAATCCATGCATGCTTCGGTGCACAAGTAGTGGTCAGTAAAACATTTTCCTTTCTCAGAATCATGCCGTGCAATGCACGATTTATCACAATGCTTGTATATGATGTATGCACGTGCCAATGCCCTTGTATGTATGCTCAATGGACATGAATGACAGTAATGCATGCCCTCTGCTACGCACATATGATCAATGGTATTACATATAAATCACACATTTACTATGTCTATGCATTGTAGTTGCACATAAATCTTTACTTACCTTTGATCGGTTGTGTGTTACTTCTAGGTCTCTTAAGTATTACTCCCCAACCCTAGATGTGAAACAATCTGTAAAAATACAAGATATCAATCACCACCCTCAATTAACAAGTTCATTATACCTAATGTAGTATAAAGATCTTGAATCTCAATTTAACTAAACAACCTTACCACTTAGAAACTATAACCGAATACAACCTTCTACGTACCTTTGTTTCATATCTTAAATGTATACTAACCTCACTTAATTGATGTATTATAACTCTTACAACATTTCCGTAAATGTTAGGGATCAAATGCACCACATCTATGCTGGAACATGTTAATGAACCAAATGGGACAGATTCACCACTTCACATTTTCTTGCTGCCACATTAATTTGCATGATGATTTTGACACCCTTAGACATATTCATTCACTCCACAATTTTTATCACACTTATATAACATCAAAAAAAATGTATCCATGTCATTTAATGGCTAAAACTCACGGATATAGCTTCCCAAGTTCAGCTCCTTTCAGAGCATACTGAAACAGATTTTTCCCACCGTGACAGTTTTACGCATTTCATGACATTAATGGTTTTGGCACCATTAAGTATATTCAATCACTCCCAATTTTCACCACACTTATATAACATATAAAAAGAGACAACCAGGTTATATCCTTGCCAAAACTAATGGATTTAACACTGTAAAACAAGTCCACTTCACATAGGACACAATCTGAAATTCGATGGTGATAGTTTTGAGCATCTCTTCAATATCATGCCCTATTTCAATTTCTAACCGATGAAAATTTATTCCAATACTCTTAACCCATATATAAACATGTATATGATGATAATTATAGGTTTCATTCAACATACCATATACTTTTGAAGCCTAAAATACAAGAAAACAGTAAGGTGACAGTTTCTGCCACAAGTATTTCCTATTAAGTGTTTATCATCAAAAACCCTTTGTTTGTGCACCAAAGTGTAACTAAAAACTTCCTAACACTTTATAAGAGATATTGAAAGCTTATTAAATAATAAAACCATTCATAATAATCTGAAAACCAAAGGCAAAACCGTAGATAAGTGTTACCTATGCAGATTTTGAGGTTAAACTTGATGGTAATCACTTCTCCTTTGCTTTTCTTGCTTTTATTTCAACTTGGAATCAATTTGGAGCACTTCGATACCTTAAGGTAGGTGTTTGGAAGATGAAAATGGCTGAAATCAAGGTCTGGTCGTGGCTTAAGGGTGAAGGGTTTGAGGTGTTAGCTTGAGATGTTAGCTTAAGCTTAATAAGAAAGCATGTGGTGGCAAAGCATGAGGTGGCAAAGCTTGAGGTGGCATGTAATGGTATAATCTGATTTTCTCTCTTATCTTGCAGACCTAATCTTGTGTGTCTCACATATTCTTATTTGGTTGCAACCTATCTTAGTCACCATTCATTCCCATAGGTAATTCCTATGTCCGTTCATTCGATCTCCAAACCGATTGACATCCGATTCTTAAATGATTGTCTAGTTTGTATTTCTAAAATCATATGCACATATGGACCTTGTATTATGACACTTAAATCACATTATATCATGTCCAATATCCCAAGTATGTTAATCCATGGATGTATACTTTTAAAACACATCGATCTAATTAAATCGAATCATATAAACTTACTAGTAACACCTTTAACACTTCCAAAATTATAACATATAACCTATGAATATCCAATATATCGACCAGTCTATTCTTTTTCTTATTTAAATATAGAATTTCTTAATTAGGTTATAAGATCTCAACCACTTATATCATGTGATAGCATTAGAGGTCTAACGATTAAGAATGCTATATAAGATGCCATGTAAATGTTAATGCAAATTAGCATATAAGTAGCATGTAATGCATGAATCACATTGGCCAAGTGAGTTGTAAGAGGTTCGGGTATCACAAACTTGAGGCATGATGGTAGCCTTATGTGCATTATGCAGCACTTTGATATATCTTCTGATTAGTTGACAATCACAAAGGGGGTATATTGGGTGTTGCACTAGTGTGCATAGAGGTTTGTCAGTGGCCAACATAGAATTCGACACTTATCTTTTTAGCAAGGGAATCTCCTGTGTTTTCATAATCCGTGATTCGAAGAACTTGGCCAAGGCATGATGAATTTTGATTCATTCTTCATTCATCAAGAATCGTTGGAACTTGAAATTGGATCACAATTGTTAAATTATTTAGGGTTTTGACTTATAATTCATGCCCTAGATTCAATTAGGAGATTAGTTGTCAAAAGGACTATACGTGTATGGGACTCACAACTGAAATAGATTTACTCGATATTTCACATAAGAATAGTTTGCCATGATTACTTGGTAAATGTTTTCATGGATAGTGAGGTTCTTGAAATTAAAAAATTAATTCCAAGCAGATTAGTTAATTAAATTAATTAATTGAATAATTATTAATCATAAGTTGCAGACATTGAAGCCCATTACTAGTTTAGTTATGAAGT
Organism: Paulownia fortunei; assembly: GCA_019321725.1. Lineage (NCBI taxonomy): Eukaryota > Viridiplantae > Streptophyta > Magnoliopsida > Lamiales > Paulowniaceae > Paulownia > Paulownia fortunei. Next base: position 11,547,525 of record CM033107.1, on the reverse strand, counting down.
TAAAAGGTCACACACAAATTTGGAGTGGAACATTTCTAATCTAAGAATTAATTCAAGTAGTTGGATATATTTAATTAATTAATAGAGATTAATTTGGAGCTTAAATTAATTTAATGGGTTGAATTAATTATTCAATTAAGTAAATAGATTATTTAATTGAACCTAACATGATTAGGAAGCCCAATTGGAGTGTAGTAATTAATTAATTGGATCAATTAATTGGAATTGGGTAAATTTGATTAATCAGATTAATTAATGGACTTTCTAAAAGTCCAAGCCCAAAATTAAGATGGTTTTTTATTTAAAAGCCCACTTGAATTATTGAAAGAAAATAAAAATAAGATAATATGATTTTTTTATTAATTATCTTACAGAAATAATTAAAGATATTAGATATCTATCTTGATTGCATTAGAAGAGTCTAACACAATCAAGAAGAAGGAGAATGGGGCCAATTTTGTGGCTTTCAGAAGACCACAAAATCAGCCACATTCATTCTATGGAGATACGTTCATTGAATTGGTTATTTTTTTAGAATTTGACCTTCCAAAACAACTAATTTCAACACATGGAAATATAGAGATAGGATGGAAATTATTGGATTCAGCCATCTATTTTCCTTGATATGGCTAAAAAATTGAGGATGTATCTATCCCAATTTTTGGCCACTTTAAGGGGAAAAAAATTTCATCCAAAACACTTTTCTCTCTTCCAAAAAAAAAACTCTTCCAAGATAATCTAAAATCCTCTTTGATTATTATATATATTGAATTCTTATTTCCACAAGTTGGACTAAGAATTAATACACACAAAAGCATTCCAAACTAGATTTGCAAAAGAATTAAAAATCACTAGCAAGATTTTTAATTCTATGTTCTAGTCCAAACGTGTGGACTATCTTTAGAGGAAAAATATTTGGATCCCTAGTGAACCTTTTTTAATAGTGATTAATAGCAATTGATTTCTACATACCCTACAATAACCAGAGTGCATAAAAGATAAAAATATGAGACTTTATTTACTCTTTTGTAAAACTATCAAAAACACACGATTGTTAGAATCGCTTCAAACTTGGGGTGATGCAATAATTGTTATTGCATGTGTTATATTTTAAATTATTTTTGAAATTCCACTGAGCACACTTCAATATTATAGTGAACCCAACAGTTATGGGATCTTGTCAAAATTGCCTAAAGGAGCGGATCTGATTGGTTGTAAATGGATTTTTGTATAACCAAACATGATTCGAAAGGCAATGTCAAAAATTATATGGTGCGTCGAGTTGCCAAACATTTTACTCATAAGGAAGGCATTGATTGTAAAGAGACTTTCTCTATGGTTTCATTAAAAGACTTTTTTAGAATCATTATGGCACTTCATAATACATCAAATGGACATAAAGACCGCATTTCTCTATTGTGAACATTGAAAAAAACATATATGGTGCAATCAGTGAACTTTGAATCTAAAGAATCAAAGCATCTAGGTTGCAAATTAAAAACGTCTATCTATGGTTTAAAGTAAGCATCACGTCAATGGTATTGAAAGTTTGATCAAGTGATTATCTTTTTCTCATTATCAGGAAAGCACTATTGATCAATGTACTTATCACAAGGTCAATAGCAGTAAATTAAATATCTTGGTGTTATATGTCAATGATATTCTGCTAGCAAACTGCGATATAGGCCTATTGCATGAGACTAAGAGATTTCTTTCAAACAAATTTGAAATGACAAATCTTGGTAATGCATCTTTTGTGTTTACAAATCTATCGAGATCATTCTCGTGATATAATTAGCCTATCACAAAAGACATATATCGATAAAGTACTTAGTGAATTTGGTAAGAAAGATTGTGCATCATGAGATATGCCCATTGTTAAGGGTAATAAATACAGTTTCCTTCAATGCCTAAGGAATGAACTGAGAAAAAGAAAATGAAGAATAGCCACTATGCACCAACAATAGAGAGTCTCGTGTATGCTCAAGTTTAAGCATTTGGATATTACGTACGTAGTTGGAATGATTAGTGGTTATTTAACTAACCTGGAATAGATTATTAGATATCAAGAAAATAGGTTATACAACTGCTATAGAGAACATAAGGTTTAACGCTCACATATCAGAGATTTGATCATTAGAGATCATTAGGTACTCTAATTCCGACATAAATATTCTTGTCGTTAAGGAAATAGTTCAAAGTTTTCAAATGTCTATTGAACATCCCTATACAAACTACATGACTATGGATCCGCTTACTGAGGATGTACCACCTAAGGTATTTCATGAGCATATGACTCATCTGAGTGTAGTTCATCTTGATGATATGCTGGTATAGTGGGATCGAACAGATCAATTTGACCTATTCGATCGAAAACTAGTGGTCAGTTCGGTCCAGTCCGATTGGCTACAAAAAATCAAAAAATAAGATTGAAACGGTCAAAACTAATTTTATTTTTTTCTATATTTTTTTTTGTATTTCTTTTGAGGAATTTTAAAAATTTTAAACTTGGTATTTGATTATATGTATGTGGTTATTTGAATTTTAACTTTGCTAGATGTATTTTTTTAGTTAATTATTTTATGATTAAAATTCATTACATAACAATTAATCAATTACCATTTTACATAATATAATTAAAAATATAATCAATTTTCATTAGACCGCTTGGACCACAGGTTAAACTGGCTTGACCGATTGAATCATTCACCATTAGTAAGATCAGTTTGATCACCGATCCAGTTATGAAAATACTAGATAATAGACATATTTTTCTAATTAGACTAAAGTGTTATTTTTATTGAAAACTCTGAATTATAGTTATGTTCTCTCATTTGCGGTTTTGCATAAAGTTTTTGCAGTAATACATAAGGTTTGAGAGAATAAGAAACTCATTTTGAATTATAAAGGAGGACCACTTGGAAATAGGTATGCTAAGGGATAAGGGATCACATTGCATGTAATTTACATGCTACATAATTTCATTGATATTATGACCATTGATGGGTCAAGTTACAAGAGATGTGACAAAAACCGCTTAATCCTATATTGATATTGTTGGTAGACCAGATTATTTTAAAGATGATACTCAATAAAGATAATAACATTTGAACTCATAAAATCTACAATATACAATTCTTCGATGACAGATGTGGCCTATGTGATACCCAAACTTGTCACACCCTCCCAACAATATGTATAAATATATATATATATAAACAACTTGTGCAACATAATTTGTGCATGTATGCATGTGTATAACTTTTTTTTTTCTACTCACTTTAACAAAATATTGATAAAAGTAAAGTGCTTTCATATCCCGTCACACTGTATATACATATGTAGTTATTACATATTAACCAAGTCTATCAAACCATCACAAACATAAACTTTATATTACAAAGGAGTTTTGAAAGTGATATACAGGATAAAGTTACTAATATAATACAATAACTGTAAAATATAAAACACAACCCACAAAATAGCCCAACAGGTCGTCATCCAAGTACATTGATCTTTGAAAGCCTGTAGGAGCTCCACTGCCAGCCAGTAAACCAGAGGTCTCAAGTCTCACCATGTTCACCTACAATGCATGAACTACATGAGCTATTCTGCAATTGTAATGTTTTAATTCCTTTTGGAGATTCAAGATCAACTAATTAGAGTTTAAGAGCTCTAGGTTAATTTTGTTATATTGGCTATGATTATGATATAACCTTTTGTGTTGATTGATTTATTGAGAATTATGCATGGTGGATTATTTCAGGATTATTATGACTTTTAAATTCTAGGTGATGAAAATTTAGAAATTTTATGGAGGCCATAGTAGGAAAATGTTTACTATTTGCAGAAAAAAAAGGAAGATTGTCAAAATATAATTTTCTATAGTTACCGTGAAAGAGAGTTGTAAGAAAGAATTATTATCAATCTTTGGGTTGTGTTAGAATTTTTAGAAATGACCAAAGTTTACTAGAAATCCATTTGTGTGATCTTAGATCTCTTAGTAAATGTTGAAAATAAGTTTTTGGGCATGCTATTGACTAACCAATTGATTTTATCCTGGATATAGTTGTAAGAACAAATTCAATCTCTCTTTTAGTTTATCATATACACCTATTGGAATTTGCCGAAGCATAAGTGATATTGTTATAATATTGGCAAGGCATTAAGGTCTAGTGCTTCTCCTAAACAAGCTCCACTTCATATTCACCTAGAAGAAAGATGAATCTTGAGGTTATATATTTTTTTATTGCAACTGAATTGAGTAATAACTTGTAATAAGTACAAATTTTCATAATAAGGTTTATATGATAAATTATAAGGAGCTATTGTGATCTTGAGGATTAATTAAAGTTTGAATTAATTATGAATTTCTTGTTGTGCTATTGGGTTGACTAATGCCTTAACTATTTTGATATACATGATGAATAATATGTTTGATGATTCTATATGGGTATGTTTGGGGTGATATTCATTGATGATATCTTAGTATACAATGCGGAGAAATATGATTAATCTTTCACTATAATCTTGGAAATTCTAAGGAAGTAGAAAATTATTTGTTCAATTTAGCAAATGCGATCTTTTGGTCATGTAATAAAATATTCATTTTAAGAACTAGTAATTTTCTTAAGAAGATGTCCTTGTAACTATTCTAAATTTTGAGGTTGTACTGGAATAGGGAAGACCAATAAATGTGATAGAAATAAGAAATGTTGTTTGAGTTAGTGATATTATTATTCCTCCGTAGTTGTTATTGCTTTATTTCATCATACATGCAGGTATATGAAATTTGAATGGTTTGCTAAGTGGGAAGAAATCTCTAATTGCTTAAAGAGAATTGATTTGAGTTTCGGTGGTAACTTTAACTTTAGATATAAGTTATTTATTGTGTATAGTGGTGTATCTCATTGTGTTTTGGTATATATGTTTGATGCAATATAGAAAAGTTACTCAACACTCTTTGAGTTAATTAGATTATTTATGTAATACTACATGTGACATTATAAAACCGAAGTACTTAAAATATCTATATACTTAAAAGGAGTTGAACCTGAAGAAATGATATATATTATTAGTAACTGAATATATTGTATGATCCATATAACAACAGATGTCATTGGAATGAAATATCTCAATAGACTAATATTCAAACAAATTTTACATCGTAAACTATTATGGGAGTTGAGGGTTGTATAGAGGATGAATTAGAGTAAGTGGTGAATTATCTATTTATAAATATTTTGGTAAGACTAATTTTGTTTGATCCAATTTCAAATGCTCAAAATAAGGTCAATGAAAGGTTAGGATTAAGATGAAAGGTAGAAAAGTCACTTAAATAGATTTTTGTGATAAGTGATTATAATCACTTAATAAGAGATAGGTGCGAAAATGAGGGATACGAAATTACAAGACTAAGTTTTAGGTAATGATCATGTACCTTTTTATTTATTTTATTTAGTGGTATGAATGATGTTTGTGATCTCAAGAAAATGTACAGATATCGGATACTGGATGAGCTACTATGGAATATATTGTTAATATTTGGTTTGCCACAAAAAAAGAGATATATGTAAAAGTTCATATTTGGAATGACTTAGTTCTGCTTTTATTTTCAGGTGGAAATGGGAAAGCATTCAGAAATTTTGTACATGATAATGGAATTGGGTTATTGTTCATAGGTTATCTGAATATGCTCATTCTTTCTCAATTTACCTTAGGTATTCCATGGAAATCTATGGAAAGACAAATGTATAGAAAGCAGTTAGACTTTATGGTTTATTAGTGTCTATTAGTTCTGATGTAGATTTAAGGTCTTTGTCCACTTCCTAGAAGATCTTACATTAGGTATTGGGAACAAAATTATATTTTAGTATTATGATCATCCTGTTGGGTTCGCTATAATCGCAGGGGTATACGCAGCGGAAAATTAAAATTTTTATCAAACATAAATTTAACCCATTTGATTCGAAAGCGATTTTAACAATCGCGCTTATTCAAGTGAATATATAAATAAATATAAAATCGGATTATACCTTTCGTGCACTCCGGTTGTTGTAGGGAATGAAGCAATCAATTGCTTATCCTGAACTATCAGAACTCGTAGGGATCCAAGTGTCTCCCCTCTATTAGGTCCACGATACGGAAAGCAACACCAATCAAAAGGATTCGCTAGTATCCTTTTAATTTTTTACTAATCTAGAACCGGAGTATATTTTCAAGAACAATAAAGATTGATTCTTTAAGTTCTTGAAATAATAATATGAAGAAAATAACAAGAAACTGATTTTCTTTTTCTTTCTTTTCTTTTCTTGAAGAGTAAAAATAGAAGACTTTAAACAAAATATTTTTGCTCAAATTTTTGAATTGAATTATGTAATTTTCATCCCTCATATATATAGGGCTGAAAATTTTAATCCTTTTCCAACTCTTGGAAAGTTTTTCTATTTTGAACTACTTCAAAACCTTATCTTGGAAGGATTCCAAATCTTCCAAGAACTCTTCTTTTTTCACTCTTCTATTGTATGTGGACTAATTTGAGACTACATTAATCATCAAAATTGTCTATATACATTGTTGATATTAATTTGAACTCTTCAAATAATATCAAGATAGATATATATCATATATATATACTATAATTATATTTATACATAAATTAAATTTTAGTGGCCTATTTTATCCTATAAAATTGGTCACTATATTTATTTATCTATAAATATGTTAATTAAATAAATCATATTTATTTAATTTATTCTCTTCATACTTTAGTGGGCTTCTTAAGTGATCCACATTTATTTTGAGCTTGGACTCAAAAATCCTCAAATCAATTCAATTGATTCAATCCCAATTTAATCAATCCAATTGATTAATTTAATTTACTCCAATTGGGCTTCCTAATCAAATTAGGTCCAATTAAATAATCCAATTACTTAATTGAATAATTTAATTTAACTATTAAATTAAATAGAACCCTTAATTAATTAATTGATCAGTATTAATTAATTAATTTTCAACCATTGGATAAAATCTAAAATTAAAAATGTTACTTTCCATAAAGATGTGTGACCCTCTTAGGTTCACTACTAAGCTAGTAGTGGGTTTGCAACATTTGCAACTTATGAATAACAATTATTCCAATTTATTAATCCAATTAATTAATCCGCTTGGAATCAACTCCTTAATTCCAAGAACCTCACTATCCATGAAAACACCTAGCAAGTAATCATGGCAAACTAGTCTTAGGTGAAATAGCGAGTAAACCTATTTCAGTTGCGAGTACCATACACGTACGGTCCTTTCGACAGCTAATCTCCTGATTGAATCTAAGGCATGGATTATAAGTCGAAACCCTAAATGATTCAATTGCTGTGATCCCATTTCAAGTTCCAATGATTCTTGATGAATCACAATTCATTCTGCCTTGGCCAAAGTCTTTGAATCACGAACTATGAAAACACAGGAGATTCTCTTGTTTAAAAAAAACAAGTGTCGAATTCTATGTTGGCAACTGACAAACCTCCATGCACACCAGTGCAACACCCAACATACCCCCTTTGTGATTGTCAAGCAATCAGAAGATATATCAAAGTGCTGCAGGATGCACACAAGGCTACCATCGTGCCTCAAGTCTGAGGACTAGTCGTGTACTATCGCAACACAGAAATTCTTATTTCGATGGGCAAAGCCTCCAACTAAGAATTTCTTGCGGGCCATATTCGGTGTACTTGTTCCCTAACAAGCACCCACATATATGCACTTACGTCTCTACGCTAATGCCAATGGAATGTGACATCCTCGTCTCACGAGCATGCATTATATGTACGAGTCTTAGTGAGCTATTTGATGTCCCATCTCAAAAAACTCTCGACTCGGAACTTATTTAAGACCAAAGCCTTAGAGGCATGTTCCATGATCGCCATCATATGCGCGACCATACCCTGTAGCTAAATTTGGTCTAAGGACTTTATCTAATGTACAGAAATAAAAAAATGCAAGACATAAGATAAATAAAATGTCTTTTTATTAATATGATTCCCAATAAGATTGTCTTTACAAAAGCAAAATAGTATAATACACCCAATCTAATTAGGGCGTTGGGTATCCTACTCTAACACATCCATGCATCAATGGGCAATCAGGACAAACAAATTAGGTTTTGCAAGATATGCTTAGAGATTGTGCATTAGATTATTGATGTCAATTGAGAAAATTGTTTCTTGAGAGGAATTTTTTATCACAACAGTAATAAGGCTACTTGGGATAGTTCTTTATGAGGCATTGTATGATAGAAAATATAGGTCATCCTTTTATTGAAATGAAATTGGTATTCTTTTAGGTTGAATATGGTTTGGGAAATGATAGAAGTGGTAGAACAAATTGCTAATGTATGGAAACTAGTTAGAGGTGACCCTAGAGTTATGCACATTAAAGAGGAATATCATTGCAATTTATGATAGAGGATCAATTTTTTTGAAGGTGTCTCCAATGAAAAGGATTATGCGGCTTGGGCAAAAAAAAAAATTAGGGATGTTACACACAAACTTGATCCTAGGTACATTGATTTATTTTGCATTACTGAGATAATTGGGAAGATTGTCTGTAAACTCGACCTCTTTGCATCAATGTCTCGAGTTCACAATGTGTCTCATGTGTTCATTTTAAGGAAGTATATCATGAATCTATATCATCTATTGAAAAGGGACCAATAGAACTAAATTGAGGTCAGAGATATGAATAAAGACTTATAGAGATTCTAGTAAGGGATGTAAAGTAACTTCAAAATGAGAATATCTCATTAGTTAAAGTACATAGTAGAAGTCAATCAATAGAAGAAGCTATTTGGGAAATGGATGATGAAATGAGAATTAAGTATCCTGAATTTTTTCGGTAAGTGAAATTTCAGGGATAAAATTTTTATAAGGAGGGAAGGAGGTGATACCCGAACCTCTCACAACTCACTTGGCCAATGTGATTCATGCATTACATGCTACTTATATGCTAATTTGCATTAACATTTACATGACATCTTATATAGCATTCTTAATCGTTAGACATCTAATGTTATCACATGATATAAGTGGTTGAGATCTTATAACCTAATTAATAAATTCTATATTTAAATAAAAAAATAGATTGGTCGATATATTGGATATTCATAGGTTATATGTTATAATGTTTGAAGTGTTAAAGGTGTTACTAGTAAGTTTATATGATTTGATTTAATTAGATCGAAGTGTTTTAAAAGTATACATCCATGGATTAACATACTTGGGATATTGGACATGATATAATGTGATTTAAGTGCCATAATACAAGGTCCATATGTACATATGATTTTAGAAATACAAACTAGACAATCATTTAATAATCAAATGTCAATCGGTTTGGAGATCGAATGAACGGACATAGGAATTACCTATGGGAATTAATGGTGACTACGATAGGTTGCCACCAAATAAGAATATGTGAGACACACAAGATTAGGGCTGTAAGATAAGGGAGAAAATCAGATTATACCATTACATGCCACCTCAAGTTTTGCCACCTCATGCTTTCTTATTAAGCTCAAGCTAACATCTCAAGCTAACACCTCAAACCCTTCACCCTTAAGCCACGACCAGACCTTCATTTTAGACATTTTCATCTTCCAAACACACACCTTAAGGTATCCAAGTGCTCCAAATTGATTTCAATTTGAAATAAAAGCAAGAAAAGCAAAGGAGAAGTGATTACCATCAAGTTTAACCTCAAAATCTGCATAGATAACACTTGTCTATAGTTTTGCCTTTGGTTTTTAGATTATTCTGAATGGTTGTATTGTTTATTAAGCTTTTAATATCTCTTATAAAAGTTTTAGGAAGTTTTTAGTTAGACTTTGGTGCACAAAGAAAGGATTTTTGATAACAAACACTTAATAGAAAATACTTGTGGCAGAAACCGTCACCTTACTATTTTCTTGTGTTTTAGGCTTCAAAAGTGTATGGTATGTTGAATAAAATCTGTAATTATCATCATATACATGTTTATATATGGGTTAAGAGTATTAGAATAAATTTTCATCGGTTATAAATTGAAATAGGGCATGACATTGAAGAGATGCTCAAAAACTGTCACCATCGAATTTCAGATTTTGTCCTATGTGAAGTGGACTAGTTTTACAGTATTAAATCCATTAGTTTTGGCAAGGATATGACCTGGTTGTATCTATTTATATGTTATATAAGTGTGGTGAAAATTTGGGAGTGATTGAATATACTTAAGGGTGCCAAAACCATTAATGTCATGAAGTGTGTAAAACTGTCACGGTAGGAAAAATCTGTTTCAGTATGCTGTGAAAGGAGCTGAACTTGGAAGCTATATCCGTGAGTTTTAGCCATTCTATGACATGATTAGATTGTTTTTTATGTTAGATAAGTGTGATAAAAATTGTGGAGTGAATGAATATGTCTAAGGGTGTCAAAATCATCATGCAAATTAATGTGGCAGCAAGAAAATATGAAGTGGTGAATCTGTCCCATTTGGTTCATTAACATGTTCCAGCATAGATGTGGTACATTTGATCCCTAACATTTAGGCAAATATTGTGAGAGTTATAATACATCAATTAAGTGAGGTTAGTATACATTTAAGATGTGGAACAAAGGTACGTAGAAGGTTGTATTCAGTTATAGTTTCTAAGTAGTAAGGTTGTTTAGTTAAATTGAGATTCAAAATCTTTATACTATATTAGGTATAATAAACTTGTTAATTGAGGATGGTGATTGATATCTTTTATTTTTATAGATTGTTTCACATCTAGGGTTGGGGAGTAATACTTAAAAAACCTAGAAGTAACACACAACCTATCAAAGGTAAGACAAGATTTATTTGCAACTACAATGCATAGACATAGTAGATGTGTGAATTATATGTAATATCATAAATCATATGTGTATAGTAGAGGGCTCTCCATTGAGCCTACATATATGGGCATTATCATTGGCACGTGCATGCATCATATACGAGCATTGTGATAAATCTTGCATTGCACGGCATGATTTTGAGAAAGGAAAATATTTTACTGACCACTACTAGTGCACCGAAGCATGCATGGATTTGCGGGTTCGCATGCATGGATTTGCGGGTTCGCATGCATGGATTTGCATGCGTACGAGTGTGCATGGATTTGCATGCTTTTATGATTATTAGCCATTGGATTATGGCATTGTGCAGAGCTCTTTTGCGGTGCATGGGATAGTAGCATTGGTTAGGGGCCCAAGAAAGAAATGATTTTGAGAGAAATGTTTTGATGCATGGAATTGTATTGTGGGCATAACATTTTGAGATGTATGACTTGATATTGTGAATTATTCTTTGACATGTATAATCTTTACTTGCTGAACGTTAACTCATATAGTTTATGCATTGTAGGTGAGTCTGGTGATACTTGATACCATAGACTTATTGGGCAAGCTGTTGGGGTTCCTACAGGTTCTGAGGATCTGTGCACATAGATGACGACCTGTTGGGTTGTGTTGCGGGCATATTCTAATTTTATATTCATTATTATTATGTAAATTGCTGACTATATATAAAGGGGTACAAGATACAAAATATCCTTACTTATTCGAAAGTAAAGGCTATTATTTTTATTTTTGAGTCTCTCGTATTATAAATTTGGAATGTTGTGTCCTATATAATTCTTGAAATTTGATAGTAAATTAGCCTGAGAATAGCGTGACTGTGATTGGTGTTGTGTTTTTATATAAATGATGATTTTTCTCAATAAAGGGTTATATGTGTGAAAACACTGTTTATCAAAGTGCTACATTTGACAAAAGTAAATATATATATATATATATACACATGCACACACATGTGCTACATTGTTAAAATTATTGTTATACCAATATCTATATTTAGTATTGGGGAGTGTTACAACCTAAGTGGGAGATTTTGTTGGGATTTCTTTAATGGACCATCATATTATAAATTGTATATTTTTTGTTGTTAAAGCCTATTTTGAAAGTGATTAAATAAAATATTAGGTCTAGAACACATCTTTATGTTATTGATATGGGTTTTAATGTATAGAGACTCTTCCATAATACTTTATTTTGTTTATTATGATGGACTCTAATAAAATAAAATACCAAATTATATTAAGTATTGGTACCCAGTTTAAACATATATTTACTGTTGTTTTCCATCTCCCATCAACGAGAAAACTAAAAGTACAACAAAATTTGTTTGGAGTTGAAAGACCAAACCTCTAGATTTATTCAAGATTGAAATCTAAGGAATATCTAGATTCCAACAAATTTAAGTTCTTCCAATTTAGTATTTAATTTCTTAATTATTTAAATTTAACATGCAATCCTGTTTGGTGATTAAGTTTTTCGAAAATAAAATTTATAAACATAATTTATGTTCAATTTCCAACAGCCGAATGAAGTTCAGTTTTCTTGAATGAAAAATCATAATCGATCCCAAATACTTGCACGCTTATATTTCAAAGTTCAGCTTCACACAGCCTTTTGAGGCACCAAGTGAGAATGATGTATGCAAATCTATGCCAGTGATCCCAAAAGTTGTATCTCATTATGAACTTGAAGTTTTGTAATCACTGTCGTATATATATGCCTAGAGTAGAAGTTTTCTCACAGAAATAGCATGCTGTGGGAAAGAACAAGCAGATTCCAATTGGCATTTTCTGCCTAAAATTCGTGTAAGATGCTCAAAGAGAATCCAAAGAGACTTTCAGTTGACTTCCTGCAGTTTAGTTGTAAAGCCGGCATAGCACTTCATCAGGGTAGCACCAATTACCAACATTTGTTCAGCAGAGATTTGATGCTTTTGCACTTGCGTTGCTATGTGCTAAATGCAATGTTTGGCATGGAACTCTTTATCAGATATCAACCCCTCAATCAGGGTTTTAAGCCTTTCAGCACCAGGACCAGGTCTAAGCTCAGTTATATTTGCAAGAATGTGAGTTCCAATAGTTCCATTTGTCTCCTGGCCATTAAACCAACTGCCTGGCACAAAACCATCCGTTTTACGGCCTAAGAGCTCAGAGTCAATCTTATCTAAAATGACTTCATTTCTTCCAAATTTCCTGGCAAATGGAGCATTACTGTCCACCATTCTCTGATAATCATTTACTGTCAAGAAATGTGGGTGCTGCTTGGGAGGGTTGTCCCATGATATGAAATGGAGGTCATGGTTCACAGTAGTGTTTCGAAACTCTTCAGCATTGCAAATGACTGTGTGGAAGTACCCTTCAGGTGATGAAAGAAAGTTTGCATAATACATCAGAACAATCCTAGGGAGGTTATCCCAACCCCATAAAGAGAACTCTATAAAGGAACGAGAAAGCATCATCCAAGCAGAGCCTGAGCGGAAAATGCAGCGAGACAACTGTCAGGCAGACCACTAGAAACTGATGCTAACTAGAATCAGCAAAAACAGAAATCATAATGAATCAGATGGACTATTGTGATCAATTGAGGGGATTTTGAGGTCAAAATCTCATTTCAGTTCATCAAAAATTTAGTTAATTTTTTCAGAGTTAGCATCATCTTCAAAACTTACATGTTACTTATTCTTTGTTTTCCATTAACTAGTTTATCTTTTTGTTTTTAAGCATTAGCTTGAACTCTCTTCAAGATGTTGTTTTTTCTCTTTAGATAATAGTTTCTTGTTCATGCTCTGGATTGAGGTAAGAGCTGCGTAAAATTGCAACAAATCTTCAGCTTTTCAAGCAATGTTCTACCATTTTCTGTTGAATTTGATGATGCAGCCTGCATAGGCATATACAGTCAAATCACTAAGAACAAATACTCATATCACAGAGTGTAAAACCCCTAAAGAGGCAGAAGGGCAGACAAGATTTGATGTTAACAAAAATATTTAATTTCCTTTGAAGTACTTCTTTGCTTTCACCCCCGCAATAGAACTATGGTAAAATAATGACTCGAGAATTAGAAGGAGTATTTTGAGTATTCTATACAATAATAAAAACTGAAAAAAAATTGAATAATATAATAATTGAAAAATAGGTAATTGGCATTTTGTGACTTCCAACACACCCAATTTGCACTTTGCACCCTTAAATTAAAATTTTTGCATCTTTGCACCCTCCAAACATGTATGTGGCAGCTCACACCCTTTAGTGATTTCGGGCATAAAAATCAAGTTCAAGGCAAATCTGTATGTTCCGAATAAAACATGCATGATCCTCGAGTGAGAATTAGGAGTAAAATCTTTGATTAAAGCAGTAAAAAAAGAACACTAGAACTTCTGCAGAATTGATTTCATGAATTAAGGCTTGACCCAAAATGAATTCCCTTTCTTCATCCTTTATAATTCTGTCCAATGTTCTCTCCTGTGGTTAGGTTTCACTGGGAACCAATAGGTTTTACTGTTACTGAGGATAAATTCATTGCCATAGACCAAAGTCACAACACACGAATAATGACACTGAGAAGGAACTTATAAGAAATCTAAGGGGGAGAGACAAAATTAAATTGAGAAATTGCTATCACATGGATTAAAAAAATAAAAAGATCTTAAATTCAGAAATACATTAAGCCTTCTTGGATGGATTTCTCTCAAAGTTTTTGATATAGATTCCTTGAACACATGTTACTGTGTGTTTTTTACTCTAACAAATGATTTTTGGATTTAAGATTTATCTCCCCAAAAGCAGGAAAAACTAAAGAGAAAAGGTAGATAAATTTCAAAATGAGAATAAGATGAAAACAGAGGATAATAGCACATAAGATAAGATGGAGGGTTCACAGGCATCAAATGCTTGATTTTTCCAATTTGAGAGAAAAAAAAGTAATGTTAGCAAGTCAAATTATAGTTGAAAGATGATGGGAGAATGAGAAACTTTACTTAAGCATGAAGAGCAGGGTTTTTCTCTGAGAAAATTGGCAGAAAACAGGTGAAAATAGCAATAGAATTAAAGGGGAAGGCTTTTATTTCACCTTGCATGCGGGACAATTGGAACAGACAGGTTTGCCCTACAAATCCATTGAATTCGATTTTCCGGCAGGTTTTTCTGCCGGAAAATACTTGAGGGTGCAAGTTGCCAAATTCATGTTATTTGGAGGGATAAAAAAATCAAAACTTTCTATTTAAGGATGCAAAGTGCAAATGGCCGTATTTTGAGGATACAAATTGCCAATTATCCTTCAGAACTCAGGAAAAAGAAGTTGTTTTCCAAGGTAATTGACGAGACGATTTCAAACCTGTGAAGGTTTCAAACATACAGGCACTTACTGTTGAATAACATTCAAAATCAGAATAATAAATACGCTGGGCCAAAACAGTTGACTGTAAGACCATTAATATCTTGTCTAGCAGTAAAATGCTAACCACATACTTAAGTCAATGCCATAGAAGTGGGAAATCGACATTCCATGGTAGAATATTAATTGCAGATAGAATGGAAGCTCATTATACGTTTATATATATAGTCCATTTGTTATGTAGACATCAGCCAACACCAGTAAGTAATTAATTATCTATTTTTAAGAATGTTGTAGAGAACATAAGTCCTAAGAGTAGGAGGTAAGCATTTCTGAGAAGGAAATCAGGGCAAAAGCATCCTCGGAGAAATCTATGGCAATATGGAGCTTGTAGATTTGAATACCATAGGATTGTGAATAATGTGACAGAAAAGCATATATCAAATTTTCAGAGTTTCAACTGCAAGGTTGTCCAGATATCATCTCCACTCTTAAGGCAGCTAAGACAAACAATTGGTTACATTTTTGTGCCATGGATGTATATACTTTTAAACAAACAAAGACAATTTTAAGCAGTCAACTAACTATAATTAAAATACTTCAAGCTAGCATCTGTCTATTCCTTATCAGAATTCTAAAAAAGCTTGTCAACAAGTAATCCAGCATCTTTGAATGTATTACGAAGAAATAAAGACATATTTCCAGTAAAATATGAATGGTCCTAACCTGTAAAAAGCTTGAATGCAGTAGGCACTTTCCGTTTCTCAGAGATCCAAAAGAGATCAGATTTTTGCAAGCTATAAAGGCCTGGATCAATTATAACAGGCTTGGCTCTCTGGGATCTAGAAAACAAAAATAATAGTTTTTGATGAGCAAAACTGGAAGATCCCCTTTCATATGAACATATGTAGAGGTTATTAATTTTACAACCGACATGAGAAAAGAAAATAATTCTTACTCCTTCCAACCAATTTCACTGGTATGCTCAACAAAGTTTAGGTCCCTTGGAATGGTTGATAAAGCATGGAGCATTTCTGTGGAAAAAAGAAAACATCTGAACCATTAGTCAGGAGCATTTGCATCAACAAGGGAATTACTGTGGCTAACCCACTAAATCAAGTTGGTGGAAATGATGCACTCAGAACCATAAGAATAGTTGTAACTGTAGAAATTACCAGAAAGAATAAGCCAGAAATTAATATTGATGACAATTTTTTTTACGCTTTAATTCTTACCCCTTGTCATCCAGTCACCACAACAGAAGAAAACAAATGAAAATCTAGTGCATAAAAGAGGAGGATTATGAATGTAAAGTACACCATATTAGGTACGAGAGGAAAGTGCCTCATTCCAATTAATCAAAGGAACAAAATCAAAATTAACATTAACAGCATCAAGGAAATACCATCTTGTGTGACCAAAGGGTAATCAGAAGCACTCAAATTGATGAACCAATCCCACTCTCCACCTTCCTTCAACAAAATGGCGGCAGCGTGAAGTGTGTTGCTAACCATAGTAGGACCTCTATATGTGACCAAATTAGACTTCACCATCACCCTCACATTCCCAACTTCCACAAACAAAGCTTCATTCTTCACAAAGTTCACCAGCTCAATTCTTTCCTCAGCCTTCGACTCTAGGTCCAAATGCACCACATACTGGTTCAGTGGATGGTACAAAGCTTTCAGTGTCCTCTTCAAACTCTCACAATCCCCACTTGAACCTGAGATCAAATAAGCCAATCTTGGGATTCTTGAACTGGGATTTGCAGGGGTTATGTGTAGCTTTGATTCAGCGAAGATCGGAACTTGGGGCTTGATTTTGGCTGTTTGATGAAATGGGACAGCCGTGAAGAGGGTTAATATGATGAGGAAAGAGGACGTTAAGAGGGAGAAAGCCAGTGGGAGCAGCCATTTTTTTTGGTGCAAAGGCTTGCTGATTTCCATTTTAGTATATGGCCAATCAAAGATTTTTGTGCTTGACTACTTGTTTTCATATAGAATTGTTTATTGCCCTACTTGGTAGCTCAAATTCCTAGTCCAATATTTGTTTGTCTGAGATGTTTTGTTCTTGGAACCGATGTGGATGGGAATATGGAAAGGTGGTTTTGTTTATGAGGCGCCGCAGGTCATAGAATCTTTGGATGCTTATTTTATTTTATCAATTCCATTAATAATCATGTTGAGTCGGTGGGGACTGGTGGCAGAATTGAATGACACACACTATAGACTGAGACTGATTGTAATTAAAGACTGGCAAAGGTGCCACGTGATTATTCGTTGATGTTTATTACCTTTTATGTTTCTAATTCTGCTGTCAAGCGATGCTCAAATTAATTTTACAAATAAATACAAAAAAAAATTCAGTGTTTTAGCGAAATAATTAAAAACCCTCTTTGCGACAAAAATAGCTTGAAAATATTAAGTGTTTTTAAATTCTGTAAAACAAAAAACTCTTACTCCGATGATAGATGTATTGTGCACGCGTTGAACTGGGAAAATGAAAGAGTATTAATATCTTTCCATCAAAAAATTCATACTAATTGACTTATATGCCCCTTCCAAATATACATATTATATATTGAATTAAAAACATCATTTATCTTATGTGAAATTAAGAAGTTAATATACGTTATACTTGAAAAATAAATTTTAATCTATAAAAAACTAAACCATGCTATATATTGTATTTTCAGTTCACTAATTTACTTCAGTAATTAATACTCTTATTTTTAACATAAAATGTTTACTCATTTACAAAAAACATAAAAATATTACATTTTAATTATTAAAATAATTAAAATTATTTGATATTAAAAAAATAAAAACAAAAAATTTCTACTTCTTTTACTCTTTTTTTACTTTTTATTTCTCTCTTTTTTTGTATTTTCATCTTCTTCTTCCCATGGGCATTCATGTAATTATAAAATTACAAAGATTCTAGAAAATTTTCACAGTTATAGAATTTTCAGAAAAAGCTAAAACATTTCATAAAAATTACATAATTTTTGAGAAAAAAATTAAAAATTAGAAAAAACCCATAATAGTTGTAAAATTCATAACATCCAAACAAATTACAGAAATTTCATAAAAAATATTTTTTAATTTATTAAAATAACTTATGTTTATTTACAAAAAAAACCCATTCTTAGAGTAAAAATTTAATTGTAATTATATTATTTTTCTTCCTTCTCTAACTCTTATTTTCTCCTTTTGTAATTTTTTTTCCATTATTCTTCTTTCTTTTATTCTTCCACCAACCACCTACCCACCCATTTATCCACCCTCCGCTACCCCTACGGTGGCTCCTTCTTCTTCTTCTTATTCTTTTCCTTTCTTCTCTCTCCTTCTCCTCCTTCTCTTTCTCTTTCTCCTCTTTCCACCCACCACCCACCTGCCCATGCCCGCTGCTCACTGTCCGCTTCTTCTTCTTATATTTATGTGTGTGTATATTGTAAAGTATAAAAAATATAATATTTGAAAAAAAAGAAAACAAAAGAAAAATTGAAGAGAAAATAAAAATAAATAAAAAATATGGATCACTGATTTTGATTTCAGTTATGGATGTAATCCTTTTGTATTTTGGAATGATAGATCCAATGGTTGAGATGTCAAAGATATAACGAACAATTTATGAAAAAAAAGCTAACGGTGTTAGAGATACCTAACAATAAGAGAAAGTGTGCATAATTTAAAATAATACAGGAGTTTTTAGCTATTTTTTTAATACAGGGATTTTTTAACAACTTTGCTAAAATATTAGTGATTTTGTCCATTTATCCCTTATTTTTAACACACTTGAGTTAACTAACCTTTATATCTTTATGACAAACAAATCACCTAAGTCGAAAATGGAGAATTCATATTTATAGGAATTAGGTTTGGGATGCTCATGATTTGTAATGCTCAATTCTCAATTCTCTCCTACATAACCAATAATAAGCATTTTGTATGAATATGCATCTAATCAATGTGTATTATTGAATTATGGCATACAAATAGTATGATTGCACGAACATGAATAATTGTTATTATATGCTTTAGTTATGATTTAACATGCATTAGTACATGAAATATGAAGATCAAACTTTCATTTCTTGATTTAACATATTCCTTAAGTGCCCTTTTTGCAGTGAAAAGCTTGGTATCTCGATTAAGGAAGATTGATGTGTTGAATGGCCATGAAATGAATTATTTGTATTGCTCCATACTAGTTATATGCTAAAGTGATTAATTGTCTAAATATTTACTTGAAATATGTTACATTGGCTAAGAACTAAAAGTATGCACAATGGTGCAATTTGATTGGTTGGTTGACTAGGTTGCACAAAACCATTCTAAACCGTGTTGCACTTGATTATAACACCAAAGCATCAATTTTTGTCATCTCCTTAGCCCATGAACGTGGCTTTTGACATGAGAAGACACCAAGCATGATGCAACCAATCATCACCCTCCACTTACCTCTCTTTGAAAGGTCAAAGAAATCATTTTCATCCATATTTCTTGTGGAAGCACCTCAAAAACGACCAGCCCTTATTCTCCTAACTTTCTCCCAAATTTATACACTCTCATACTCACAAAAGTTGAATTCAATCCATAGGAATCCATAAAACACAAGCTAGAACAAGTTTCCATCCTTTTAAGCTTGAAAACCGTTGATTTTGAAGCTTAAATCCAACTTAATCAAGGTATATTCTTTTTCAATGTTTCTTATGATGAATTTGTAGTATCTTGGATGGTTACATGTTTTAGTATGATTTTGTATGATTGAAAACTTAAGTAAGTTACACTTGAAGTCAAAACCAAGCTAGTTAAGCTAATTTTTAGCAAAATTGATAGTCTTGTGAAATTGTTTAATTTACTTGTTTCTATTGATTTTGTAATGCTTATATTGTGTTTGGAAGTTTCTTTGAATGATTGAAAACAATAGCAATTAGTTTGCTTAATTGAAGGTTAGAATCAATTTAAGTTAGAATCAAGTTTACGTCATTTTAATTCGGATTGTGTTCATGTTTTAGGGGCTGCCCTAATAATTATGTTTGAATTATTAGTTATTTAATGGCTGCCCTAATGTTTAATGTCTTGAATTAGTAGTAAAATATGGAGTATGCATTGTTTTTAAGGTTATATAATTGATATGTAATTCTTTACAAAAGATTGAAAAGTGTATATAAACTTTAACTAGAATAGACTAAATGATTTATAAAAAGGATATTAAATGGTACATGATTTGATTATGTTAGGCCTTTAACACATCCTATCTTCCAAAGAGATTAGCCTTTTCACTTGCACAAAGTGGACTTGAGGTAAGTTGAAGCTTTCATTTGGTGTATCACAAGAATCATATAATGTTTGTTCATGTTTTAATGTGATTGTTGTTGTTTGTCAAATGATGTAATATTTGATGCATTTATGGTTTATGAAGCATGACGCTATTAAGAATATAATGAGGTTTTTGAAAAGGAAGTATGGTACTTGATTGATGGTCGGGTAGACAAGGGACGCGGGAGGGACCGACGGACCCAACAAATGGTGGCAAATACTTGAGGTTGAAAAACCGGTATAGGAAAGCCACAATGAATGAGATAGAATACGGCTAATACCTGAGGTTGAAAGACCGAGTATGGAAACCCCATATTAGTTCTCTTATTGGCCAATCATTATGAACAGGTTCCGAAAACTATGGTCTATCGCTATTAGTTAGGTACCACACTTCAAGGGCCCTAAAGAATGATTTATGAATGAAAGTTATTAAATAAAATATTGCATTTAATGATTTATGAGATGTGCATATATGTTATTTGTTATTGCATCAGTTTCATCTTACTGAGCCTTTAGCTCATTCGATTCATGTGATGCAGGTGGAAATGTACAGGTTTAAAGGTTGACTGAGTCTCTAGAGCGGCCGGACAGAGATTTGTTCATATGCCATGCTTCAACCTGTTTTGTAGTTTATTTTGAAAATTCTATTTTGTTTTTAAATAAGCCGCTCTGTTATGGTTTTGTAAACAGATGTACTCAGTTTTGATATATATATATATATATGGTGTGTTTAAAATGATTCAAGTTCTTTCTCTTATAGCTAAAAATGGGAACTTTTATAAAAAAAAACCATAACTCTAGTAAAGATGAAAAAATTAACATTTTTTGACTTAACTGTATCAGCTTGTTTAGGCTCTGCAGTTAGGTTAAGGGGTGTTACATGATTGTTGGATACATATAATTTCAAATTTAAAAATTAAAATATACATATAATATACATAAAATTTGTATCCCAAATTCATTATGATTGATTAATTATGTGTTTTTAATATCCCTTATTAAAAAGGATAGCATTGGCATTAAGTATTAAATAAATAATATTTCTAATGCTTCCTATTGATGAAGATGTGGTGAATCAACTCAAATTGATTTCTCTCAGCAAACTCCACATAACAATCTTAATTTCAAATTCCTTGAGTGATTCGCTTTGAACTCAAAATATTATTACTCTAAGTGTATCTATATTTTGAATATTCATTCACAAACGATCCTATGCTATGCTAGTAGGATTCGAATCAATAATTCTAATCTAAGGTTTAAGAGTTTATGGAATAAACACAACTATTGTAATAGAATTTTTACTTTTGATTAGTAACCCAACTTGGTGAATAGAAGAATCAAACTAACTTGACCTCATGGAAAAAGAGACTCCTTTTTAGACGACAATTAGGGTGAGTACATGTAACACCCCCATTACTACACAACTAGATATATATTATAATTTAACATGATAGAACCTGTGTGCATGTATGGAATATTTTTTTTTTGTAACACTTTAAGAAAAGATATATCACTTTTTACATGCACAACCCTGTTTAAAATACTTTTTAACACATATCATGTATATAGCAGGATCAATATTTATATAAAAACACAACACCCACAATAACCCAATATTTACATACTTATTTACAGTAAAGTTGTAAAAGCGAAATATAATACCAGTCTAAAATATAATACAACAGACTCAAAATATAACAAGCCAACAAAATAGCCCAACAGGTCGTCATCCATGTACACACTCTCTCAGACACCTGCAAGAGCTCCAACCGCCGCCCACCCAATAAAAGATGCTTCAGGTATCGTCGTACTCACCTACAATGCATAAACTATATGAGCTAACACTCAGCAAGTAAAGATTATGCATGTCAAAGAATAATCCACAATATCGAGTCATGCATCTCAACATGCTATGCCCATAATGCAATTTTATGCATCAAAATATTTCTCTTAAAATCATTTCTTTCTTGGGCCCCTGACCAACGCTACTATCCCATGCACCGGAAAAGAGCTTTGTATACCGCCATAATCTAATGGCTAATAATCATATAAGCATGCAAATCCATGCATACTCATACGCATGCAAATCCATGCACGCGAACCTGCAAATCCATGCATAACCATGCAAATCCATGCATGCTTCGGTGCACTAGTAGTGGTCAGCAAAATATTTTCCTTTCTCACAATCATGCCGTGCAATGCAAGATTTATCACAATGTGCGTATATGATGCATGCACGTGCCAATGACAATGTCCATGTATGTATGCTCAATTGAGAGTCCTCTACTATGCACATATGATTTATGATATTACATATAATTCACACATCTACTATGTCTATGCATTGTAGTTGCAAATGAATCTTTACTTACTTTCACTTCGTTGGTGGCTTAGTCTAAATTTGTTTAGTATTCCTCTCCAACCTTAGATGTAAAATAGCCTGTAATATTACCCAACATCAAGCACCATTCCCAATTTGGCAAGTTGAAAGCACAAAATCTCATACTAGACCTTAAACACCAAGCTATAAGCTAACAATCAAGCTTTCACAAACTAGAACCCAATATAGCCCCTCAAATACCTCAATTTCTCATCTTAAATGCATGAAAACATCATGTAATTGAAGTATTATAACTCTAATATCATGTACCTAATTGTTAACACTCAATAGCAACATATCAAGGTTGAAACATGCTAAGTGATCAAATGTGGCAGATTCACATTTTCATATTTTCTTGCTGTCAAGTTTAGTTGCATGATAATTTTAACATCCCTAAGCATATCCAATCACTCCCAAATTTTTACCACACTTATATAACATGTATATAAATGTAACCATATCATAGAATTGCTAAAAATCACGGATATAGCTTCCCAAGTTCAGCTCTCTTCACGACATACTGAAACAGATTGTTTCCTACCGTGATAGTTTTGCACACTTCATGACATTAATGGTTTTGGCACCCTTAAGTATATTCAATCACTCCAACATTTTCACCATACTTAGATAACATATATAAGGAGACAACCAGGTCATATTATTACCAAAAATAATGGATTTAGCTCCCTTAATTCAGTTTCCTTCATAGCATACCAAAACAGATTTTGCTATTTTGGCAGTTTGAGTGTTTCTCCAATATCATTCTCTATTTCAATTTCCAACTGATAAAACTTCATTCCAATACTCTTAACTCATATATGGTCATGTAAATGGTAATAATTATAGGTTTTATTCAATATACCATACACTTTTAAAGCCTAAAACACAAGAAAACAGTAAGATGACAGTTTCTGCCACAAGTATTTCCTATTAAGTGTTTGTGATCAAAAACCCTTTCTTTGTGCACCAAAGTTTAACTAAAAACTTCCTAACACTTTTATAAGAGATATTGAAAGATTAATAAACCATAAAACCATTCATAATAATCTAAAAACCAAAGGCAAAACCGTAGATAAGTGTTACCTATGCAGATTTTGAGGCTAACTTGATGGTAATCACTTCTTCTTTGCTTTTCTTGCTTTTATTTCAACTTGGAATCAATTTGGATCACTTGGAGACCTTAAGGTGTGTGTTTGGAAGATGAAAATGGCTGAAATGAGGGTCTGGTTGTTGCTTAAGGGTGAAGGGTTTGAGATGTTAGCTTGAGATGTTAGCTTAAGCTTAATAAGAAAGCATGAGGTGGCAAGTAAATGGCAAATCTGATTTTCTCCCTTATCTTGCAGCCCTAATCTTGTATGTCTCATCTATTTTTATTTAGTTGCAACCTATCTTAATCACCATTCATTCCCATAGGTAATTCCTATGTCCGTTCATTCGATCTCCAAACCGATTCGCATCCGATTCTTAAATAATTATCTAGTTTGCATTTCTAAAATCATATGCACATAAGGGCCTTGTAATATGACACTTAAATCATATTATATCATGTCCAATATCCCAAGTATGCTAATTTACAAATATATACTTTTGAAATAACTTGATCAAATCAAATTAAACCGTATAAGGTTACTAGTAACACTTTTAGCACTTCCAAAATTATAACCTATATATCCCATCTATATCTAATATTGATCCACCTCATTTTCTTCTTATTTCAATATAAAATCAACTATTTAGATTAAGAAATTCAATAACTAATATCGTGCAAGAGCTTCAGAATTAAGTTTAATATTCAAGAATGTCGTATAAAATAAAATAAATTATGCAATGTCAATAGAAATGCAAATAGCATATAAAATTAACATGTAATGCATGAATCATATTTGGCCATGTGAGTAGTAAGATGTAACACCCCCATTACTACAGAACTATATATATAGTATAATTTAACATGATAGAGCTTGTGTGCATGCATTATTTTTTTTTCCTGCAACATATTAACAAATAGTAAACATTTTCCCACTCACAGACTAATATATACACCTGTAGAGGACCCATAACAATCATAATATTTATATACCCGTGTACAGAAAAGTTATAAAAGTAACACATTGTACAAATCTCAAAACCTAATACAATAGACTACAAAATCAAATAAGTTAACAATCAACCCAACAGGTCGTCATCCATGTACACTGATCCTCAGAACCTGTAGGAACCCCAACAGCTTGCCCAGTAAGTCCATGGTATCAAGTATCACCAGACTCACCTACAATGCATAAACTATATGAGCTAATGCACAACAAGTAAAGATTATGCATGTCAAAAAATAATCCACAATATCAAGTCATGCAACTCAAAATGCTATGCTCACAATGCAATTTTATGCATAAAAATATTTCTCTCAAAATCATTTCTTTCTTGGGCCCCTAACCAAACGCTACTATCCCATGCACCGGAAAAGAGCTCTGTACATCGTCATAATCCAATGGCCAATAATCATATAAGCATGCAAATCTATGCATACTCCTACACATGCAAATCCATGCACACGAACCTGCAAATCCATGCATAAAATCATGCAAATCCATGCATGCTTCGGTGCACTAGTAGTGGTCAGCAAAATATTTTCCTTTCTCTGAATCATGCCGTGCAATGCAAGATTTATCACAATGCTCGTATATAATGCATGCACGTGCTAATGACAATGTCCATGTATGTATGCTCAATGGAGAGCCCTCTACTATGCACATATGATTTATGATATTACATATAATTCACACATCTACTATGTCTATACATTGTGGTTGCAAATGAATCTTTACTTACCTTTGATCGGTTGTGTGTTACTTCTAGGTTTCTTAAGTATTACTCCCCAACCCTAGATGTGAAACAATCTATAAAAATACAAGATATCAATCACCATCCTCAATTAACAAGTTCATTATACCTAATGTAGTATAAAGATCTTGAATCTCAATTTAACTAAACAACCTTACCACTTAGAAACTATAACCGAATACAACCTTCTATGTACCTTTGTTCCACATCTTAAATGTAAAAAGAGACAACCAGGTTATATCCTTGCCAAAACTAATGGATTTAACACTGTAAAACAAGTCCACTTCACATAGGACACAATTTGAAATTCGATGGTGATAGTTTTGAGCATCTCTTCAATATCACGCCCTATTTCAATTTCTAACCGATGAAAATTTATTCCAATACTCTTAACCCATATATAAACATGTATATGATGATAATTATAGGTTTAATTCAACATACCATACACTTTTGAAGCCTGAAATACAAGAACACAGTAAGGTGACAGTTTCTGCCACAAGTATTTCCTACTAAGTGTTTGTCATCAAAAACCCTTTCTTTGTGCACCAAAGTCTAACTAAAAACTTCCTAAAACTTTATAAGAGATATTGAAAGCTTATTAAATAATAAAACCATTCAGAATAATATGAAAACCAAAGGCAAAACTGTAGATAAGTGTTACCTATGCAGATTTTGAGGTTAAACTTGATGGTAATCACTTCTCCTTTGCTTTTCTTGCTTTTATTTCAACTTGGAATCAATTTGGAGCACTTGGATATCTTAAGTTGTGTGTTTGAAAGATGAAAATGGCTGAAGTCAAGGTCTGGTCGTGGCTTAAGGGTGAAGGGTTTGAGGTGTTAGCTTGAGATGTTAGCTTAAGCTTAATAAGAAAGCATGAGGTGGCAAAGCTTGAGGTGGCATGTAATGGTATAATCTGTTTTTCTCTATTATCTTGCAGCCCTAATCTTGTGTGTCTCACATATTCTTATTTGGTTGCAACCTATCTTAGTCACCATTCATTCCCATAGGTAATTCCTATGTCCGTTCATTCGATCTCCAAATCGATTGACATCCGATTCTTAAATGATTGTCTAGTTTGTATTTCTAGAATCATATGCACATATGGACCTTGTATTATGACACTTAAATCACATTATATCATGTCCAATATCCCAAGTATGTTAATCCATGGATGTATACTTTTAAAACACATCGATCTAATTAAATCGAATCATATAAACTTACTAGTAACACCTTTAACACTTCCAAAATTATAACATATAACCTATGAATATCCAATATATCGACCAATCTATTCTTTTTCTTATTTAAATATAGAATTTCTTAATTAGGTTATAAGATCTCAACCACTTATATCATGTGATAGCATTAGAGGTCTAACGATTAAGAATGCTATATAAGATGCCATGTAAATGTTAATACAAATTAGAATATAAGTAGCATGTAATGCATGAATCACATTGGTCAAGTGAGTTGCGAGAGGTTCGAGTATCATATAAGAGGCTCGGGTATCACAGTACATTAACCCTAGTGACCAACCCCTGTGAGGTTTAGATAACCTTGCAATTTCCAACTACATGGAAATGATAATAATCATATTGTGTTCACACCAGGGTCAAAACCTAATGCAATTAGGAATGGGATTCTATAATTCAATTGCGAACGGGCCTCCAAAAAGTCCACACCTATTGGATTTAAATCTAATTAATTTAATTAATTATGTCTAATTTATTTGATCTAATCAACCAAATTAATTCATCATATGAATTAAATGGATCCATTATAATTTATTAATTCAATTAATTAATTAATTATTTCTTATTAGACCACCTAATTCAATTAGGTCAATTAATTAATTAAATTAATCAATTAAATTAATTTAATACTTAAATTAGTTAAGCTCCAATGAATCATATTAACTAAATTTAATCCAACACTTGTATTATTCTTTAGAAAATAAATGAATTTGTCTTAGTTTGTAACCCCTTAGGTTCACACAAAAGATAGTAGTAGACTCATAGCTCTTATTGTTAAATTGAATAATTAAATAATTAATTAAAAATAAATTTAATAAATTAATCCTCTTGCATTAAAGAACCAAATCAATTATGAGTTGCGTCTAGCAACTCACCATAAAGACTTAAATATAGGTAAAAATAGACATATCTGTCCAATTATAAATATTGTTAAAGTACGGTTGATGATGGAAAATACCCCTTACCTTGAGGTTGATGAATATCCCACGTGCAAAGATGAACTCTTCTCTTCAAATGGATCTCCTGCGAGTAGTTCCTGCCTACAAACAGCTTCTTCTTCCTACCAGCAAGCTACTCCACCTTCCCTGCCAGCAAGCTACTCTTTCTTTTCTCCCAGAAAGATAGTTTTTGAGATGGAGTTTCCTGCTTGCAGCACGAACAGATTGTTAGGAGGGCTCTAGGGTTGTTCTTGGAAGACCCCTCCATTGCTTAAGTTAATAAAGTCCTAAAGAACCAAACTGAATGTAAAGCTAGAATTGAGCAAAATTATTTGTGTTCATTTTAAATAAGGGTATTTATACTATGTAATTGGGACATGAGTCTCAAGGGCCTTTAATGTAATTTGGTACTCTTGGGCCTGTGAACTTGTTTGGGCTGAAATTTAATATTAATTAGACTAAAATAAAATTTATGCCTCAACTGTCTTTTCATCAATTAATCTTCTAATTGAGCCAAGGGCATAGATTATTAGTAAAAAACCTAGCTCAATATCTATGTGTTAATTTTGAAGATTGATGAACTGATGAGGGATCACACGAGACTG
This sequence comes from Paulownia fortunei, assembly GCA_019321725.1. Classification (NCBI taxonomy): domain Eukaryota; kingdom Viridiplantae; phylum Streptophyta; class Magnoliopsida; order Lamiales; family Paulowniaceae; genus Paulownia; species Paulownia fortunei. The sequence continues at coordinate 11,518,942 of CM033107.1, read as the reverse complement.
AGTGTCGCTAAAATTTGTGCGGAGATTGATTTGTTTCTACCTCATGAGGAAGAGATATTAATTGGTATTGGGGATTTAATCGTATCCAAAAGGTTGCGTATGAGAAGTGTCCATATTTATGTATCAATTCCTTCATACTTTCCTTATCTTGTTTTTGTTAATTTTATATTTTTAATGATGTTATTAAATTTGATACGAACTTGGGAGCCAAGGGATGAAAACAGACCAAAAATAGCCAAAATGAAGCCAAATGAGATAAAATAAGTCATGTCAAAAAAGGAATTGAGATCAAAAGTTTAGCACTAAAAGAAAAATGAAAAGAAGTAGAGAAGACAAAAGCAAGATAGAGAGTACAAAGTTTCAAGAAATAGGGTTGAAAGATGAAAAATACAAAAAAATGAAAGAAGGTTTCGAGCCGCGGCTAAAAAATTCCTTGCCACAACTCAAGCTGAAAAAAAGAGGATAGAAAGTTTTTGAGTCACGGAATGGAATTCTGAATAGAAATAGGGCTAAAAAAATTTTGAGTTGCAGCTTGAAACCTTCTAATAGATTGATTTAAGCAACAACTACATAACCTCGGGTCATTCAACTTAGATTATATTTTTCATTATAATTATTAAAAATATCCTATCATCATTAATCATAATTTACTACACATGATTAGAAATTCAAGATGATGATAATAAAGGACCTAAAATTTCTAATCTAGTTTTAGAAAATTCTCAAACTCAATTTTGGTTGTGCACCCAAACAAAGCAAAAAAATACCCATTAAGAAAATATTAATTACAAGAACCCATATCTAGGGCTGTGAAATCACCCTCAACTAAAAATGAATTATAGCCTAACATGATAAAAAATGACAAGAAAATAAAAACAAATAATGTTTGGAGCTAAAGAAATTTAAAGATTGAAGAAAATAGTTAAGGTTGATGGTGGATTTGTTAGGTTCGCGTGATCGAGGGGTATATGCAGTGAAAAATTAAATATTCTAAAATATTCCGATATCATTTCTAACGATCTCGTAATTTTCAATGATTGAAATAAAATAATTAAGGTTTGATTTATACCTTTCTATGCACTCCTGTTGTCATAGAGTATGAGGCAATCAATTGCTAGCACTTTTTCTGAATTTGGTTCACAAGAATCCAGACACCCCTCTAAAGTAGTGCATACTTTGAGTAAGGACACAAAATCAAAATTCCGCTAGCAATTTTGATTTATTTTCTAATCTAGTTTATGGAGTGTGTATAGAAAAATATTAATTATTGTTATCAACTTATGATAAAAAAATTAATAATTAAAGATGGAATTTTTGGAGAAAAATGACGGATAAAGAAAATATTTTTTCTTCTATTATATCTATATGGCCGAAAATTAGAGGATGATTATTCATCCTTAAATTATCGGCCATGGTGTATATATAAGGGGCATAAAATTTCTAGAGTCCTACTCTTAGTATTTTATATCTCATTTTGATTGGTTGGAAGATATTTTGGTTCATGCAAACTTTTTATAATTTATCTCTTTTATATCTTCCAAAGATATTCAAGATTACCCAAGAATTCCAAACTCTTGATTTTCTATCATTTTCCAATCACCTTCATGGGCCTTTCCTAATTTATCGTGTACTTCAAATTAAATCCCATAATTAATCCAATTAATTATCTTACCCAAATTAATTAATTCCATCTAGTCAATCTAATCAAATTAGATCCAATTAAATAATTCAATTATTTAATTAAGTAAATTAATTTAATAATTAAATTAATTTATGGACTACACAATTAATTTGATCCGATCAAATAATTATTTTACTCCAATTGGGCTCCTTAATCTTATTATATCTAATTAAATAATCTAATTATTTAATTGAATAATTAATTCAACTCTTTGAATTAATTTAAGCCCCAATTAATTAATCTCTATTAATTAATTAGACCTAAACCTTTGGATCAATTCCAAAATTAGAAATGTTCTATCTTAAATTATGTGTGACCTTTTAGGATCAAAACTAAGTTAGCAGTAGGCTTGCAATATTTGCAACTTATGAATAATAATAATCATCCCAATTAATTAATCCAATTAATCAGTCTGCTTGAAATTAACTCGTTAATTTCAAGAATCTTACAAGTTATGGGAAACACCTAACAAGGGTATCATGACTACCTAGACTTAAGTAAAATAGAGAATAAACTTATTTTAATTACGAGTGTCATACATGTAAGGTCTTTCCATCAACTAATCTCCCAATTGAGTTTGGGGCATAGATCAATAGTTGAAACCCTAATTGCTCAATAACTATGATTTCATTTTAAATTTCAATGACTCATGATGAATCGTTAGAAAACCCTTGTCTAACATTCATCCTTCCTTGGTCAAGGACTTTTGAGTCATGAAATATGAAAATATAGAAAATTCACTTGTTCTACCAAATAAGTGATGGATTCTTTGTTGACCATTCATTAACCTCCATACATATCAATGCAACATCCAATGTATTCCTTTGTGATTGTCAGGCAATCAAAAGATACATCAAAATGAAACATGACATGCATAAGGCTATCATGGTTTCTTAAGTCAAAAGACATGTACTATCATAACATGAAATTTCTTATTTTGACGAAGAAGTTTCCAATTTAGAAATTCCAGTAGCCCTGTTTAGTATACTTATTCTCTAACAAGCACCCGCATATATGCACTAGCATCACTACGTCAATGTCTATAGAGCCAGACATCTTCCTCATGCGAGTATGCATCGTATGCACGAGTCTACTGGGCTATTTGATGTCCCATCTTAAAAAACCTTTAACTCACAACTAATTTAAGATCAAAGTCATAGAAGCATCACCATCAAATGCATGATCGTAGCCTGTAGCTAAGTTTGGTATAGGAATTTTATATAATTACAAGAAGCGATTAAAGATAAAGAAATTTGCCTTTTTATTAATATGATTTGAAAAAGATTGTTTTTACAAATACAAGAGTATAAAAGATGCACAATCTAATTGGCACGCCGGACACTACTCTAATAGGATTATGGATGTGTCTCTCTCTAAGTCTCTTCTACTTCGTCTTCCTTAATGACCAAGATCCCAAGACTGCTTCTTAATATGAATGATTTCTAGAGGGTGAGTGAGAAATGGTATGTGTGTTAAGAGGATAGTATGTGAAAAAGTGAGAAAAATGTGTGTGATGTCTAGATTATTTGTGTAAAAATGAGAGAATATAATTGTATATCTATTACAGTGTGATGGATTGTGTGAATCTTGTGTGAGCATCAAGAAAAATGCCAAAATAAGCCTTTTTCGCCACTTGTCATCAAAAATCTGCTAAAGAATATTTTTCTATTAAGCACAGTAGATCACTAACATGGAATTTTTAAGCCGTGGCTCAAACCTTTTTCTTAACCTGAGCCACGACATGGAATTTTTTAGGCGCGGCTCGAAACCTTCTTCCAATTTTTTATATTTTTTTATTTTTCAACCCCAATTCTTTAAACTTTGTACTCTCCATCTTGTTTTTGTCTTTCCTACTTCTTTTTATTTTTCTTTTGGTGTTAAACTTTTGACCTCAACTCCCTTTCTAGCATTGCGACACGACTCATGTTATCTCTTTTATCTTCATTGTGGTTGTTTTTAGTCCCTTTTCATCCCTTGGCTCCCAAAGTTCCTATCAAATTTAAAAACATCATGATGTAGCAAAAGCATTTAATGAGAGAGACTAATATCAAAGAAAAGAAACAACCTTCTATAATCTGTTGATTCGCTCATGAATACCAGACAATAGGCATCAAAATCTCATTGATTTTTAGGAATACTGAGAATTTGGGAGAAAACAAGAGAAAACTTCCCTCTGTAAAATTTTATTAATCTCTTATTCCTCTAAAAAGCCGTCAGGCGTACAATATATAGGAAATCAAATAAAAAAGAATCCTAACTAAATCATAAAATATTTAAAATGGAAAATAAAATAAAAGGAACACAAAATAAAAGGCAACTGAAACTCTCATTGAAATACTCTTATTTTTAGCAAGTGAATAAATGGCGTGCAATCACTTCTTTCGTTCAAAATTTTCCAAAAATAACATCCCATGGTGCATTGCATCATCCTCCCTGGGCTGGAGAAAATTCATCCTCAAATTTCCATTATGATCCTCATCAGATGAATCTCCTCAAAACGGAATGAAATTCTTGACATTGAAAACATCCGCAGTTCAAATATGAGATGGCAACTTCAAGCGATACGTATTAGGATTGATCTTCTTTATCACTTTAAGTAGCCCTATCTTTCTTGCTGAGAGCTTATTGTAATCGCTCATAAAAAATGATCCTTTATAAGCACAACCTGAACAAAATCTCCAACTTTAAATTCCATATGCTGTCATTTTTTATCTTCATTCGGTTTATACTTTGATGTAATATATTCTAAATTTTCACGAACTTGATGGTGAATTTCCTATAATCCCTCAACTAATTCCTCAACCTTTCCATGAACTTTGGTCTTGGTGGGTAATGAAATGAGGTAAAGAGGACCTCGTGGAACCAACGAGTACACCACTTGAAAAAGGACTAAATCTCGTACTTCTGTTCACCACATAAATGTAAGGAAATTCTGCCTGATAGAGTTTTTGATCCCAAGCTCATACATGCTCTGTAACCAAATACCTTAGCATATCCCCCAAAGAACGATTCACTACCTCTGTTTGTCCATCAGTTTGGGGGTGGTAGGCTGTATTGAAACTCAACTAAGTGTTCACCATTTTCCACAAACTACACTAAAAGTGACTAATGAATCTAGTATCCTTATTGAAACAATAGAGATAGGTAATCCATGCAATCGATGTACCTCCTAAAAGTACAATTAAGCCATATTAATTGCATCAGTAGTTCTCTTGCAAGGAATGCACCATCTTGAAGAAAAGGTCAACTAGCACAAAAAATCAAACCATTACCCCTATGTATCCTTGACAGTCCTAAAATAAAATCCATACTCACATTGTCCATGGTTGCAAAGGAATAAGTAATAGCATATATAATCCGGTGTTAGTCACTTTTCCCTTTGACACCTGGCATATGTGGCAATGCTCTACAAATTGCTCTACCTCCTTACAAATAGTTGGCTAATAGTAAGAATCCCGCACCAGCTACAGAGTCTTTTCACTCCTTACATGGCCTTTCCCATGAAGCTCCTTAATAATCTGAAGTCGTAGACTGCAATCTGGGATATAAAGTTGGTTACCTCGACAGAGATAACCATCATGCAATAGATAATCCAGCCTCTCCCTAGCTCTCACCGCGGGCATAATAGTAGTAAAATATGGGTCAATATCCAATAAGTATTGGAATGAGTCAAAAGCAGGTACTTCGATTCTCTTGGCGGTCAGTAAACTATTTCGATGGCTTAAATACATCTGCAACTCGATTCATGACCCCTATCTTATGCTTAAGCACAAGGGTAAATTGCTGTAAATATGAAGACCAAGATGTATGTCGAGCTGAAACCTTATCTTGCTATGGAGGTGCTTGAGTGCATCATGGTCAGTGTATAAGATAAACTCTCACTGGAACATGTAATGTTGCCAATGCTTCATTGCCTAGACCACGGTATAAAACTCTACATCATATGTGCTATAGTATACTTTAGACTCAGATAACTTCTCGCTAAAGTATGTTACTGGCTTCCCTCCCTGGCTCAACACTACTCCAATGCCCACTTTTGAAGCATCACAATCTAACTCAAACGGCTAGGAAAAATCTGGCAAAATAGGATAGGGACAGTTGTCAACCACTGCTTATTAAGTTGAAACACCTTCTCAACCTCTTCATTCCACTGAAATCTTGACCCTTTCATACAATCGGTTATTGGGATCATAATACTATTGTGGGGAATAAAATATCAATAGAAAGCTACCAATCCATGAAAGCTCGTACTTTTGTATTAGTCTTCGAATGAGGACATTATCTCACCGTCTCTATCTTTAACTTATCCGCTCACAACCCATTATCGGATACCACATAGCCTAAAACCAATACTTATGGGGCTACAAAGATACATTTTTTAATTGTTGCATACAACTTATCTTGATGCAACACACAAAATGTTTCAAATATGTTGGAGGTGCATTTTAGGGTTAACATTATAAATTAATATATCATCAAAATAAACCATAACAGATTTACTAATAAATGGTCATAGGGCTTGGTTGATCACTCTCATAAATGTACTTGGTGTGTTTGATAGTCTAAATGGCATAACTAGTCACTCATATAACCATTTTTGGCTCGAACGGGTCGCATATGTTGGCCATGATCATCCCATTACTTTTTGCATAGGATGCACGTTAGATTATATTTAATTTTTTTTACTTGCACACATGATGATAAATATTAAATAACCCACTTAGTAATTTAATCGATGAGGTCTTGGAAAAATTGAAAACCCTAAGTTTTTTGATTTCAAACAAAATTAGACAAGTTAGGTAGGACTTATCGATCCATGCCTACTATCAAAGGTAGAGACATGACAACACTACTGCACTTGATCCTGGCCATGAGTCGTGGGGGTAGTCTTGTGTTGCAAAACTTGATCTCTACCAAGCATAGAGATAATCGTAGAATGGACTCATCATTATGTTGGCTATGAATCGTGAGACATCTCCATGCTCCATCTACATGAATATTTGATGGGTGTTATTTAACACTTAGTACTATATGGACTCATAAAATTGAGGCATATGCGAAAATGTGAGACAAAACTAACTTGAGGGTTGTATAGTGATACAATCATCAAAAAGTTGACCACCGATAGGATTATTTCATGGGCTCATAAAATTGGGATGTGAAATATTTCCATTAGACCTCAAGCCCACAAGGGAATTCGATTTCTCGAACTTCCATTAGGGGTGATGGAATTCGAAGAAAATAGTGGGATATTTAGTATTAAAGATCTTATATTAAATAAATATAATTTTCCCATAGTTTACTCATATTCTCCTTCGTGTATATTTTGTAAATTTATCTAGTAAAATGGCAAAAAATCCACTTGCAACAATTCTTGAACAAAATAAATTAATTGGACCAAACTTTGTTGATTGGCTAAAAAGTTGATAATCCTTCAATTTGAGAGAGGGCAGATATCCTTGACACCGTGCGTCCTTCGATTCCACCGGAGGATATTACTTTAGAGGCTTATGAAGATTATCTATGTTATGTTGATAACAATCTGCAGGCTCAATGCTACATGTTGGCATCGATGTCAAATGAGCTTCGGAGGCAGAATGAGGATCAAGATACTGCTTATGGGACCCTCTTTCACCTGCAAGAGTTGTCTGGTGAATGTACTCAGCAGACGAGATATCAGATCTCAAAGTAACTTTTCAGTTGTCATATGATTGAGGGTTTTTCAGTCTAAGACCATAGATTGCACATAATAGCCCTCATTGAAAGGTTTGCATCCCTTGGAGTCATTTTGAAGAACAAACTCTATACGGACCTTCTGCTGCAATCTCTACCTCTCTCATTTGACACCTTTGTTGTCAACTTTAACATGCACAACATGGAGACTAGTCTCCCTAAGCTTGTGAATATGTTAAAGACGGTTGAGTCCACCATGAAAAAAGACAAGCTAATTTTGCTTATTAGATCCTTTTCTGGAACAATATCCAAGAGATAAAAGAGAAAAGGAAAGGGTTCCTCTAAACTCAACAAGCTGAAGGTGAAGGGCGGTGTCAAGAAGTCTTTTTTTTAGGCCAATGACAAGTGCCATCAATGCAGCAAACCAAGGCACTGGAAGAGAAACTGTAAGGAGTATCTTGCAAGCCTGAAGAGTTTACGTATATATTTTGTTGAAGTTAACTTATCTATTAACAATGGTTCTTAGGTATTAGGTACCAGTTGCTGCTCACATATTTGTAATGATTTGCAAATAATGATAAGAAGTAGGAAGTTGGATGGATGAGAGACGGTCCTGAGGATGGGGAATGGAGCAAGAGTTGTTGCATTGGCCATAGGCACTGTTAATCTAGCTTTTGAGAATGTGTAATACCCAAGCCTCACACTACTCACTTGGCCAATATGATTCATGCACTACATGCTACTTATATGCTAATTTGCATTAACATCTACATCGCATCTTTTATAGCATTCTTAATCATTACTTGATATTAGTGGTTGAGATCCTACAACCTAATTAAGTGATTCTATATTTAGATAAGATAAAGAATAGATTGATCAATATAATGGATATTCATAGGTTGTATGTTATAATTTTAGAAGTGTTAAAGGTGTCACTAGTAAGCTTATATGAGTCGATTCGATTTGATCAAGGTGTTTTAAATGTATACATCTATAGATTAACATACTTGGGATATCGGACATGATATAATGAAATTTAAGTGTCATAATACAAGGTTCATATATGCATGTGACTTTATAAAATGAAAACTAGACGATCATTTAAGAATCGAATGTCGATCGGTTTGGAGATCGAATGAACGGTTAAGAATTAGGGCATAATGTACTATCCGATCATATGGAGATTAAAGTAGGTTATATATAGATAAATAAGTAATGAGAAACACTAGATTAGGGCTGTATAAGGTGTGAAAAATATCAGATTTGAGCCACAACTTGACACCTCAAGCTTTGCCACCTCAAGCTTCCACCTCAACCTATCTTCATTTCTACCCTTGAGCCACGACCAAAAACTATTTTCTGAGATATTTCACTTCCAAAACCTTCATATTGAATGTTAGAAATTGCACTCAAGTAATTCCAAGTAAAGAAAATAAGTGAAGGAAGCAAAGGAAGTAAGGAGGAGCAAGTTGAATCAAAAATCTGTGCATAGGTGAGATTTAATTCATGTTTTAATTTAAGTTCTTGAATTGTTTGAGGGTTTATGACTTTTAAAGCTTCTATTATTGATTATAATCATGTTAGGATGTTATTTTTAGTCTTTTAGTTCACAAAAGAAGGATTTTTAGTTGCAAAATCACAATAAAAATCACTATGGACAGAAACTGTATACTTGCTGATTTTGATATTTATGCTTTATATATGTATAATAACTTGATTAAAACCTGTGTATTTCACCATATATGTGTTTATATATGAGTCTAGGTGATGTATGTAAGTTTAGAGAGGTTATAAATTGTAACATAGTGTGATAATTAAAGAGGTGCTCAAAACTGTCTTCTTTGAAATTCAGATTCTGTCCTATGTGAATGGTGCTGGTTTTACATCAATAAATCCATTGGTTTTGTTATTAATTTGACCTGGTTGTCTCTTTATATGTGTTATCTAAGTATGGTGAAAATTTGGGAGTGATTGAATGTACTTAAGGGTGCCAAAACCATTAATGTCATGAAGTGTACAAAACTGTCACGGTGGGAAAACAATCTGTTTCAGTGTGTTGTGAAGAGAGCTGAACTTGGGAAGTTATATCCATGAGTTTTAGTAATTATATGAGATGTTTACATTTATATACATGTTATATAAGTGTGGTAAAAATTGGGAGTGATTGGATATGCTTAGGGATGTCAAAATTATCATGCAACTAAATTGGACAACAAGAAAATATGAAAATATGAATCTGTCCCATTTGATAACTTAGCATATTTCAACCTAGACATGTTTCTATTGAGTGTTAACAATTAGGTACATGATATTAGAGTTATAATACTTCAATTATATGATGTTTACATGTATCTAAGACGAGAAATTAAGGTATTGGAGGGACTAGATTGGGTTCTAGTTTGTAAAACCTAGATAGCTTGGTGTTCAAGGTCTTAGTATGATATTTTATGCTTTCAACTTGCCAAATTGGGAATGGTGCTTGATGTTGGGTAATATTACAGGCTATTTTACATCTAAGATTGGAGGGGAACAAAAAAAAATCTAGACTAAGCCACCAACCAAGTGAAAGGTAAGTAAAGATCCATTTGCAACTACAATGCATGAACATAGTATGTCTTGAAGCATTTATACCTAATGTGTTGATGATATTAGATTTGATTGAGAGTCTTATGATTCTTGAAACATATTGAGAGCAAGATGACTTGCATTTCATATTGAACATACCATTCATGAGCATTTACATGTGCATGCACGACATATGAGTATAGTGGAGGTTCTTGCATGCACGATATGATTTGAGACATGGTTTTTAGAAAGAAAATATTTTGGTTGGCCACTACTAGTGTACCGAGGCATACGAGGTGTGCTTATATGATATTTTGGGGTGCCGCGAGTGTTACTTCTCGGAGGATCACAGGGGTTGACAGGGGGTATGCCTCTGGTGGTCATGAGAGGGTGGACCACTTGACTGTGCCCTTATTGACTCCGCCAGTGGGAAGACTTCTGGAGGATCACATGGGAAGACAGGGGGTGGACCTCTGGTGATCCCAGGAGATGGCCCTTGGACTGAGTCATTTGTTTATGGCCATGTGATTATTGATATTGTTCAGAGCTCTATTCGGTGCATAGTAGGTGGGCCAAGGCCCAATAAATGAAGTGATTTTTAATGAAAACTCTTTTATTCATGAGTACTCAAGTTGACACATTTATAGCATCATATCTTAGAGTTGAGTTGCATGAGATTTTATATCATACTCTTGTCATGCATGATTTTTACTTATTGAGCGTTAGCTCATGTAGTTCATGCATTGTAGGTGAACATGGTGAGACTTGAGACCTCTGGTTTACTGGCTGGCAGTGGAGCTCCTACAGGCTTTAAAAGATCAATGTACTTGGATGACGACCTGTTGGGCTATTTTGTGGGTTGTGTTTTTTTTTATTTTACAGTTATTGTATTATATTAGTGACTTTATCCTGTATATCACTTTCAAAACTCCTTTGTAATATAAAGTTTAGGTTTGTGATGGTTTGATAGACTTGGTTAATATGTAATAACTACGTATGTATATACAGTGTGACGGGATATGAAAGCACTTTACTTTTATCAATGTTTTGTTAAACTGAGTAGAAAAAAAAAGTTATACACATGCATACATGCACAAATTATGTTACACAGGTTGTTTATATATATATTTATACATATTGTTGGGAGGGTGTGACAACGAGTGGTATCAGAGCCGAGGTCTTGATTCTGTAGACTGTCCATGTACATGATCTTAGAACTTGTGGAGCACAGCCATGTCAGTAAGTTTTATTTTATGTTATATTGCATTATATATTTCATGAATTATATTGGCCATTTGTTATAAACAAAATGGTATTGCAGTCATGGTGAGAACAAGGGGTGAAAGTAGTAGTGGAGCCAGAACCCTAGGAGAGCAGACACCTATTCTGAATAATGATCGTGATGTTATCATCAATCGACTTACAGAGCTTGTTGAACGACAATCAGAACAAATTCAACAACTCATCCAGCAGAGGAATATGGGTGGACAACCAAGGGCTGAAATGGTTCAACCACAACCCCGAGTAGAACAGGTGCAGATAGTTGGGGAAAGATTCAGAAAACTAAACCTACCGATGTTTGAGAATGTACTAGATCCTACAGCTGCTGAGGATTGGTTAAGAACTATTGAAAATATGTTTCACTACAGTAGAGTTTCAGAAGAAGAGAAAGTGATGTGTGCATCCTTTTTGCTTCGAGGCAGTGCTGGACATTGGTGGGATACAATGAAAAGTATCGAAGACATCACGGTTATAACTTGGGATAGATTCAAAGATTTGTTTCGAAATAAATACTTCACAGCTCCAGTTCGTGCAATGAAGATGAATGAATTTATACAGCTACGACAAGGAACTATAACAGTGGAAGAATACATTCGCAAGTTTGAACAGCTATCCAGATTTGCCACACATATGGTCAATACTGATGCATTGAAAGTTGAAAGGTTTCTTAAAGGCTTGAGACCAGAGCTATATAGAGATGTGAATATGGCAGGAATCCAAGGAGTGACATACTCACAAGTTGCTGAGAGAGCTTTAGTGGCAGAACAAGCTGAACTTAGAATTTCTCGTGCTCAGGAGATTCGACGCCAATTTAAGCAAGGACAGAGGTAACGGTAGGTTGGAAATGAAAAGAAGAGACCATTTCAAATGCAGAATCAAAAATCTAAATTCAAACCTGGACAAGGGCAACAACAGTGGGATCAGAGTAAGCGTATAAAGATTGATCAAGGCAAGGCACCAATGTCGCAACCTGCTTGTCCAAAATGTGGTGGTCATCACAGTGGAGTCTGCCCGACGGAGACTAGAACCTGCTTTGTGTGTGGGAAGGTTGGACATATTGCCAGAGCATGTCCAGATAATCCAAATCAAATAGGACAAAGAAAAGTGTCAGCTAGAGTCTTTACCATCACTAGATCAGATACTGAGACGAACCCATCAGTGGTAACAGGTAAATTCTTGTCTTTGGTACTCCAGCATTTGTATTGTTTGATTCTGGAGCTACACACTCATTTATATCCACTAAGTATGTGAAGAGGTTGGGTAGAGTACCTGATACTGCTGAGGTAAGTTACAATGTGATAATCCCTTCTGGAGACTCAAAACAAACTAACCATGTTTTAAGAGATTGTGTTATTCCCATTGAAAATAGAGAACTCTATGCTGATTTAATTGTATTGACCATGAATGACTATGATATGATTTTGGGCATGGATTGGTTGTCAAAGTATCGGGCTACAATAGATTGTTTGAGAAAGACAGTAACTTTTCAACCTCCTGGTGAGGAACCATTCACCTTTATTGGAATCGTACAAAGTTTTAAATTCCCAATTATATCAGCATTAAGAGCACAAAGATTATTAGATAGTGGTTGTGAAGGATACTTGGCGAGTGTTATGAGCATTGAAGAACCACACCATCCTATCCTCAGTGAAGTACCAGTTGTTCAGGAATATCCAGAAGTATTTCCTGATGATCTTCCTGGATTACCACCAGACCGTGAGATAGAGTTTGTCATTGAACTAAGTCCAGGAACACATCCAATATCTAAAGCTCCATACCGAATGGCACCAGCTGAGTTGAAAGAATTGAAGATACAAATACAAGAATTATTAGATAAAGGTTTTATCAGACCTAGCTTTTCACCATGGGGTGCACCGATTCTATTTGTGCGTAAGAAGGATGGTACAATGCGACTGTGTATAGACTACCGAGATTTAAATAAAGTTACAATCAAGAATAAGTATCCTCTGCCTAGAATAGAAGACTTATTTGATCAGCTCCAAGGTGCATCTATATTTTCAAAAATTGATCTGCGATCTGGGTACCATCAACTGAAAATAAAAGAGGATGATGTCACCAAGACAGCATTTAGCACGAGATATGGACATTATGAATTTTTGGTGATGCCATTTGGATTGACAAATGCTCCAGCAGCTTTTATGGATTTGATGAATCGGGTATTTAAAAATTTTCTTGATAGATTTGTTATTGTGTTTATTGATGATATCTTGATTTACTCTAGCACAAAAGAAGAACATGGTGAACATCTAAGAATGATTTTAGTGGTTTTGAAAGAGAAACAACTATATGCTAAATTTAAGAAATGTGAATTTTGGATTGATCGAGTGGTATTTCTAGGACATGTAATATCAGGAGCAGGAATATCTGTAGATCCAAGTAAAGTAGAAGCTATTAATAGTTGGTTACAATCTACTAATCCTTCAGAAGTACGAAGTTTTCTGGGTTTAGCTGGATATTACCGTAGATTTGTGGAAGGATTCTCCAAGATAGCTTCTCCTTTGACACAATTAACCAGAAAATATGTGATATTTAAATGGACAGATGCTTGTGAGAAAAGTTTTCAGGAATTGAAGAAGAGGTTAACTTCAGCTCCTATTCTTTGTATTCCATCGGGTACTGGAGGCTTTGTGGTTTATAGTGATGTTTCAAAAAATGGGTTGGGATGTGTATTGATGCAAAGTGGTAAAGTAATTGCATATGCATCCAGACAGCTTAAAGAGTATGAGAAGAATTATCCCACACATGATTTAGAGCTTGCTGCGGTGGTGTTTGCACTTAAGATATGGAGACATTATTTATATGGTGAACGATGTGAGATATATACTGATCACAAGAGCTTAAAATATTTCTTCACCCAAAAAGAGTTAAATATGCGACAACGAAGATGGTTGGAGTTAGTGAAAGATTATGATTGTGTTATCAACTATCATCCTGGTAAGACTAATGTTGTGGCTGATGCATTGAGCAGGAAATCAACACAAAATACTGCAGTTTTAGCTTTGACTCAAAAATCAGAGTTAATTGAACTACAGAAAATGGATGTAGAAATTGTACAACAGGGATCAGTAGAGGCCAAATTTGCAGCTTTGACACTCCAACCGACTTTGATTGATAGAATTCAACAGGGACAACAAGTTGATGAATATGTTACTAAAATGATAAAAGATATAGCTTTAGAAAAGTTTTCTGATTTTCAGATGTCAGAGAAAGGTATCTTGCGGTTTCGAAAAAGGTTATATGTGCCTAATGTAGACAACATTCGAGAACATATTTTGGCAGAGGCACATTCAACACCATATTCAGTGCATCCAGGAGCTACAAAAATGTATAGAGATTTGATAACGCATTACTGGTGGCCAGGTATGAAAAGAGATGTTGCTCAATTTATAGAACAATGTTTGATATGTCAACAAATAAAGGCAGAACATCAAAGACCAGCAGGAACCTTGCAACCTTTATTTATTCCAGAGTGGAAATGGGAAAGAATTATAATGGATTTCGTATCGGGATTACCTAAAACAGTTAAAGGTCACGATGTTATTTGGGTTATCATTGACAGGCTAACTAAATCTGCTCACTTTCTTCCAGTATGTTCTACTTATTCCATGGACCGTTATGCGCAGATATATATACAGGAAGTGGTCAGACTTCATGGGGTACCACTATCTATTATTTCTGATAGAGATTCAAGATTTTTGTCTATGTTCTGGAAGAGTTTACACAAGGCATTGGGAACACGATTATCTTTCAGCACTGCATATCATCCTCAGACTGATGGACAATCAGAGCGAACAATACAAATATTGGAAGATATGCTTAGAGCTTGTGTATTAGATTTTCATGGTCAATGGAGCAAATTTTTACCTTTAGTGGAATTCTCTTATAATAACAGCTATCAGTCCACTATTGGAATGGCCCCCTATGAAGCATTATATGGTAGAAAATGTAGATCTCCAGTTCATTGGGATGAAGTTGGTGAAAAGAAGCTTTTGGGCCCAAATATGATTCGAGAAATGACAGAAGCTGTGACACAAATTTGTCAACGAATGCAGACTGCCCAGAGCCGACAGAAAAGTTATGCTGATCAAAGAAGAAGAATGTTAGAATTTACAGTAGAAGATCAGGTATTTCTGAAGGTATCTCCAATGAAGGGGATTATG
This sequence comes from Paulownia fortunei, assembly GCA_019321725.1. Classification (NCBI taxonomy): domain Eukaryota; kingdom Viridiplantae; phylum Streptophyta; class Magnoliopsida; order Lamiales; family Paulowniaceae; genus Paulownia; species Paulownia fortunei. Next base: position 11,503,561 of record CM033107.1, on the reverse strand, counting down.
CGGTTTGGAAAGAAAGGAAAGTTAAGTCCTAGATATATTGGTCCATTTCATATTACTAAACAAATTGGGAGGGTGTGACAGAATGGCTTTGTAATAGTTTTGAACAATTATCATTATGTTCCAGATATTATTAAGAACATTATCTCTATTCTGATTTTAGATAGATAAGCTTTTAGATTTACCATTGTGAATGAAAGTTGTTCCATTTTCAAATGTTCTGATTTTATCTATTCAGATTCTTTGATGAATTGCTTATTTACTGTTACTCCCTATAACCCCATTCTCACAATTCAATAAAAAGAAATGAAAATTAGATAATCATAGGTTTATGAGCCTATGACACTCAAGATTAGGGCATATTTATGAGAAAATGATTAACAAGTTGGCACAATTTCTTGACTTAAAGGACGAGCAAGAACTACCAACAGGTGAGTCCTGCCTCAAAGGAAAGATGACTAAATCTCCAGTTATTAGACAAGTGGAGCGAGCTAAACATCTATTGGATTTGATTCATACAGATGTATATGGGCCACTAAGTGTGAGTGTTCGAGGGAACTATAACTACTTCTAAACCTTTACCGATGACTTCTCTAGGTATGATTATGTGTACCTTTTAAGGTATAAATCTGAAGTTTTTGAAAAGTTCAAAAAATTCAAAAGTGGTGTAGAGAAACAAACTGGCTTTAGTATAAAGACCTTCGATTTGATAGAGGAGGTGAGTACTTAAGTACAAACTTTTTAGATTATCTAAGAGAGAATGTGATTTTCTCATAGTGGACTCCTCTTACTACTCCATAAATTAATAGTGTTGCAGAATGTAGGAATTGAGCTTTGTTGGACATGGTTTGATCTATGATGAGTTTCACTTCATTGTCTCTTTTATTCTGGGGCTATGTCTTAGAAACAGCAGTATATTTATTCAACAGGGTGCCATGTAAAGTCATAACTAAAATACCAAATGAGATGAGGTGTGGTAAGACACCTTCTTATAAGTACCTTAGGGTATGGGGTGTGCTATTTATGTGAAACAGAAAGTGGGAGATACGTTAGATATAAGATTCATCTTATGCAAGTTCGTAGGGTATCCAAAGGAGTCTATTGAATACTATTTCTATGATGCCTCGAAAAAAAAAAGATATTTGTTTTGAGGAATGGCATCTTTCTTGAAGAAGAATTTCTATCAGAGAAAATTGGCAAAGTCATGGAACTTTAAGAAGTTCAAGAACCATATAACGCTCCAAATGTTGCAGTAGATGACACACCAGCTGATGTTGGGCCACTGAGGCTCAACCTCTTCGTATATCTGAAAGGGTCTCAAGGGTACCTGATAGGTACGACTTTGTGTTAGAGAATAAAAAAGAAGCACTCCTCTTGGATAATGATCCAAGAGGCTATGGAGAGGCGATGTCTGACATCAACTTGCAGAAGTGGTAAAAAGTTATACAATCCGAGATGGACTCCATGTACTCCAACAAGGTATGGACCTTGGTGGACCCATCATAGGGAACTGTTCTCAATGGCTGTAAATGGATCTACAAGCAGAAACTTGGAGTAGATATACAGACTCCCAAGATACCTAAAGAGAGAGAAATGATGACTCGCATACCTTATTCATCCGCTATATGGAGGATAATGTATGGAATATTGTGTACAAGGCCTGATATCACACATGCTCTGAGTGTCATGAGCAGATATCAGTCCAATCTAGGGAAAGAACACTGAAAAGCCGTTAAGATGATCCTTAAGTACTTGAGAAGGACTAAGGATATCTTTTTGATATAAGGTAATGGAGAACTAAAACTGGAGGGATATATGTTGTGTACAAGGCCTGATATCACACATGCTCTAAATCAATGTTTGGATATATATTCACCCTGAATAGTGGTGCGATCAATTGGAAAAGTTCCAAGCAAGATACGACCACAGACTCTACCACCGAAGCTGAATATATTATTGTATCAAATGCAACAAAAAAATATGTTTGGATAAGAAACTTCATTCAAGAGTTGTGTGTAGTTCTATCCATTATTGATCGAGTAATAACTTACTCTAATAATAATAGGGGCATTGCGCAAGCAAAAGAGCCAACATCTCATCAAAGATCCAAGCACATAATGAGATAATATCAATTGATCAGAGAGATCATTAGTAGAGGCGACATTGTTGTAGATCGAGTTGCTTCAACAGAAAATGTAGTAAACCTACTTACTAAGCCCTTAGCACAGAAGGTATTCGACGGACATCTCAAGAAGATGGGCCTTAGATACATGGGCAATTGTAGTTAGGGCAAGTGAAAAATTGTTAGAGTAGGATGCTCAGTGCCCCAATTAGATTGGGTGTACTATACTATTTTCTTTTGTAAGATAATCTTATTGAGAATCATATTAATAAAAAGATACTTTTTTTATCTTATGCCTCGCATTTTATCTCTGCGTATTAGATAAAGTCCTTAGACCAATTTAGCTACGGGGCATGGTAGCTCATATGATGACGATCATGGAACACGCTTCTAAGGCTTTGGTCTTAAATGAGTTTCAAGATAAGGGCTTTTTAAGACGGGATATCAAATAGTCTAGTAAGACTCACGCATATGATACATGCTCGTAAGATGAGAATGTTGCATTCTATTGGCATTTACGTAGAGATACAAGTGCATATATGTGGGTACTTGTTAGAGAACAAGTACACAGAACATGGCCCATAGGAAATTCTTAGTTGGAGGTTTTGCTTGTCGAAATAAGAATTTCTGTGTTGCGATAGTACATGGCTAGTCCTCGGACTTGAGGTACAATAGTAGCCTTGTGTACATCCTACAACACTTTGATATATCTGTTGATTGCATGACAATCACAAAGAGGGTATGTTGGGTGTTGCACTGATGTGCATGGAGGTTTGTCAGTGACCAACATATAATTCAACACTTGTCATTTAATAAAAGAATCTCCTGTGTTTTTATAGTTCATAATTCGAAGACCTTGGCCAAGGCAAGATGAATTTTGATTCATCAGAAATCATTAGAACTTGAAATGAAATCACAGTTATTGAATCATTTAGGATTTCAACTTATAATCCATACCCTAAATTCAATCAAAAGATTAGTTTTTGAAATGACCGTACATGTATGTGACTCGCAATTGAAATAAGTTTACTCGCTATTTTACCTAATACTAATTTGTCATGATTACTAGTTAGATATTTTCATAAATAGTGAGGTTCTTGAAATTAAGTTGTTAATTTCAAATAAATTAATTAATTGAAATAATTAATCAGAATAATTATTTTTGATAAGTTGCAAATGTTGTAAGACCACTAATAGCTTAATTATGAACATAAAGGGTTACACACAAATTGGAATAAAATATTTCTAATCAAGAAATTAATCCAAGTAGTTGGATTTAATTAATTAATGGAAATTAATTTAGGATTTAAATTAATTCAATGGATTGAATTAATTATTCAATTAAGTAAAGAGATTATTCAATTGAACCTAATAAGATTAGGAAGCTCAATTGGAGTCAAGTAATTAATTGATTGGATCAATTAATTGGAATTGGATAAATTTGACTAATATGATTAATTAATGAACTTTATAAAAGTCCAAGCCCAAAATTAAAGTGGCTATTTATTTAAAAGCCAAATTAAATTATTGAAAGAAATAAAAAAAAAGATAATGTGATGTTCTTATCAATTATCTTATGAAGATAATTAGAGATATTATATATCTATCTTGATTAAATTGAAAAAGTCCAAGACAATCAAGGAGTGGAAAGAAGGGTTAATTTTGTGACTTGTCGAAGTCCACAAAATTGGCCACATTCATTCTAGGATGAGGGTTAGTTGGATTGGTTACTTTTGGAGAGTTTGACTCTTCCAAAACAACTAATTTCAACATATTAAAATATGAGAAAGGATGGAAATTATTAGATAATTTTCAGCTACTTATTTTTCTTGATACGATCGAGAATTAGAGGGGATGAATCTATCCCAATTTTCAGCCACTTAAAAAAAATAAAAGGAAAAAATTATTTTTCTTGTAAAACTTCTTCCAAGATAATCAAAAGAATCCTATTTGATTATATATGTATTGAATTCTTAATTCTACAAGTTGAATTAAGAATTAATATGCACAAAAGGCTCTCTAAACTAGATTAGTAAAAAAATTAAAATCACTAGCAAGATTTTTAATTCCGTATTCTAGTTCAAATGTCTGGACTATCTTTTGAGGGGAGACTTTTGGATCCCTCATAAACCTTTTTCGAAAGTGATTAATAGAAATTGATTGCTACATACTCTACAATAATCGGAGTGCATCAAATGTAAAATTTGAATATTTATTTAAATTGTTTTGTAAAATTATAAAAAACACACGATCATTAGAATCGTTTCGAACTTGGGATGATGCAATAATTATTGTTGCATGTATTTATTTCTAAATTAATTTTTAAAATTTTGATGAGCACATTCGTAGTTATAACGAACCCAACATAGTCATCCACTGAGTTGTTAAGTTTTGCAATTTCTGGTACATTAGTCTCTGAAAGTTGTATGGCAGAAACTCACACGCATCTTTTTCTTCATCTTCTCCCACTCCACGACCTTTGATTTACCCAACCTGTTCCTTATCAAATTCAACTGGTGCCACCATACTGCTGCTCTACTTCAAAATCTTCTCGCCACCAGCTCAACCTTCTTATTATTAGGAAGCTCTTTGAACTCAATAACCTCCTCTGCTATACTTAAACAATCTAGAAATTCCTCCAGCTGCAAGTTCCCATGAAATTCAAGAATGTCTGTATGCATCCTTGTCTCCCAACGTTGTTTGTCCTCCCCTTACTTAGGGGCCATTCGTCGACATCGTGGGGCTTCTTCATAATAACACTCACTATCACTTGAATCATTCCCTGAATCACGATTATTATGATTTTGGGGTTGAGTTTGGATAGCCAATAACCCAGCAAGTTGCTCCATTATTTGATCCATCTGTTATTCAATCTGTGTGATGCAGTCATGTTTGTAAACCTCTTCTACGGGCATCTCATTGGCTGGGTGTCTTCTTGGCAGCATCGTTATCAAGAATGAACCTGGTTTTGGTGCCAAATGATGTAGCAGAAGCATCTAATAAGAAAGACCAACACGAAAGAAAAGAAACAACCTTCTATAATCTGTTGATTCGCTCATGAATACCAAACAATAGGCATCAAAATCTTGTTTATTCTTAGGAATATCGAGAATTTGGGAGAAAACACAATAAAACTTCTATTTATAAAATTTTATTAATCTCTTCTTCCTCTAAAAAGCCTCGGGCGTACAACATATAGGAAATCAAATAAAAGGGAATCCTAAATAAGTCATAAAATATTCAAAACAAAAAATAAAAGAAAAGAAAACATGAAATAAAAGGCAACTGAAACTCTGATTGAAATACTCTTATTTCTAGCAAGTGAATAAATGGTGTGCAATCACTTCCTTTGGTCAAACCTTTTCAAAAGTAACATCTCATGGTGCGGTGCATTATGTCATTAAAAGTATAAAATTAAGAAGAATAAGGTACGAAAATTATAATGGAATTAATACAAAAACTTATAGAAATATGCATTTATCATTGTATTAAGTGCCGAGATCTCGGGCATAAACAAATTGATTGCTATGGTGAGAATTATAGGGGTCCTATGCCACATAATGAACAATGGATAAATGTTAGCAAGGGGGAACAAGTCGTGGGTGCTAAAAACCCTACTGCAACGAGTGCAAAAAATGTTCGATAGGTGGAAAAAAATAGTGTTCAGAATGACGCTAGAATGTCTGGGGTGAAGTATAGTGAACAAGTTCGTAATGCTCCACAATAGGTAATTATTTCGGATAATGTTCCTATCAACAACAAATTTCAAGTTCTTGATGAAATTATTAAGAAATTTGATGTTTCTAATGATCTACTAAATGCTAGTGTCATTGATTATGGGATGGTTTTGAGTGATATGAACAAATCCATGAGTCCTAATTTGGAATCTATAGGGTTCCATCAGACTTGGCTGAGCATAATGCTAGGGATGGTAATGCAAATGTGGTTGCATTTAATGGTGCGAAATTTGTTCAATTAATGAAGAGGTGGGTGTAGTTAATACATTAGATTTAATTCACAATAGCGCTTTGGATTTTTTAGCTATATCTTGTGAAATTAACATTGAGGCTGGCTTTGATTTGCACGTGGTTGAACTTGTTCAACAAGATGAAATTCCTAAAGATGTAGATAATTCAGCTACTGACATTCGTGAACAGGTTGCTTACTGTCCAAGTTGACCTTCGTGAACAAGTTGCTTACTGTCTAAGTTGCTGTTGGGTTCGCTATAATCGCAGAGTTAGACGCATCGAAAAATTAATTTTTTTATCAAACATAAATTTAACCCCTCGATTCGGCAGTGATTTTAATGATTGTGTTTATTCAAGTGAATATATAAGTAAATATTAAATTCGAATTATACCTTTCGTGCACTCCAATTGTTGTAGGGAATGACGCAATCAATTGCTTATCCTAAACTTTCAAAACTCGCAGGGATCCAAATGTCTCTCATCTATCAGGTCCATAATACGAAAGAGTAACACCAATCAAAATGATTCACTAGTATTATTTTAATTATTTACTAATCAAGAACCGGAGTAAATTTTTAAAAATAATAAAGATTGATTCCATAAGTTCTTGAAATTATAATATGAAGAGAATAATAAGAAACTGATTTTCTTTTAAAAAAACAAGAAAATCAAAATTATAAGAAAAACACTTTTCTTTTTCTTTCTTTTCTTTTCTTTTGTTGGAGAGAAAAATAGAAGACTTAACAAAATAATTTTTGCTGAATTATAATAGCTAATTTTCGGACATCCCTATTTAAAGGGGCTAAAATTTTGCTCATTTTTCAACTCTTGGAAAGTTTGTCAATTTTGAACTATTTTAAAATTTTATCTTGGAAAGATTCCAAATCTTCCAACAACTCTTCTATTTTTTTCTTTCTTATGTATGTAGACTTATTTGAGACTACACTAATCACCAAAATTGTCTACATACATTCTTGATATTAATTTTAACTTTTCAAATAATTATCAAGATATATATATATATATATATATCAAATATATGCACCATAAATATATTTATATATTAAATAAATCCTAGTGGCCGATTTTTATCCCATAAAAATCGGTCACTACATTTATTTATTTATAAATACGCTAATTAAATAAATCATAATTATTTAATTTATTCTCTTCATATTTTAGTGGACTTCTTAAGTGATCCACATTAATTTTTTTGGGCTTGGACTTAAAAATTCACAAATCAATCTAATTGATTTAATTCTAAATTAATCAATCCAATTGATTAATTTAATTTACTCTATTTGGATTTTCCAATCAAATTAGGTCCAATTAAATAATCCAATTACTTAATTAAATAATTTAATTTAACCATTAAATTAAATAGAACCCTTAATTAATTAATTCTCAACCATTGGATAAATCCCAAAATTAGAAATGTTACTTTCCATAAAGATGTGTGACCCTTTTAGGTTCACTACTAGTAGTGAGCTTGCAACATTTGTAACTTATGAATAACAATTATTCCAATTAATTAATCCGCTTTGAAATTAACTCCTCAATTCCAAGAACCTCAGTATTCATCAAAACACTTAGCTAGTAATCATGGCAAACTAGTCTTCCGATTGAATTTAGGCATGCATTATAAGTTGCGAGTAATCATGACAAACTAGTCCTCAATTCCAAATAACGAGTAAACCTATTTTAGTTTTGAGTACTATTTACGCACGATCCTTTCAACAACTAATCTTCCGATTGAATTTAGGCATGCATTATAAGTTGAAATCCCAAATGATTCAATAAATGTGATCCTATTTCAAGTTCCAATGATTCTTGATGAATCACGATTCATCCTGCCTTGGCCAAGGTCTTTGGAACACAAACTATGAAAATACAGGAGATTCTATTGTTTAAAAAAACAAGCGTCGAATTCTATGTTGGCTATTGAGAAACCTCCATGCACACCAATTCAACACCGAACATACTCCATTTGTGATTGTCAAATAATCATAAGATATATCAAAGTATTGCAGGATATACATAAGGCTACCATTGTGCCTCAAGTCCGAGAACTAGCCATGTACTATCGCAACACATAAATTCTTATTTCGACAGGCAAAGCCTCCAACTAAGACTTTCTTGCGGGCCATGTTTGGTGTACTTTTTACCTAACAAGCACCCACATACATACACTTGTGTCTCTACACTAATACCAATGGAATGCGACATTCTCGTCTCATGAGTATACATCATATGTGCGAATCTTACTGAGTTATTTGATGTCATATCTCAAAAACCTTTCGACTCGAAATTTATTTAAGACCAAAGTCTTAGAAGCATGTTCTATGATCGTCATTATATGCACGACCCCGTAGCTAAATTTGATTTAAGAACTTTATTTAATGTGCAGAAATAAAAAAATACATGACATAAGATAAAGAAAATATTTTTTTATTAATATAATTCTCAATAAGATTATCTTTACAAAAGAAAAATAGTATAATACATCTAATCCAATTGAGGTGTTGGACATCATACTCTAACAATTACTTTAATGATGAATCCGTGGATGTTGATGAGTCTAACCCTCTCCCACTCGGAAAAAAAGGGTGGAGCAATATCAAATGTTCCTCGCCATGTCACACGGTCCACTTCAGACTTAAAATATTTTCTAACGAAGTACATTGTTTGTGGAATCGGGAAAGATAATGCTCAGCGTATGCTGCAAAGAATTTGCAAAAAATAAAAGCCTTTAATGCTTGCTATATTAGAGCCTAAGATTCAATTAAATCCCAGGAGTATGCTGAGGAAATTTGGATTTAATAACATTATTACAAACAGGTCAGACCATATTTGTTTTTTTTTTTAAGGATGATGTTCATGTTTCTTTAAATTGCAATCATGAGCAACTATTGGAAGTTGCTATTTCGTCTTCATTATTTCCTAGAGCCTTTTTTTGTTCCACTGTATATGCTAAATGCGCTCGATCTGAGTGATTAGACCTTTGGGATTCCTTGAGACAGCTTAACCACATGAATGAGCCTTGGATGGTCTTCTGTGACTTCAATATTATTTTACATGGCCATGAGTGAAAGGGCGTAGGGGCTGTTAAACTACGTTCCGTGGAAGATTTCGAGAATATGATCTCGGATTGTTCTCTAGTTGATGCGGGTTATGAGGGCACACCTTTCACATAGACGAATAAATTAATATTTGGCAAAGACTGTATCGATCATTGATCACTACACATTGGGCTGTGGGCTGATGTCTTTCCTCGTACAAGAGTGAAACACCTTAATCGGCGTCATTGGATCATTATCCTCTCCTTATGGAATTGAATTGCTTGATTGACCGAGGTCCTTAGCATTTTAGATTCACTAGTAAAATACTCCTGCAATGCAGGTAATTCATATGATTTTAATAAATTAATTATATTATTTAATAATTTAATGGAGTAAAATTGGAATGTTGGAGAATATTTTATAAATAAAAACTTTATTTGATAAAAAATAAACTATTTCGAGGCACTTCAAAAATAAAAAAAAATTATTGAATGATACGAATGATAAAATAAAATATTTAATGAATTAAATTCGATGAAAATTCAAAAAATAAATAATATAACTAACAAACTCCTATAATTCAAGTAAATAAAACTAAAAACAGTCATAATTAGAAAATATAATAATGTTTAATGAGTAAAATATCATTTGTCATTTTTTATATATCATTCTATGAACATTCTGTCTATTTAAATCGAATATGTCAATCACAAGTCATCCTTATACCGTGCATTTTTAGTTCATCTTTGATCCAAATATCTAATAGCACTTGGAATTGGGACGTTTGGAGTTCCTATTGTAATAATGCTATGGGAGAACAATATATTCACGTTTCAAATTACCAATAGATGCAAATGAATCAAGTGAGTATATTATGTCCAAACAAAATGGAGTTGTAGAGCTATTGCATAAGCAGAACTATTTTTATGGTAAAAAACACCAACAGCGAAATGATGGATCATCGAGCATGTTGATAAATTATTGAAAGATGTAATGGGAAATAATGAAGATTTTGGTGGATGATGTGGCATACTTTATCCCTTATGGGCTTGTCTAAGTTGGGCCCTGACTAGGATCTTGGGATGGTGAGGTTTCGTGTGGGCTTAGGTGTGATACCCGAGCCTCTTACTACTCACATGACCAAATATGATTCATGCATTCGTGTTAATTTTATATGCTATTTGCATTTCTATTGACATTGCATGTATTTAAGATGAGAAATTGAGGTATTTGAGGGGCTATATTGAGTTCTAGTTTGTGAAAGCTTGATTGTTAGCTTATAGCTTGGTGTTTAAGGTCTAGTATGAGATTTTGTGCTTTCAACTTGCCAAATTGGGAATGGTGCTTGATGTTGGGTAATATTACAGGCTATTTTACATCTAAGGTTGGAGAGGAATACTAAACAAATTTAGACTAAGCCACCAACCAAGTGAAAGGTAAGTAAAGATTCATTTGCAACCACAATGCATAGGCATAGTAGATGTGTGAATTATATGTAATATCATAAATCATATATGCATAGTAGAGGGCTCTCCATTGAGCATACATACATGGACATTGTCATTAGCACGTGCATGCATCATATACGAGCATTGTGATAAATCTTGCATTGCACGACATGATTCAAAGAAAGGAAAATATTTTGCTGACCACTACTAGTGCACCGAAGCATACATGGATTTGCATGGTTTTTATGCATGGATTTTCAGGTTCGCGTGCATGGATTTGCATGCGTAGGAGTATGCATGGATTTGCATGCTTACATGATTATTGGCCATTGGATTATGGCGGTGTATAGAGCTCTTTTCCGGTGCATGGGATAGTAGCGTTGATCAGGGGCCCAAGAAAGAAATAATTTTGAGAGAAATATTTTGATGCATAAAATTGCATTGTGAGCATAGCATTTTGAGTTGCATGACTTGATATTGTGGATTATTCTTTGACATGCATAATCTTTACTTGTTGAGCGTTAGCTCATATAGTTTATGCATTGTAGGTGAGTACGACGATACTTGAAGCATCTTTGGCTGGCTGGTCGGCTGTTGGAGCTTCTGCAGGTGTTTGAGGGAGTGTGTACATGGATGACGACCTATTGAGCTATTTTGTTGGCTTGTTATATTTTGAGTCTTGTGTATTATGTTTTTAGATTGGTACTATATTTCTCTTTTAAAACTTTATTGTAAATAAGTATGTAAATATTGTGGTCGTTGTGGGTGTTGTATTTTTATATAAATACTGATCTTTCTATTTTAAACAGGGTTGTGTATGTAAGAAGTGATTTAACTTTTCTTAAAATGTCAAAAAAAAAATATTCCATGCATGCACACAGGTTCTATCATGTCAAATTATACAATATATATGGTTGTGTAGGAATGAGGGTGTTACATAGTGGTATCAGAGCCCAGGTCTTGATTCTGTAGACTGTCCATGTACATAACCTTTGAAACTTGCGGAGCGCAGCCATGCCAGTAAGTTTTATATTATCATATATTACATTTCATATTTCATGAATTATATTGGCCATATGTTGTCAAACTTGTATAAACAGCGCTGCAAAATGGTGAGAACTCATGGTGAGAGCAGTGGTGGTGCCAGAGCACAGAGGAATGAGACACCCATCCCGGTTAATGATCGAGATACCATGATTAATCGATTAACAGAATTGATTGAATGACAGTCCGAACAGATTCAATAATTGATTCGGCAGAGGGATAATGGTGAGCAACCACGGGTGGAGGTAAACCAATAGCGGGCAGACTATATATATATGGTGGGAGATCGATTTCAGAGACTGGATCCCCCAACATTTGAGGATGCTATTGATCCTACCGCTACAGAGGACTGGTTGAGGACCCTGGAGAACATGTTCCAGTACAGCAGGGTGCCAGTAGAGGAGAGGGTAATGTGTGCCACTTTCATGCTTTGCGGTAGTGCAGGCCATTGGTGGGACATGATTAGCGGTATAGAGGTCATTACTACCATGAGCTGGGATAGATTCAAGGAGTTATTCCGAAACAAATATTTCACAGCTCCAGTTCGCATGATGAAGATGAACGAGTTTATACAACTGCGACAAGGAGCGATGATTGTTGGGGAATATATTCGTAAATTTGAACAACTGTCCAGGTTTGCTACGCACATGGTCAGCACTGAAGTACTGAAAGTAGAGAGATTTCTGGAGGGTTTGAGGCCAGAGTTATACGGGGATATGAATATGGCGGGTACTCAAGGGGTGACATTTTCATAGGTGGCTGAGAGGGCGTTGGTGGCAGAACATGCTGAATTGAGAATCGTTCGTGCACAGGAGGCTCGACAACAGTTCAGGCAGCAGGGACAGAGATAGACTGTGGGGCAAAAGAGGCCTATCCAAATGCAGAAGCCGATCCAAATACAAAATCCGGGATTTAAATTTCAAGGAGAACGAGGCCAACAACAAGAAGATCAAAATAAAAGGCCCCGGGTCGAACAAGGAAAGGCATCGATGCCAGAAGCTGTGTGTCAAAAATATGGTAATCAACATACTGGAGGCTGCTATATGGATACCAGGACGTGCTTTCGATGTGGAATGCCAGGACATATTGCTAAATTTTGCCCAGGTAAACAAAATCACACCGGCCAAAAGAATGTACCAGCCAAGGTGTTCACCATGACCAGGGCAGATGTAGAAGCAAATCCATCGGTAGTGATAGGTAAACTTTATATTTCTAGTGTACCAACACTTGTGTTATTTGATTCTGGTGCCACGCATTCATTTGCATCCACTGAGTACGTGAAGAGGTTGGGTAGAATACCAGATGTAGCAGAAATCAGTTATAGTGTAACAGTCCCCTCTGGTGATGCTAGATAAACCGATCGGATTTTGAGAGCTTGTGTTATACCTATTGAAGGTAGAGAATTATATGCTGATTTGATTGTGCTGGATATGAATGATTATAATGTCATTTTGGGCATAGATTGGTTGTCAAAGTATGGGGCTACTATTGACTGTAAGGAAAAGATAGTAACATTTCAACTTTCTAGGAAAGAATTTTTCACATTTGCCAGCATTGTCAAGAATTTCAGATTTCCTGTGGTTTCAGTAGTGAAGGCACAACGATTACTTGACGATGGTTGCGAAGGGTACTTGGTGAGTATCATGAGCATTGAGGAACAACACCCACCAACTCTGAGTGAAATACCAGTGGTGCGGGAATATACTGAAGTATTCCCAGATGATCTCCCGGGACTGCCACCAGATCATGAATTAAAGTTTGTTATTGACATACAACCAGGAACGTCTTCAATCTCAAAAACTCCCTACAGAATGGCTCCATTGGAGTTGAAAGAATTAAAAGTACAATTACCAGACTTATTGGACAAGGGATTCATCAGACCGAGCTTTTCACCTTGGGGAGCGTCGGTTTTGTTTGTACGTAAGAAGGATGGTACCATGAGACTGTGCATCGATTATCGAGAGTTGAACAGGGTCACAATTAAGAATAAGTATCCATTACCCAGAATCGATGATTTATTTTACCAGCTTCAGGGTGCCGCAATATTTTCAAAGATTGACTTACACTCTGGGTACCATCAATTGAAAATAAAGGAAGAGGATATCCCCAAGACGGCATTTAGTACAAGATATGGGCACTATGAATTTTTGGTGATGCCATTTGGATTGACTAACGCTCCAGCAGCATTCACGGATCTGATGAACACTCTGTTTAAAGAATTTCTAGATAAATTTGTTATTGTGTTCATAGATGACATTCTAGTTTACTCCAGAACTAAAGAAGAGCATGCCGCACATTTAACACAAGTACTAGAGGTCCTGAAAGTGAAGCAGTTATACGCCAAATTCAAGAAATGCGAGTTCTGGTTGGATCGTGTGGTATTCTTGGGACATGTTATATCAGGAGCGGGAATATCAGTAGATCCAAGTAAAGTGGAAGCTATCAACAACTGGATGCAGCCTACTAATCCTTCAGAGGTGTGCAGTTTTCTGGGTTTAGCTGGATATTACCGAAGATTTGTGGAGGGGTTCTCCAAGATTGCAATGGCATTGACACAATTAACTAGAAAAGGGGTGATGTTTAGATGGACAGATATGTATGAGCGAAGTTTCCAGGAGCTAAAAAAGAGGCTGACTTCAGCACCTATTCTCTCAATTCTATCTGGTACGGAAGGATTTGTAATTTACAGTGACGCGTCGAAGAATGGATTAGGATGTGTACTGATGCAGAATGGCAAAGTAATTGCATATGCATCCAGGCAACTTAAAGAGTACGAAAAGAATTACCCCACGCACGACTTGGAACTTGCTGCTATAGTATTTGCGCTTAAAATATGGAGGCACTATTTATATATTGAACGGTGCGAGATCTATACTGATCACAAGAGCCTCAAATACTTCTTCACACAGAAAGAGTTGAATATGCGGCAGCGAAGATGGCTAGAACTGGTAAAAGATTATGATTGTGTGATCAATTACCACCCCGGTAAAGCCAACGTTGTAGCTGATGCATTGAGCCGAAAATCCACACAAAGTACAATAGCTATGGCTTTAATTCAGAAACTGGAACTGAATGAGTTGAAGAAAATGAATATGGAGATTTTACAGACAGGAGTTATAGAGGCAAAGTTGGCAGCCCTGATGCTTCAGCCTACTCTAATTGATAGGATCAAACAGGGACAGCGAGATGATGAATATCTCATCAATATGAGAAAATATATTGCTATAGGGAAGTCTCTTGAATTTGAGATGACTCAAAATGATATTTTACAATTTAGAGGGCGGTTTTGTGTGCCAAATATTGATAACATTCAGGAAGACATTTTAAAAGAGGCATATTCAACCCCTTATTCAGTACATCCAGGGGCTACCAAGATGTATAGAGACTTGAAAATGCATTATTGGTGGCCGGGTATGAAAAAGAACATCGCCCAGCATGTGGAGCAATGTCTAACATGTCAGCAGATAAAGGCCAAACATCAAAGACCCGCAGGGACTTTACAACCTCTACTTATTCCAGAATGGAAATGGGAAAGGATCACCATGGATTTCGTAACTGGTTTACCAAAGACTACTAAGAGTCATGATGCTATTTGGGTTATCGTTAATAGATTGACCAAGTCTGCTCATTTCCTTCCCATATGTTCTACCTATTCCATGGATCGCTATGCCCAATTATACGTTTAGGAGATTGTCAGACTTCATGGTGTGCCATTGTCTATTGTTTCTGATAGAGATTCAAGATTTTTATCTGCTTTTTGGAGGAGTTTACACAAAGCTTTGGGAACACAATTATCATTCAGTATAGCATATCATCCTCAGACGGATGGGCAATTGAACGAACAATACAGACGTTGGAGGATATGCTTAGAGCCTGTGTATTAGACTTCCAAGGTCAGTGGAGTAAATTTCTACCTTTAGTGGAGTTTTCGTACAACAATAGCTATCAGACTAGCATTGGAATGGCTCCCTATGAAGCATTGTATGGCAAAAAATGTAGGTCTCCGATACACTGGGATGAAGTTGGTGAGAAGAAACTTTTGGGCCCAGATATGATTCGAGAAATGATAGAAGCTGTGTCACGGATTCGACAAAGAATGCAAACTGCCCAAAATCAGTAGAAAAGTTATGCATATCGATGAAGAAGGGCGCTGGAGTTTGCGGCAGGAGATCAGGTGTTTTTGAAAGTAGCACCAATGAAGGGCATCATGCGGTTTGGAAAGAAAGAAAAATTGAGTCCCAGATACATTGGCCCATTCTCTGTGATTGAAAGAATTGGTGATGTTGCTTACAGACTGGATCTGCCAATATCTATGTCCCAAATACACAATGTATTTCATGTGTCTATGCTGAGGAAATATATTGCTAATCCCTCTCACATTCTGAAGAATGAACTAGTAGAATTAAAGGCAGATTTGAGCTATGAAGAAAAACCTGTACAAATTTTGTTACGAGAAGTGAAGCAGCTGAAAAATAAACAGATTCCATTGGTTAAAGTGTTATGGAGAAACCAATTGGTAGAAGAGGCCACTTGGGAAAGGGAGGATGAAATGAGAACTAAGTATCCTGAACTTTTTCGATAAGTGAAATTTCGGGGACGAAATTTTTATAAGGAGGGGAGGATGTGATACTCACATGGCCAAATATGATTCATGCATTACGTGTTAATTTTATATGCTATTTGCATTTCTATTGACATTGCATAATTTATTTTATTTTATACGACATTCTTGAATATTAAACTTAACTCTGAAGCTCTTGCACGGTATTAGTTATTGAATTTCCTAATCTAAGTAGTTGATTTTA